>CM068322.1:22203244-22633244 GCA_034766995.1 Acanthacorydalis orientalis | reverse complement strand
TATTTATCTTAAAACGTTACTTACCAAGTCTAACACATGTCGAACGTGATAATGTGCCTCCACCCAGCAGTGTGTGTTTGTACTGCATACACGTACAGGCGAAACTCACGTGCTATTGTCATTTGAAATATATATCCTGCTTGTATATGATAAATGAATTCATTCATAAATTAGTATTCTAATCACTATGGAGTTAAATAAACGTACACTCTAATATCACCCAAAGCTGTTTAATTTGAGTTAATTTTAATTATCTGCACAATATAGCAAAACTTACTTGCGCGTTCAAGTCGAAAATGGCATGTTACAGCATTAGCATACATTTAAACTTTCGTGAATAAATATAATTATTATATATGGAACGGCTGTATAATTAGGATATTCGCGTATTTATTATTCGAATGATTAGTATTTATATTATTCATATGTTAACGTTTGAACAGAAATGATTGTGTAACAATTCCGTTTCTACATATCTGTTCATCTCCGTATGTTTGTTTTTGTACATGTCAGATGCTGCGACAAATTTAAGAACGTCCTGACGCAAGTCGAACATTAATCTTCTAATATGCGGGGGTCGTTTGATAAGTTTGGTACATTTCTATGACGTGGCGCGGTCGGTCATTTATTCGGTAACGTCGCGGCTGTCAAGTGTCACTTTTCAAACCAGCATGGGAGACATTTCAGCCAGAAGCGACGCACTATTCACGTTCTACAGACGTTTGAAGCGAACATTGTAGCAGTTGCCGCAAAAATTTAAAAAAAACGAGCATGCTTTTTGCGTCGATTCGTCACCGTGGATGAAACCGGGATCCACCACTACATACTTGAGTCAAAGCAGTGGATACGGCTGGTGAGAGTGCCCCGAAGGGGGCGAAGACCGTTTTGTCAGCTGGGAAGGTACCGGCTATTGTTTTTTTGGGGATTCCCAAGAAATAATCTTGATCGACTACTTAACAAAAGGGAAAACGATAAAAGATGTCTATTATGCAACATTATTGGACCGTAGAAAGAAGAGCTGAAACAAAAACTACCAAGATTGACGCACAAAAAAGAACTTTCACCAGGACAACGTGTTGTCCCACAAATCGACCGTCGTAACGGTAAAATTGCACGATTAGGTTTCGAATTGACTCTTTATCCAGTTTTTTCAGATCAAGAAAAGAACGGATTGGGAATGGGAAAATTAGAGAAATCATGAACGTTGACACCACCATAGTGGAAGACATTCGAACTAATCAATTGAGATGGTACGGGCATGTTCGACGGATGCAAAAAGAGATATTTCCAAAACGAGTGCTCTTGTGGAACCCCCAAGGTAGAAAAGACAGGGAAGACCAAGAAGAAGTTGGTCAGAAGGAATTCGAGAAGAAGTGAGAGAAAGGGATCTAAAAGAAGATCAATGTAATGACAGGCGGAAATGGAGAATGGATATCGGAAGACGTCGTGGAACGTTATAAACCGAAATTATATATATCCAGTCTACGAGGTCAGACAATTAAGTAATGCGACCGATTTTTTTTCTCGGCCTGTGGTAACACTGCGAACCTGTAACTCCGCCACCGTAATAGCAGATCCCTTCTCTCTCGATTGAGACCTTGACCACCCTCGTACAATCATTTCTTCGCCAGCTGTTTAGTGTTTTGTAACAACGCGCGAGTAGTGCATGTCACGAAGCCCACCGAATGAACATCGCTCAAGATTGTCTCGAGCAGGTTGAAAGTGATCCTACTCTTCTCGATCGAGTTATTACTGGTGATGAAAGTTGGTTCTTTCAATATGACCCCGAAACTAAACGACAAAGCCAACAGTGGCTGTCCCCTGGAGCACCAAGGCCAAAGAAGGCGAGAATGAGCAAGTCCAAAGTGAAAACCATGTTGATTTGCTTCTTCGACAGCAAAGGGGTGGTTCACAAAGAGTTCGTACCACCTGGACAAACCGTAAATCAAGTATTCTACCGCAATGTGCTCGAAAAATTACGAAAAAGGGTGCTCAGAGTGCGTCCAGAGATCGCGAAGACTTGGGTTCTGCATCACAACAATGCTCCCTGTCACAGTGCGTTCAGTGTCTCTCAGTTTTTGGCGTCTAAAGGCATCGCAACGTTACCACAACCGCCCTATTCATCGGACATGTCACCCTACGACTTTTTCCTATTCCCCCATATGAAAAAATTCGTCAAAGGTCGACATTTTGACTCCGTTGAAGATATCCAAGAATCTGTGACGAGGGTACTCGGAGAGGTCCCACAAGAAGTGTTCCAGAATTGTTACGAAAACTGGAAAACTCGCTGGAATAAGTGTATAGATAGGGGACTACTTTGAAGGGGATCGCAGCGATGTACCTTAATTTTTAAATATACTCGATTTTTGAATTTTGTCGCATTACTTAATTGTCTGACCGTATTCTCCGGACTTGGTCTTGGTCCCGTGCGACTTCCTCCTCTTCCCAAACTTGAAAATTTGGCCCGATGGGAAGAAATCCTTATCAAATGTGGATGTCATTACCGCCCTCAGTGCATATTTTGCAGACTTTGAGGAAAGCTCCTTTTCCAACGAGATGGAAAAAATGAAAACACGCTGGACTAAATGTATAACCCTCGAAGGAGATCATGTTGCAAAATAAAATTTATTTTTTTCCAAAAAAGGGTGGTTATCTTATTTTTTACCATACTTATCAAACGACCCACGTAATAGAGAATAGTATATTTTCGATAAAAGGTTTATACACTCACAGTAAATATCAACACTTGAAAGCATGGACTGAAATAATAAATTTGATTACAACTATGAGTATACATATGTATTAGATAGTAACAGCTTACTACTAAATATAGATTAGGTCATTTGATGTCATGATGTTTTTGGTAGCGTTAACATCTGAAATTTTGTTTTGTCTAACATCTATTAGTCTCGATTTCAATTTTTTCGTATACACATATGTTCTCTTAAATCTTATAAGTAAAAAAAATATTTTTTATCTTAAAAAAATAACAGTTAAATGTTATACTTTTTTTATATATTTAATACATTCTGCATATTCTTCGGATCTTGTACCTTCCGATTATCACTTATGTAGATCCTTAAATATTTTTTAGTTAAAAGTGAATTTTTTTTATCGTATTGAAAAATTACTTCAAACATAATGCTTGAAGATAAAATATAGAAACGTTCATATTTTAGATTATTCGTTAACATTCATGTATATTTTATTTTTCGAACATTTCAAATCAGAAAATCAGATTGAAATTGAAGGCACCTTGAAGAAGATAAATTTCTGGTTAAAGATTTAGGAATCTCTCAAAAGAGTTTCATCAAAAATCTTATTAAAATGTGTTAATTAGTTCCGTAAATGAATTATTTTTTCAGTCCACAAATCAAAGAAAATTATTATTCACTATTTTTGATTATTCACTATTCTTATAACGCTAAGGTACAGAAAAATCCTTGTGAAAATAAATTTAGCACTAGTGTCAAAACTGTATTGTGTCACTTAGTTAGAGAACTGAGATTCACTTATATTTTTGATTAGCTTTTAGCTTTTTATTAGCTTTTAATCCTCGATATATTTAAGAATTGATACTAAGTACACTCATGTTCAGTGAAAACATTTTTCTTGGTGTGAAACAAGATTATATTTAATTATATTACCGTATGGCCTCGCTTAAATATAACATTGTCTATTTCCGGTCAAAAAATCAAGATACATTTTTGTACATTGATAATAATTGTAACTCCGCCTGCAATTGTGTCGAATAGATTGAGTCGACAGATGCAATTGTTATCGGACCTAAACCCAGATAAAGGAGGAAGGTTGGAAGATTGAAAGACAAGATTAACACCCTACCTTCTACAAAAACGGAAGAATACTCATGGAAAAAATGGTCGACCTTCAGGAAATGATAACCTGAACGATCGCTCAAGAGATGGGGACAGAGCTGGCAATCCTTATCCACCGAGCTCCAGTGAGAGATAAAGCAACAGAAGAATGTTCCTAGTTTAATAATAAGAAAAAGAAGAGATAATAATTTAAATAATAGCCAACAAATATTAATAAAACGATCGACAGGTTTCTTATAAAAAAATCTGTAAATTTTTGAATCCATTAGATTAGTAGACAAATAATTGCGGTTTATGACCTTCAAATTCATATATGTTTACAACTTTTTTGATTTTCCTCCCTGTTTTACGTTGTTCAGAATCGTTGAATGGCTAAATCCCAACTTTTGTGTAAGCTCTCGAATTTTTATGCGTGGTTTTATTTCAACTAACGCCTTCAATTAGTCGTTATGAACTGAAGAAGTTTCTCGTCCTCAGCACGAAATTTTTGGAACCACCATTGCACCGTGAATTCCTTAACAGGATCCATACCAAAAATATCGTTTAGTTTACAAGCAATTTCTGCTGCTTCACCGCCCATTTTGAACACATACAAAAAAAAATTATTCTTATTTGTTTCTGTTCCACCTTTAATTCAATAGCCCAATTTGAAGTAAAATTAGTAATAAAACCGAATTCGATGTAGTAATAAGACCGAAAAATACACTATAAAATTATATTAATATGAACACGATGAAAAAACACTTTCATCGAAAAAGATTAAGGTTAAAATTCAAAAAACAAAAACCGCCATTATTTCCCTACCAATCTAACATTATGTTTATGTTCAATTATTTCTGTCTTTCGCATATTCAGTGCGTAGAATAAATATACAACAAAAATGAAACTGGATACGGACATAACAAGCGTGAAACATAGAGAAAGTTTAAACGAAAAATAAATAAATTATTTTCACGAATCGCTTAACGCCGTCAAACGAATAAGCTGTTTCCGCAACGATAACATCACAATTGGTTACCCTCAAATCATTCACGATATGATAACACTTCATATATGGTATACATGGGAATAGCACGTGTACAAACTACTACACAACGCTTAAATTGCTTCATTTTATTAGCCTACAAATGAATATATTACTTGCTGTTTGTATCCGAAATCAGTGTATCGGCTTTTGTAATGTGATATTCGGAGGAGCAATTAAATCAGATTTTATTGAACTTCACTATTGAACTATCACCCTATCTTACAATGTAATTTAACATTCAAAATTATGTTAAAATATAATAAAATAATTTTAAAATCTCTATTAGATTCTAAGCATATCAAATTTTACTTCTAAACTAGACAGTTTTTATAAAAAAATCTATTTAAGCTCTCTTTTCAAATAGATTTTAACACTTTTTAAAATATTTTAACACCCATCCATTCTTATAAAATATAATATAAGAGTTTTGTAACATGTTGCGATTTTATTTACAATCTGTGTTTGTATCCAAATTTAAAAACCACTTCTCTACAAAGTCTCAATCAATAAATGAATTAAATAATAAATTTATTTTCAAATGACTGAAAAGAAATATTAATTATGGGAATAGAAATTCCTTCAACCTTCAATATTTACTTCATTCTATATTTCTTCTGGAAAATAATTCATCAAAAAATATCTTTACTTCGTTCTTGATATTATATAAAAAAAAAATGTTTATAGCTTTTTTTATACTGTTAACATATTTCTATTGCCGATACTTACAAGGAATTTATTTTTTCGCAATATTATTTTTTTGGAATTCAATTCTATCTCATAAGATAAAATCTTTATTCTTAATTACTCGAGATATTTCCTTCATAATATACAATATTTTCTCTTTATATCAATATTTGTGTAATTATTATCTTTTTTCTATATTAAAATATTTTAATTGATAGGATATTAAAAGAGAAACACAGAAAATATTAGAAAAATTGAAAATAAATAAATGTCTTATTGATACTTGTATAAGAATAGTTTGTTTCTATCAAACAAGAAAAACTATCAAAAAGGGTAAATATTTTTGAGGTGTTTCCAAATATCATCGTTTTTCAGATATTTTATTAAGACAATTTTAATTTTATATGCGAGTAGAGAGAACCGAATCAATAAACACAACTTAAAGCATCAAAAGCAATCAATCTATATATATATATATATATATATATATTTATATATATATATATATATATATATATAAAACTATATAGATATCCAGTGAAATTGCATCGAGAGGCTTGTAATTTCCTATCTGTATTTCAACGCGATATTAAGTGAATTAACCAGTAACGTTAACAAGAAGATTTTCAAAGAGAATATATTAATACTTAAATAAATAATATACAATTTTTCTTTGGATTAAATATTTTATAATGGCTGACTAAAAAAATGTTTAATAGAATTAATATATTCTATAATTATTGTAATTATATAATTACAAATTATATAATTGTATACATATATATATATAGGATGATTCAATTTAGGTTTCCACACAAAAGTATTAAAAAAATCATGATTTTTTATTTACTATTTTAGTTCAAATATATTTTAGTATTAAATTAAAATAAATGCTGAATAAACAATAATTTTTTTAAAATTTTTCAGTTTTTTTAATACTTTCATGTGGAAGCTTAAATTATATTATTCTATATATAGATACACATACATATAACTCTTAACTCATATGAAGAAAAGAAGGAAGTTTTTCGTAAAAAATTTGATCAAGAATGAAGTAATAGTTAAGGGACATTTTTTGTAAGTTTATTTTTGTGTTAATTCAGTTAAAAGCTTTTTACTTAAAAAAGATTCGATCCTATTTTGGCTCTCAAATTATATATAATCACATATTTTTTAAATATTATTTAATACACACTCTAATAAAACAGTCATAAAATGTTCTTAATGTTTTATCAAAAATAATAAGGTTTTTTTTTTCAGTGAATTTTTTTTTAATATCAAAACTTTCTTTGCCAATAAGATATAATAAGACTATCAAGCAAAAAAAATGAAATGAATTCAATTTCGATATCAATTCATTCAAAAATCTGCATCTAACTGAGAGTAAATTATTTTTTAAGAAATTTCAGAATCATCTTGTTAAACCTGAAGGCCTTTTTGAACATCTGGATATTATAAGTTCTTTATACTAGAACTTAGGTTTTACTTGAAAAATTTTATACGTTCCTCAGATGGGTAAATATCGCTTAATTTAGTACTGTATTATAGCTATAGTACTATATTACTGTATTATAGTATGTGTATTAGCATAAGAGGTCAACACACACTCTTATAGTTTAGCAAATAGGTATCAAAACTATCTATGAACACCTGATTGGATTTTTTTATTATTTATTATATATATTTTTATGCACTATTTATGTTAAGTTTATAAAAAAAAAAAACAATTCTCTACAAAACTTTTATAAAATCAAATGAATATATATAAAATACTTTCATTATAACAAAATATTCTGTAATTACTTTGTTTACTAAGTATAAAATAAATTAGCATACAATAGTTGATTATAATTTTAAAATTCAAGTGTAGGAACATGAAATAAAAAATAGTACTTAAATATTTTCTTTTTTTTTAAAAAAGAATACTATTATAAAAGAATACTATTTCTTTCTTCCTGAATTTATTTATAAAAAAAATACAAACGACATCTGACACAATTTAAGTTATAGGATCGACTTTAAAACATATTCAATACAAATAAATATTCCATCAACTTGATGACACACGAAATATTAAACCATACTTTTGTTTTATATTTTTCGATACAATTCGATACAAGTTCTCGGCAAAAAGAAAAACAATCCAAATGGTACAGAGCAGCCCGTACAGTGAATAAATATAAGTACATGGAAACACAATTTATCACGGTACATTTTCTAGTAATAAAAAAGTGTCAGTGAAGGATAACGTGCTGTATGCAACGCACGTTAGAAATGAAAACGTGATGGAAAATGATACGTAACTTTCACATTGATGCATGAATGATTTGTGATATGTATGTTTGTTCAAACACAAATCGATTTACTGAATGTTATGGATTGATATAAAATTATTCCTTTGAGGAAATAATTTTTAAAAAATTCATTCTTATTTTAAACATATGATTTCATATATATATATATATATATATATATATATATATATATATATATATATGTATATATATATATAGGAACTTTGTTATAACGACCACGCTTGCTTCCCATACCACCACTTCAAGGTTGGTTTTGGAATGCAAGATAGCTCTCGGCAGTCCGGCTTTCCATAACGAGGTTCACCTTCTGTGGCTATCGAGTCATACAGGCATACGGGGGAACGAAATAGCGGACAGACTGGCCTCATTAGGAGCCAGGTCCGCAGTGGAGGGACCAGAGCCCTTCGTAGGGCTAGCTAGATGCTGGACCAAGGGCGCCATTCGGGAGTGGGTCGAGTCAGAACACTCAGAATGGTAGCTAAAGATTGACGGTTGCCGTCGATCCAGGGTACTCTTAGGCCAGGCCCCAAATAAGGACTGGACCAAGAGAATCTATACAAGTGGCAGATCCTTCTCCTGGCTCCTGGTGCAAATTGTCACAAGACACGGGAGATTAAGCTATCACGAACATATATAAGGTAGAAGGACGGACGGGAAGAGTAGATGGTGTAGGGGGCCAACAAGACCCCTATTCACCTCCTCGCGGAATGTCCGGCATGGGTCAATTTAAGGCGACGATGGTTTGGGGAGTTTCTCCTCACCGCGGCCGAACTAGGATCTAAAAACTCGGGCAGGCTGATAGGCTTCTAGAAGGAAACGAGACTTCCCGAGTAGTTTTGATCAAGCCGAGGGGAGGCATAATAGACCTCGAGTCTAAGTGCCGGGAGGCAAGATAGCATCCTCCCCCCTCAAACACAATCTATATATATATATATATATATATATATATATATATATATATGTAATTTGTTATAACGACCACGGTTATAACGATTTACAATTATAATGAGCAAGTTTCGCATAGAATTTTTCTTACAGATACTTTATCATGTAAAACAGAACTTATTCATATTTTAAACTTCACATGGAGTTATATTTCCTACATATAGATCCTATTTATACTTGTATATATATATATATATATATATATATATATATATTTATATAGGAACTTTGTTATAACGACCACGGTTATAACGATTTACAATTATAATGAGCAAGTTTCGCATAGAATTTTTTCTTACAGATACTTTTTTATCATGTAAAACAGAACCTATTCATATTTTAAACTTCACATGGAGTTTTATTTCATACATATAGATCCTATTTATACTTGCATATATATATATATATATATATATATATATATATATATATATATATATATATATATATATATATATATATCCTATCTTAACACATCCATGAATGTACGAACAAAGGCAACAACTCACATTTATCTTATTGATCAAGTTCCAAATTTCAATAACATCTTGAAGTGACATATGCCAAAGTATCTACGAACTAAATAACATTATTTCCGACTACCTATGTGAGATACATTTGCGCAGCGTGGAATGAAACGAAGCTAGCATGTCGTTGATACTGAGGTCGAAAATATTTCTCAGAATATCGAACACGTTTTTAGCTAGACATCAATTTTAGTATAAATGATTAAGTGAATAATACAATAATGTAATATGTGGGAATATGATTCACAATTAGTTGAAATGTATTAGGTCGGTAGGAAAATAATTGCGGTTTTTGTTTTCTGAATTCTAACCTTCATTTATTTTCAATGAAAGTTTCATTTCATCGTGCCCGTGTTAACATCACTTTAAAGTGCATTTTTCGGTCTGAAATTTGATAATATCGATATTGGTTCTCTTATTAATTTTGTTTCAAATTGAGCTACTGAATTAAAGATGGAAAAGAAACAAAAAAGAGTAATTTTTTGTATGATTTCATAACGGGCGGTAAAGCACCAGAAACTGCTCATAAACTAAACGATGCTTTTGGTGTGGATACTAATAAAAAGAAATATACGGTACAATAGTGGTTCCAAAAAGTTCATACTAGAGAGTAAATCCTTGTTGAGTTAGTTATTAGGGATTTAAAGCGTATCGATAACTGAGGTCATTAGCCCCCGAACACAAATTATAATTTAAAAACACACCCCGTTTGCGCACTTGAGTTCGAATCGCCCCTCAATTCGAAACGTTAATATGTGTGCCAAACGCTTAAGAATGTTTCATTAAAACAATATTTCTCTCAATGGGAGATAAAAAAAAAGAAAAAACACATGTGAATGAACTAGACTGCAAAATACCTAACCTTGATTGGACAAAACGTATAAATATAATAAGAAGAGATGAACTCTTGAGGACAGTAAAACATTTAAAATACTGTCATCTGATATTAGGATTCACAGGCTTTTTCGCGAAGAACACTTTAAAATAAGGGCTTGACATGTATGACGACATAACATGTTAAAATATATCAAGATTGGAAAACACTAAATCATGCTAAAAAGTCCAGTCTCCTTTGCAAAATGCGCATTGTCGTCTCCTAGAATTATGTAGATGTCCCCCTGACAAACCCAGACGATTCCTAATCATCGCATGACGATAGCATTGTGTTAAAAGATGAGACACCGTCAGAGCAATGCGTGTCACACATCGGTTGGGCTTCCTTTTTCAAGATAAAAGAGTGAGTCAGTCTGGAGAGCCCTACGCGAAGCCTCGTGAGAACAACTTATTCTCGTCGGTTCGGTCGGACGGATGTCTTCAAGACATAAATCCTTGCAGGTGAAGAAAGTCGCGGGCATCCTTCTTCAGTTCATAATGGCCAACTGGATGCATTAGTTGAATCAGGACCACGCACAACAATTCGAGAACTTGCACAAAAGTTAGACGTTAGTCATTCAACAGTTCTGGACCACAAATGAAAAAAATGTATATGAATTTGAAGGTTATAAACCGCAATTATTTCTCGACCAGCCTAATACTTAGATTATTATTAGACACAAATCTAGATTATATCTAAGATTTTATATATTTTTTTAATATATTCTGTGTTACATTCCAGCGAACAACGTTTATAAAAATACATTTTGGTTTTTAAATATTTTTTTAACATTTTCTTCAGATATCATCCAAATAGCCATTAAACCAAGTGATAAAATTAATAAATTAATAATAATAATAGAGTGTTGTACATTAAACAAAAATCTATACTGAAAATGTTGCAATCCAGTTACAATTTATCTGTTCTCATAGTTCTTTAAAACGTGTTTTTTTTTTAAATTGCAACGGGTAAGACCGTCTTTATCACTTAAATTTTCTCTATTATACCTTTTATTCCATAGACTTGGATTAATAAAATTTTAAGTTTTAAGACTATCGAGAATAAAAGATATCTAAAAATGATATACGATTGTAAAAATCAACAATAAAAATATAACTCCAAAAGTTTTTTTTTTAAAAAAAACATCGGTACAAATGAAACTCAGATTTATAATTAAATATAATTTCGTTAACAGTCATCAATGTATGTGGTTTAATTAAAAAATTCTAAGATTGTATCTCGTCTTTGAAATTAAGAAGCAGATTTTTACCATATTTTCAAAAACTTAAATAACAAAATATATATTACAGCTAGAGAAAGAAACTTACAATCAATATTTCTGTGTAAAAACATTTGTTAATGACAATAAATGCTTTTCATGCAAATATATTTGACCTGATATTATATATATATATATATATATATATATATATATATATATATATATATAAACTATATTTGAAACAATGTAACAAGATACATTCCAATTCTACATACATAGTATGCAGTTTAAAACACCACAAATGTAATTAAATTTTAATATATTTACAAACATTATTACGATCACACATGACATTAATTGTTGGTAGAGTTGTAAATACAACTGCTGCAGTTTCAATCAAGTGTATCAGCTTTTACGCCATGCAATGTACGCAGAGTAATTTATTCCAGTAAAATGATTGTTGACACTTACAGTACAAGTACATTATGGCTTTAAGAAGCTTTTTTTAATTATTAATAATGGATAGTTAATTTATTAGTTAAGTATTTATAATGAATAATCCTGTATTGTACACAGTGTTTCATCTAAAAGATAATTCACAGAGATAAAAAAAGTATTAGAAATATGTATAGAAAAATTTATCATGTTTTTTCATATTTCATCTGATGAAAATGTATTGATTCCAAAATCTTAAAATTATTTCAATAAATTAGGGAGTTATATAAAAAAATAAAAACTTTTCAAAACAACTTTATTTGGGTTTATGAATTATCAACTGATAATATATGACTGTACTGTACTTTATTACTATATATATGCATCGTTAATTAAAAATTAATAAACATATGCAAGTAATTCTAAATATAGAGCTTAATTAAAAAGAAAGTCATTCACTATCTGATTAAGACATCTTTTATCCATTTTCTTGAAGATAGAATAAAAATATTCGGTTGGTGCAAAAATAATTGCGGTTTTTATTATTTTAAGTCATGTGGCACATCATTGTTAAACAATTAAATGAGCACTAATGATTTCAGCATACGTCTATTGGTTCCATTCTTTAGTATTGTTGGATATACTCGTAAACTCGATTTTGATTATAAACGCGATTTTGTTGTATGAGTAAATTGGGACGTAGAACAATAGAAACTGCTCGAAATATTAAATTTGTTTTTGTCGAGGAGTCAATTAGTGAACGTACAGCTCAGAAATGAATCCAAAAATTTCATAATGGAAACGAAAGCTTTGATGAGAAGGAGGGTCTTGAACGTCCTTCTTCTATAGACAATAATGATTTAAGAACCATTACTGAAGCGGACACACATCAAACAACTCGAAAAGTGGCAGAAGAACTCAATGTTGATCATTCAACAGTTGTTCGACATTTGAGCTTGATTGAAAAAACAAAAAAGCTAGATAAATGGGTGCTTTATGAACTAAACGAACATCATGCAATTCAGTGATACGAAATCTGCTCTGCTCTTCTTAGCAAAAACGATTCCTTTCTTGATCACATTGTCACACGTGATGAAAAATAGATTCTCTACAACAATCGGAAACGTTCAATACAGTGGATTGACCGAGAAGAAACACCAAAACAGTTTCCTTAACCGAAGCTTCGTGAAAAAAAGATTATGATCACTGTTTGGTGGTCAGCAAGTGGCAGCGTTCACTACAACTTCTTAAATGCTGGTAAAAAAATAACAACAGAAAAGTATTGACAAGAAATTCAAAAAATGCATGAGAACTTGAATCGTTCACTACCAGCATTAGTCAATCGAAGAGGGCCAATTCTTCTTCATGACAACGACCGACCACACGTCTCACAAATGACTTTAAAAAAATTAAATGAACTGGGTCATGGAACCTTATCTTACCCACCTTATTCTCTGGACCTGTCTCTAACAGATCATCATTTTTTTCAACATTTGAGTAATTTCCTACGAGAAAATGTTTTCAAAGATTAGAGTAGCAGCTCAAGGCGTTTTCGACGAATTCATTAATTCCAGGACTCCAGAATGCTATCTTGTAGGAATTATCAAACTTGTTTCACGTTGGGAGAAATGTGTGCAGGCAAGTGGTCTGCATTTTGATCAATAAAGATTATTTTTAACTGATATATGCGTTTTTTTATACTCGATACTATATAAAAACCGCAATTATTTTAGCACCAACCTAAAAATTAGATTAATTTTCCATTAAAACTATTTACTGCATTGTTTAAATACACAATTTTAGATTTTTTTTAAATAAATAATTTAGATCATTATTCTAATACTGATAGAAAATAATATAATCACGTTACTATTTAAAAATACATTTAATCTTAAGTAGATTAAATTTATAAATTGATTACTCAAATTTCAGCCCTATCACCAAATCACAACGTAATGTCAATTTATTACTCTTATCTACGATGATTGATCTTCTATTATCATCCTATCCGACATAAAATAATGATAACACGCAACCACTTAAATTATATTCTATTTTTATTCCATGTATCATATTTTTTACAAAATATTGTTTTTCTCAAACTCTACTATTCGTTCGTCTGCACGCACATGGATTAGACGCAGTGCGCGATTAAACTTACTTGCTTAAAGTTATTCGTGGAAAATATTATCTAGCACATAATCGAGAAGAAAACGATTTTACACAACGATCTGAGCGTATTATCAGTCGACCAGTCTCCACGAAAACAGGTCCATAACCATTATCATACCTATAATACGATATGAAAGCAGTGAAATGAAAGTACTTTTCAGTTCATAATCGTAGATATAAACTCTGTTTAAGCACGAAATTAAAAATATTAGATCTGCTATTAGATCTGATGATGGCATTGAAACAGTTTCTTACAAACTAACTTTTTCTTTCCACTTCCGTAATTATAAAGTATGCCATATTCTAGAGCGTTGCATTGTTATTTAAATTATTTATTTTATATTAGAAAAAAATAAAAAGCGATTCCAAAATATTGATCTAAATGAATGAGATAGTTATAAGTACCATTGTATTTAAAGTTTTTTGCTTTAAGACAACTTTATATTGCATATATAAATCGCATTGGATAACTTAGTTGTATTGTAATGGTAGCCACTTTTTTGATACTTGGAGCCAATCTGGTTTAGTTGCAGTTATAGTTAAGATAATTTGCTTCATACTGTTTGATATTTTTTAATGATTATATATCTTAATATTTCGATTATGCAAAGCTATCCAAAACTGTTATCACTATTGTGCATATTTTCCGTACATAAAGTTCAGTTACATTTTTCTGTGAGCTACTATTTTTATATTGTTAGCTGGTTTCATATTAACAATACTAAACTGACTTGGCTTTTGAGATGTATAAAAGTTTTTAAAATCGACAATTCTAATAATTCATGTCTCCACAAATTGTTGACTTACCAACAAAGATTATAATTGAAATAAAGTAAAAGAATCTACAAATGACACACTAATTCCAAATAAACTGAACACAGCTGAATATTTTTATACTAGTTATATGTGGATGCATTGACGGCTGAATAAATAAATTAATGATTATATTCAATCGCTACCAAGGTTGAATATATGAAATGTTGTCTACAGTGACCATCGCGCTTTCACCCCTTCCTTAACTTATAAAAGTACCAGGACAATATACATTTCTAAAAAGATGAAAACGTCAAAGGAAGTGTCAAGAAATTGCTACGTCTACATAAGTTACATTTCCATCACCAATTTATTAATTATTTAATTTACTCTTACAGTTAATTTATATGATGACTTAAGGAAAAATGGACATAATATATGTATTTATTAAGCTCATGTGTTGTTTATGTATATTCAAAATAAAAAAATGTATAATACTTCCAGAGTTATCATCTTTTTTAAAGAAAGGTTTACATTTAGCCCTCTTACTGTAAATTAAACCTAAAACGACTCTCCAAAAAAACTTTCACTGTGTAAGAAAAACTATTATAATAGCTCACAGAAAAATTTAACTGAACTTTATGTACGGAAAATGTGCAAAGTAGTGATAACAGTTTTGGATAGCTTTACATAATCGAAATATTAAGATATATAATCATTAAAAAATATCTAACACTATGAAGCAAATTATCTTAACTTGGAAGATACCTGTAATCTCTAAACGTACAAAGTGCTCGACTTGAAATTTCGGAAAACAGTATTCTTTGTGCATAAGTTATTGAAAACATCTACTTCAATGATTTTTGATGAAGTATAAGAAGATATTAAGATAATCAATAAAAATGACAGTTGCAAAAAAATTTAAAAACTGTTACTTTAACTAATATTAGGTTGGTAGAAAAATAATTGCGGTCTATGACGTTCAAATTCATATACATTTTTCCATTTGTAGTCCAGAACTGTTGCATGAGTAACGCCTAACTTTTATGCAAGCACTCGAATTGTTATGCGTGTCCTGATTCAACTAACGCCTTCAGTTGGTCGTTGTCAACTGAAGAAAGACGGCTGCGACCTTCTTTATCTTTAAAGCTCTCGTCCACACTTTCATTTAAAAAAATTAAAGTTAGAATTCAGAAAACAAAAACCGTAATTATTTTCCTACCAATCTAATATTAATAGTCCTACTGGTATCTCGTTTTCAATTTCTTTAAAGTTCCTCGAACACGGTTGAATAGGATTTACTTAATTTCTATACAATTTCTCCACATGTTTACAGTAAATTCGGTCTTTATGAACTGAAGAAAGACGCCCGCGATCTTCTCCATCTTCAAGGCTTTCGTCATCAGCACTAAATTTTTAGAGCCACCATTACACCGTAAGTTCCTTAACAGTACCCACACCAAAAGCATCGTTTAGTTTACGAGCAGTTCCTGCTGCTTGACCACCCGTTTCGAACACAATTTGCTCTTATTTATTTCTTTTCCGTATTGAATTCAATAGCCCAATTTGAAGCAAAATTAATGATAAATCCAAAATCGATCTTACCAAAATACAGACCGAAAAATTTAAAATAATATTGTCATGAACACGATGAAATGATACTTGCACTGTAAAAAAACTTAAGATTAGAATTCAGAAAACAACAACCGCGATTATTTTCCTACCAATCAAATACAGTATTTACCTTTTTTATCTTAGTCAGAAACAAATTTTAAAAAAATGATATTAACTCTTAATATTGAACTTAAATAGATCTATGTAGCGATAGATGTGAAAATATAACCACTAGTTACATTTTCAGATCTATCTTCAGTTATACTAGTTTTTTTATTATTCACAAACAGTAAATGGGCATAATTTTATCGAAAAAATATTTTTTCTGACTATAAATAGAATGGTTTAAATGCATGTCGCCTTTTGAAACATTTCTGTACCATCACTGGTGATATTATGTAAACGGGAACAGAATTCCATTACGGGAACGACCATAACGGTCTACTGACCACATATAATACTGCTATCTGGATTATTTTGCATGTAAAAATTGAACCTAGTCACCTACCGTACAATTCACACGCACATACACACATGGATATATATATATATATATATACATATATATACATATATATACATACATATATATACATACATATATATATATATACATACATGTGTGTATATATATACATGTATATACATACATGTGTGTGTATATATATATATATTCAAATGTATTCAAACCGAATCTGTTACTGTTAACATTGTAGCCACGTATTCAGCGTGTTCATTTTTGCAGTCAGTAGTCGCTGTCAAGCAACGGTAACAGCAAGTTGCTTGTGGCGTGTACGTTTTTCACGCGCGAGTGAACTTTCCGCCGATTTAACAGTGGCTATCGTACAGTGTAGAGAAAGAAGACAATTGGTTATAAAGTCAGATATTCAGTTGGACATTTTCGTCTTCGCCACGCCTGGTAAATTGTCATCGTTTCATGTTTATCGCGTTAGAGTTTTCTTTTGTCGTCCTGCAAACTTTTCATCTCTTTCGCGTCGACAATTTGAAAACAGTGGCACTTTCTTCTTATACATTCGACGACGTTCGATTTCTCCCTCGTCAACTCTTATCTGATCACACTTTTGCAAAAAAGTATAGTTTGCCTTTCGTGAGAACGAATTTTCTGGATAATTTTTATTTTATATGTGCGAGGGCGTGTTCTATCGGGCGTTGATAATTGTCGGCGGTGTATGTTTTTCAAACATGCCGGGAGTTTATAGTTAAGAAACACATTTAATGGTAGCTGTTTCACGATACTTGATCACAAAAGTAAAATAAACCGTCTATGTATTCAGTATTTAGTTGAAAACATTTATTTCTGATTTACTAATTTCTGTAATAGTAAACATGCGGAGAAATTGTATAGAAATTAAGTATATCCTATTCAATCGTGTTTGAGGAACTTTAAAGAAATGGAAAACACGATCTCAGCAGGACATAATAATATTTAATCATAATATCATAATATTTAAATAAATAAAAAAAAATGAAAAATATAAAAATTTATAAACAAAAAATCCGAATCTCAGAAAACAATGAACTAAGATGCTTGAAACTTTGAACATAAATAGCAGAAATGCTACCTGTCAAAACTTAATTGAGATCTATGTATAAAAATACACTACACGCTCGTCGTGATATGTTTGAGAATTTTTTGAGCAGACCCTATAAAATATATACAGACTTTTGTTTTCTCTCTGCAACTCAATTTCAATTTAAAGTTCATAAACTGTCGTAGTCACTTATTTAGTACATTCGTTTATCAATAACTGTGCTCAACTTGAGTCGAAGATTAGAACAATTTTATTTTTTAAAAAACTATAATTTTCTTGTATACTCAAATATATAAAAAAAATGTATTAAACAAATTAGAATTCGAAGATTTACAATTATTTATAAACGATGTTGAATTTTTAAATATTCATACTGACTCTTATTTAAATGAAATTTTTCTTACATATTCTAAACATTTTCTGCAGTAATTGTTTGCAAGCTGTACATAATATTTCATTGCGGTCGTGTAGTTCGCATCATGAATAATTCAGCACATGTTTTAGTACAACTTAGAAACGTAGTGAGAATAGTAAGTAAAAGTTCACAAATTTTTTTGAAATTATGACAGTTTAAAAACTAAAGATTAAAATAAAGAAGTTGAATCAAAGAGTAACATGCATCACAATGGTTAAAAGTGAGCTTAAAATTAAAATAATTACTCATAAAATCAATTAATATTTTAATGTATTTTTCAGGGAAATCAATTTATTTCAAAAGTATCGATTTTTAAATTAAATTGTTTTTTCTTTCACCTTGAGAAGATTCTTGACAGTGAATTTAAATATATCATGACATAAAAGAATGATGTTATGGGATGTAATAAATAGTTTAAATGGGCGATAAATAGGTGAATGTTGTAAACGGATTAATTTAGCGATGTAATAAATGTTCTTGTAATAAAGGAGAGTAATCTGCTACACGGGATATAAATATTAAGAAATTTTCCGATTAAAGCAGCCTTATATTCTATTTTTATGTACGTATACGTTGATGAAGCGTTGATAATAAAAAAAAAGGTTTTTCTTAAGATGTAAAAATATAATTGAGTGTTATTTTTATTAAACTAAAGTTTGTAGTTAAAATAATTGATTTTTTCAAACGGACAAATTAAAAAATCAATTATGTTCATGATTTTATTAAAAGAAAGTTGGAAATCTGTATTTTTTTTATTTTTACTCATCTATCAAAGTTGATTTTCATCTATGTTATTTCATCTTTTTTCCTATTTGTCAGATGAATATACTTTTTTTTAATTATCGAACTTTATATTTCATGACTAAACTTATAGATATTAAGTTGATAGGAAAATAATTACGGTTTTTGTTTTTTGAATTCTAACCTTAACTTTTTTCAATGAGAGTGTCATTTCATCGTATCAAATCAAAATCAAAAATAATTTTATTAATCATAAAGTAGTGTACATGGCCTTGTGTGGCCGGTATGTTTATAAAGGTTTCGTGGTGCCCTTACCGTTGCCGATAGTTATCCGCGGTTACAAATTGAATGTTTTGTGGGGTGTTGAAATTTTTTAATTGTCTCAGTTCATCGTGTTCATATTAATATTATTTTAAAGTGCATTTTAGGTCTGTATTTCGGTTATATCAACTTTGGTTTTATTATTGATTTTACTTCAAATTGGACTATTGAATTAAAGATGGAAAATAAGAAAATAACAGCATTTTTTTGTACGAGTTCAAAACGGGTGATAAAGTAGCAGAAACTGCTCGTAAACTAAACGATCCCTTTGATGTGGACACTGTTAAGGAAGGTAAGGTGCAATGGTGGTTTCAAAAAATTCGTGTTGGTGACGAGAGCTTTGAAGATGAAGAATGTCGCGGGCGTTCTTTTTTAGTTCACAACGAACAACTGATGGCGTTAGTTGATCAAAACCTCGCACTGCAATTCAAGATCTTGCATAAAAGAAGAAATAAATATTTTAATCACTAGACTTGTGCGGTTCTTATGAAATTTAATCTTTAGTAAAATTTGAAATGTAAAATATTATCGAAAGTAATTATAGAAATGTTCTCTTCTTGTATAGATTTTAATGAAATATATATAAATCATATTTAGTGAAATACGGTCGCTGAGAATATTTTAAATGAACTGCCGACGTATGTTCGGGTGCCGCCTCTAAAAACATTGTGTATTTAAGCCCTCGTCCTGACCGTTGTAAGATAACACGAACTACGCAGAGCATAATTCGTTAATTTATCGAATATGTCCGTAATGCATGTACGAAATACACCATTTAACTGAATCTGAATCCAATACGCACCGCATTAATCCATACCTTCATGATTTACTGTACCGTTTCCTTCGTCAAAGTATGGTGTATAAGTGGCGAAGTGGCGAAATGCTATGCCGCATGTCAGCCACTGGTCCGCCCGCTCGGGATGAATATTGTTTGAGTAAGATTTATGAACGAAGGTTACACCGCAATCCGTTCCGATTTAAATGCAAGCATTTGCCGTCGTTTACCGAACGCGTATCATTATTTTCTTACGTCTGGTTTGCGTGAACATTCGATTATGCGTTCTCGACCCGCTCAGTCTTTCGTACGGAAAAAAATAAATCGTTAATGTTCTAGAAGTATTCAAACTTTGTGTTCACTTCTTCTTTTTTATTTATTTCATTCTTTCTCTGGGCGATTTCTTTATTTCATTAATGCGCACCAATTAAAATAGTATGCTTGGAAACGTTTCTGAAATATTATTGTTCTTATTAAATAAGAAATGAATTATCGGAGTTTCGAAATATTAACGGATTTTGACATATTGAGTACCATAATATTATTTTCAATAATTCAATTTTCATATATATATATACACATTTATATATATATATATATATATATATATATATAATTGTATATATATATATATATATATATATATATATATATATATATTAACAGCCTCTGTTAATCCACTGCTGGATAAAGGCCTCTTCCATGATTTTCCATTTTGTTCGATTCAGTGCCTCTCTTTTCCACAGATTTCCAAGAAAGTTTTTAATATCCTTATCCCATCTGTTCATTGGTCTCTTTCTCGGTCTTTTCATATTCCTCGGTTCCCAGTCAATAATTTCTCTTGTCCATCGATTGTCTTCTCTTCTTGCGATATGTCCCGCCCATTTCCATTTCAGACTCTTTACTCTTCTTATTATATCTGTGACTCCTGTTTGTTTTCGTATCCATTCTATTCTCTTTCTATCTCTTCTTGTTATTCCCAACATGCATCTTTCCATACTTCGTTATGTTGTTTGGAGTCTGAACTATTTTGGAGTTAAGCACCCATTTTTCGCTGCCGTAGGTAAGGACTGGTGGTATACACTGATCGAATACTTTTTTCTTTAAACAGAGTGGGATTGTTGATTTAAATATCGAGGCGTTTCGTCAAAAAGAGCTCCATCCCATTTTTATTCTCCTATTTACTTCTTCAGTGAATGATTCATCTCTGTCGATAAGCTGACCTAGATAGACATATTTCGTAACTTCTTCTATTTCCGTTCCTTTTATTTCAATTTTCTTCGGACAGACAAACACATTGAACAGTACTTTTGTCTTTGTATGATTCATGTTGAGGCCGATTTTTTGACTGACATCGTTTAGTTCTTCTATACTCTTTTGTAACTCTTCCGGAGTATTTGCGAAAATAACTATATCATCGGCAAACCGGAGATGGCTTAATCTTTCGCCCTTTATTTCGATTCCTTTGTCCTCCTAGTCAAGCGATTTGAATACTTCTTCCAAGGCCGCATCTATGCTCTGGTTCTTCAATGCAGATATTACCGACAAGGTGGTGATGGACTCGAAAGCCTACTCGTTGTCTATAAATCCATTTGGAATTCATTTGACCGGCTTATTACTTCTCTCACTACTTGAATAATTTATATATATATATATATATATATATATATATATATATATACATTTATATATATATATATATAGTCTCCATTGAGAGCTATACAATTAGCCCAGCGAGTCTGCAAAATACGCATTGACGTCGGCGATGATATCCTCATTCGACGTGAATTTCTTCCACCAAGCCAAATTGTCAAGTTTGGAAAGACGAAGAAGTCGCACGGGGTCAAGTCCGGAAAATAGGATGAATTGGGAATCAATTCGAAGCCTAATTCGTGCAGTTTTGTCATTGCGACGGTCGATTTGTGGGACAGCGCGTTCCTCTGGTGAAAGAGCACTTTTTGTGCTCCCATCTTGGTCGCTTTTCTTACAGCTCTTCTTTCAAACGGTCCAATAATGTTGCATAATAGGCTCTTGTTATCGTTTTTCCCTTCATCAAGTAAACTATCAGGATGATTCCGAATGATTCCGATGATTCCGATGAATCCGAAAAAATAGTGGCCATCAACTTTCCAGTCGACAAAACGGTAGTCGCCGAAAAGGGCGAATACCGTTTTGTACTTTCACCAGTCGTGATCCACTAGTTTGACAGCTGCTTCGACTCAGATGTGTAGTGGTAGATCCATGTTTTATCCACGGTGACGAATCGATGTAAAAAGGCCTACGACCTGCGACTAAACATCTCCAAACACTAGATTGAAATGTCCTCACAGATGCGTTTTTGGTCAACAGTCAACAATCGCGGTACCCATCGCGCACACTTTTTCACATGCAATTTTTCGTGCAGGATATTGCACACTCGTTCAGTTGAGATGCCTATAGCCTCGGCAATCTCGCGCATATTCACTCGGCGGTCTCCGATAACGATACCATTTTTTCAATGAAATCCGTCGTAATGACATCAACTGAGCGTCCAGAGCGCGTTTTATTTTCAGTGGATGTTCGGCCACGTACAAACTCATGTATCCATGAATAAACAATCTTCAACTCCGATGCCCCTGAACTTCATCCATCTCCGTTTCGATCTGGGAGGCCGATCACTTTTTCAAATAAAAACGTTTTATCACTGCATGGAAATTGTTTTTTTCATTTTTGCGGCAACCGCTACAATTATCGCTTTAAACATCTGCAGAATGTGAACAACGCGTCGCTTCTGGCTAAAATTTCGTTGTTTGAAAAGTCACATTTGATGGCCGTGACGTTACCAAATGAATGGTGGCGCCATCTCATAGAAATTTACCAAACTTATCGAACGATCTTCGTATGTATGTATGTATATATATATATATATATATATATATATATATATTTATTAAATTTCCATAAAAATATTTTTTGCGAATAACCCATTAATATTTCTAATAAATATCTTAATAAGATAATAAAAAATGAAATTATAATTCACTGAGAACATTTGTAAAAGAATGAAAATTCAAACCAATAAAACATTTGTTCCAAACAGACTTCGAATAAAGTATTTCATGGTAATAAACAATTTATATTTAAAATATATAGAGAACGTATAAAAAACAACACACAATAACTGTTTGTTTCGTAGTGAAATACAACTCTTTCGAAACGAGTGTTTCCCGTACAGCAATATTTCTTATTTACTTGTACGATGTCATTTATTGACAGATATATTCACTTATATTGCGTCAGTAGACGCTGACATAAAAGCTTTATGAACAGAAAATATGTGACAGGTCAATTATAGACTCCCGGACGAATCGCGATTTTTGTAATGTCGAAACTTCCCGTAACGAGCGAGATCAAAAAAGTTAATGGTTCGGCTATGGAAAAAGATTACTTCCGATATTTAATAGTATGGCGTAAAGGGTTTTCACAATCGGATATCTAGAATTTATTTACTATTATAATTAACTCGAAATTGTTTACAAACAAATATAGTTTCAAAAAAGTACACACTCATATTTATTACTAGCTTCCGCTATTAATTGAAAGTAAATATTTTGCCAGATAATTTTCAGTCAACTATACGAAAACATGTATCGATTCATCAATAATTTAACTACAATAGAATTCCAATTATCCGGAAAACCTATTATCCAACTAGGTAATTATAACATGTGTATATGTATGTATATATATATATACACACACGTTATAATGCCACACCAGACAAATAATTTTTTTGTTTTAACATAAACAATCTCATTATGAGTGAATCAAACTGAGATAAGCTAATGAATATTCTTTCTTTGTCTAAATTGATTTTATTTGTTATTTTTACTAGCACATGCTGAAATTTTCTGGTATATTTTCCAGCATATTTTTTTAAACCAGTCATCATTTAACCATTGGAATGATTTTTTCTAGTGCAATTAAATAACATTGTTTGTAAAAATGAAAAAAAGAAAAATCTAAAAGAAAAAAGCGTGTAAATTTCATATTAGATGATAAACTTGAAATCGTTGGTTTGTTGAAAAAAAGTGTTACAGAACAGAAAATATGTCGTGGTTACAACACTGGATCATCAACTGTCTACGACCTAAAGAAAAATGAAGCAGAGATTTTTGAAATTGGAAAAAGATATCGAAGCCGGTGAGCAAAGTCGAAAAACAATAAGAAAGCTAGAAAACATAGTTTTGAATGAAGTTCTTTTTGTTTGGTTTTTGCAGAAAGGTAGTTTCGAAGATCCTATATTTACTGGGTAATGCTCTATGTAAATAAGTGCTTCTTTTTAATGAAAAATTGGGCGAAGAACTCTATTACAAGGCAAGTTTGGCCGTAATTTGGAAACTTCAAATTACGCCATGGAATTAGACAACTTAGAGTACATGGAGAAAAACTTTCGGTTGATACACCAGCTACGGATATTTTACACGAGATACCGGGTTACTCAGAATGTGATGACGAAGACATCCATGAGTGGTCAAACAGAGATGTGAATGAAGTTAGATACCAACTTTTAAATGACGATGAAATCGTTAGCCAAGTTTTTCAAGAGCCGACAATTGAAGACGAAGAGGAAAAAAAAGAATTTCGCGCCAACCAACAATTAATTATGTTCTTGCCGTCATGGCAACTGAAGATATCATGAAATATTTAAAATAATAGGACGACGATAATGACCTGAAAACATAGGCTCTGCTACGATACATCAGAGATATGGTTGCAGGTAAACTACTTGCTACCAAGAAACAAAAATTAACTGATTTTTTTTCTAAATCCAAAAACCATGCACATATACATATATGCATACTATTTTTAATAATAACACTCAATAAATATCTTCAGTACATAACTCAAATAACTACCTGTACACCTTCATCAATTCAAAAACCCCATACAATCTGATTGTCAAGGAAATTTCGTTATCTGGCATAGCCATGACATAGATTGTCCCGGATAACTGAAATTTTGTATTTATTTTTTATAATCATATAAAAAGTAAAAATTTCTCATTTCTTCATAGTCAGAGTTCATAATTAACTGTGTTTAATTATATATATATATATATATATACACGAGTATATATAGGTTTCATAGTTTTAAAATTTTATCATTTAAAATAGTCTACTTACCACTAAAATATGACTTGATTGAAGAACTGCGGCTGAAACAAAAATAAAATTGATCACTTAATGTTAAGTAAATATTAAAATATTTTGTTATAATGCTAAATAATACTTATATTATTTTTCTTAAAGAAATATGTTTGATGTAATATTTTTATAAAATATATTCTATTTTTTGATCTGAAATTGTGTCTTGCTTTCCTTTCAAACTAGTTTCTTTTTATATTGAAATAATGAATTTTTAAAATATAATATCACTCGAATTAGTATCTGAACCATATTTGAATTGCCATGAACCATATTTGAAATGAACAAACACTTGATAAACTTGTTTCGAAGAAAATAATTAGGATTGAAATACAAACGTGGTTAAACATAAAAAGTATTTATTGTCTGACTGATACGATTTTGTTGATGATGCTGTATGTTCGGAATTATCACAGGTAGGTAAAGTAGAACATAACGAGCATTAAATATTCCATTCGTTAGAACTTTTGAGCTATCTAATTTACTTTTTTAAATAAAATTTAAAGAAAATTACTTTCTATTCAATATGAAGTTACAAAATAACTTTTATTTTTCAACTGTATCTTTAAATCGAAAACTTTTGTTTTTCAACTGTATCTTTAAATCGAAATATATATGAATTATATTTCGATTTTCATAACAAAATACACTCATACTATAATATAAATAACTTCTAACATTTAAAATTTAATCGATCTTAGCAAACATCAAAAATATAGCACCTCAAATAAACACAGAAAGATAAATAGTTACAACAATACTGCAGACCAAAGAATATATCTTAATTATATTGTATATAACAGTTAAGACGGCATTTCTTTTCTTTAATACAAAATATAACCTTCTGAGAATGAAACGAATCCCGTTCAGAAGAAATATAAAATATCCATATTTAAAAAAATCAATATGACTGCTATCATTAGGTCAGTAAGAAAATAATTGTGGTTTTCATTTTTCGAATTCTAACTTTATTTTTTTTTGAATAAAAGTGCCATTTCATTGTCTTCATGTTAATATCACTTTAAAATTAATTTTTCGGTCTATATTTTGGTAGCATCGACTTTGGTTTCATTATTAATTTTGTTTCAAATTGAGTTATTGAATTAAAGATTTAAAAGAAGCAAATAAGAACAATTTGCATGATTTTAAAACTGGTAGTAAAGTAGAAGAAACTGTTCGTAAACTAAACGATGCTTTTAATGTTTACACCAAAAGGAAATTATTGTGACTGTTTGGTAGTCTGCGTTCGGTATAATCCACTACAATTTTTTTGAATCCTGGCGAAACCATTACAGATAAGAGTTATTGTCAAGTAATCGACAAAATGCACCACGAACTGCTAAGCCTGATTACCGCACTGTTCAAACGAAAAGATCCAATCCTGCTGCATAATTCAAGACCACAGATCGCACGATTTACCCTCCCAAAGTTGAATGAATTGGGCTATGAAACATTCCTTCATCCGCCATTCAAAAACCAGAGATCTCGTCAACAGGATATCACATTTTTAAGCATTTTAACAACATCTTACACGGTAAGGTCTTCAACAACCGAGCTGCTGCCAAAATTTGAAATTGAAAAATTGAGTTGATAAGATCTGTTCAGATTTTATCAACTCAATAACTCCGGAATTTTACACCACCGGAATAAAAAAACTTGCAATCAATTAGCAAAAATGTGTCGATTCCAATGATGCTTATTTCGATTAAGAAAGTTAATTATTAGCTGAGAAAAATGTATATGAATTTAAAAATCATAAACCGCAATTATTTTTCTACTAACCCAATAATTAAATTTTATGTTAATATTAATGTATAATTAGTGTAAGTTCATATTTTTATAAGTAAGATATAAAAAAGTCTTATTTTTATTTAATATTTAGTTATTATTATTCATGTAATAAAAGTAATAAATATAAATTAAAGACAAAATTGAAAAAAAATTAATATGATAGGTTAATTTAATGCAATTTATTCTCATAAATAATACACTGCTTATATATACTTATACCTTTATGATATTCGTTTATGTAGCAAAAAGTTTATTATAAAAAGCGTTAAACAGTTTCAAATTAACGTTACCATCGTTTAAATATCGAATACATAAATATAATAAAAGAAAAACAATTAGAAGAGAAATAAAAACTAATAAAAAATATTTTTCTATTTTTATTTATGACAATAACAAGCCGTTCGTAGATATTGCTTTGAAGCTCGAAATTTATGATGACCTAACAATGGCCAATTTTCTCATAGAATGCAGCTTTTGATCTTCACGTCCTCACACCTTGAACTGTTCCACACGAACGTTTCTCGTCGGATGTGACGGGCGCGGTCACGGTCTATTTTTTTAAGACACGGCCAATTCGGTGTTATTTTCTTTCTCGTATCTTGATTTATAGTAGTTTGTATTTAACTTTTTGCCTTTGAACTCGGTTCAAAGTATTTTATCACTGTAATTGATTTGTTAATCAATTTCATCGGTGACCGTTTGTAATCAATTGACTATTTTTCTTACATTTGTGTCTCGAAATCGAAATAAAGTTTCATATTTTTCCGTCTTTGTACGTTCTTAAAATATTTTATACTATTTTTTCAAACTTAAAACAACATTTATATCGTCACGTATTTTCAAACGTTTTAAACCCTTATCAATCTTGTCAATAAACTGAATCAAACATCTGTTTCAAACAGATTTGTGTAACAATAAATCATTTTAGATTTTATTAAAATACTAAACACTTAAAAACGTAAAATATCATTCGAATAAAAAAATATAAATAAATATCAATTAATTGAAAATATCATTTTCGTTACAAATCCAAATAAATGAATAAAATTATAAAATCAATTTAGTTGGTCAAGAACTTTTCACAGTTTCATGAACCTGTTAGTTGTGTATGACGAGTATACTCGTCATGAAGATGAATTGAGAAATTGTGAGCAATAAATTATTGATTTTTCAAAAAAATCAAATGCCATTTCATTACAATTTAATTCAATTTTACAGCAGCTCCACATACACTGTCTTTGACGAATATAGTCGTCATCAATTCATTTTTGTGACACAGTGTAGATACACACTCTTAAAATAGAGTGACACACCTAACAGGTTAATGAAAGTTTTTCTAATTCCACAAACCATAAAAAAATATGGTAAAAATGTTAAATAAATGATTATTTTTTATTGTTAAATTAATGATTAGTTTATTTTTTATTGTTGTTTGTGTGAATTTTGATAGCGATGTCATTATTTTTAAAAAAATTCTACACCTTAGCACTCTGAGGATGATAAAACCGCCATCGAAATGCACATAAGCAAGAATCACAAGTGATTATTAATCATTTACTGAAAAATTTTGATCAGAAATTTTTTTATAAAGAAAAATTCGTTTATGAAAACCAGTAACAAAACTGTACTGTTAATCGTCATAATCTTCAATATTTCTCTAGTATTAATAATTATTTTATTATTTGATTACAAAAACGTTTTCGTTTTCAGAAAGAACAAGTATTTTCAATATTTTTCTATGTATATCAGTTTTATGGGTTTCATTTAAAAAAAATTGATAGAGACATGTCAATATTTTCTTACTTAATTAATAAAAAGTTGACTAAATCTACAGACTGTAACAGAATACTGTCACTGACATAATTTGCTATAAGTTAATTTTCAAACTGAATAGCTGGAGTTGGAAGGAGCTGAATTCCGCAAGTTTTAATCATTTTTGATTTAAAAATTCTGACTAATTTTGTATAATTTTAATCCATATTACAAATTCATCAACAATCATTTTTCTAGTTTAAAAACTAAATAATACTTATGTACACAGTATGTATTTATATTTCACAAATGATTTCATCCCACCCAACAAAATCAGATTAAGAATATTCAATAAACTATTATTGATAATTTTCAATTGTTAAAATGTATACATCGAACTATTATACAAATATCTATTTTAATTTAATATAGAAACTTAAATATAAAATTTAGCTTAAGTAAACATTAAAATCATTTTCGATTACTCTTATTTTTTTGATAATCTCAAATGAAATAAATAATTAATTCATTGGATTAGTAAGACATTAATATATAGTAATTTTCAGTTTAAAAATTCCTATATTATTTATTTAGGTAATGGCTCATATAAAAGAAAAAAATATTTTAATCCGTTTACAAATGTTTCACAGCACATGCAGAATTTCTGAACATTATGTGAAGCTTAAGGATTAGTGATATTTACATAAAATTTGTTAGTTTTTTTTAAATACCCTTTCTATATAAATACACACACACACATATATATATATATATGTATATGTATGTATATATATATTAGGTTGACCCATATTTGGTGTCAGTGTTTATAAGTAGAATGAAACATTTTTTTTACGGTAATTCTTTCATTATAATTTTAAAATATAATTTCTTTCGTCCTGTATAACTCTATATTCTCAGGTTCAACCAATTTTTGTACTTCGTTTCTTTAAAATTCTGGGGATTTTGACCTGAAGAATGATACTAGGAATTGAAGGAATGATACTAGGATACTAGGGATTGACTTCTTCATGTGTTTGAATTTTTCCTATCGAAGCTATTTTACAATGACTGGAATAGATGAAAATCAGAAATGGCAAGATCTGGAGAATAAGAGATGTGTAAAAGCACTTCCCAATACAGATTAGAAATTTTTTTACGTGATAAATTTGATTTTACTTTGTGAAATCGAGCTTTACCATGCTACAATATTATGCTCTTCTGGCTAACTGTGGTCGTTTTTTTCTTTTATTGCCTCATTCAATTTGTCAAGCTATTGCTAATACCTATCTGTAGCCACAGTTTCTCTTGATTTTAACACTTCGTAGTAAATTATTCCACGAGAACACCCAGCATTATTTTTTTATTGATAAGACATGGTTCTGTGATCATTTGAGAAGTTTTTCTCGGATCCGCCCAACTTATTTTCAGTTTATTATTACTGTACAATATCCACTTTTCATTCCTCCTTATCAAATTAAGCAAAAATCGTTTGTGAACTTGACAAACCTTCAATGAAACGCACTCATCCTGTTCTCGCGCTCTCCCACAGTCAGCACGTGTTGCACCCACATAGCGATTTTTTTTAATTTCCGAATGCGATAAAGTTACAGAATTTTTCAACGAATTCACCTTCAGTGCTATCTCACACATTGTCAAAGTGGATTATTTTCATTTAACACTTTTATTTGTTCATCGTCAAACACAATACGGCAAGCACTCTTTTTTATTCTTCAAATCAAAATCTCCCGCAAGAAACTTTTTAAACCACCGAAAATGTGCGAATGTTCATCTTCCTCGTATAATTTGCAAATCTTTTCAGTAATTACTTTTGTGTCCTTGCCTTTACGAAAATAATAAAGGATATAGTGACGAATATACTCTGGATCGTTACACATGTTTAAAAGATAAAATGTACACAAAAAATATCCATTTCTATGAAAAATCGCATTGAGATGAGCTCCGAAACGTCCGAGAACTGAACGGATTTTGGATTTTTTTTGTCTTAAAATATTAAAGTTACTAAGTCGACAACGATGAAGTATAAATAGCTGATACCAATTATTGGCCAACTTGTATATAGACATATTGTGCAGAATTAGAATCAGAATGCAAATCCATTAAAAGTACCATTATTATTCGGGGCACAAATGCTCTAATGAAGTTATTATGTTTTGTTCTTATACAATCACAAGCTGTTTTTTGTCTGTTGTGGGATACACGTTTCATCCGAAGTAAACAATAAACTTCTAATGTGTTTTATCTCAATTTACGTTATAGTAGGTCGTTACTGGTATCAAAAGTAGGATAGTAATTTTCTTCGGTCTGTGTATCAACTGTTCACGAAAATAACTTTAGGAAAAACAACTTATTCGAGATAACAAGACATTTTCTTAAACAAACATCGTTAATTATTATAAGTATGATAGTTTAGAAATAACTGAGATTCGAATTTGATTTATGTTACTCAATAATAAATCATTTTTGTTTATGTTCGAACATAGTTTTCAACATGTATAATTGTCTTTCTCACTGGAACATAAGTGTAATAATACTTAAATTTCAACAAAATGTAAACATGCTAATATAATACACGAATTAATTTCAAGTTAGCTTGTTCATTTTCAATAAATATATTTGAAAATAAATACGATACAAATAATATTTCTATATAAAAATAACATAAATAAAACAGTTTCAATTGCGTTTATGTAATTTTAAGATTTTTTTTCAATTTTCTGTACCGAAATAAATACACACAGCCGGTTGATAATAAAATAAATCAAACATTTCTAAACATACAAATCAAATAATGGCGTGTTTTAAAAAAAGATTGAGTGGAATTTTTTGGAAAGAATTTCAATAGACAAATACAAATATAATGAAACCAATCTCGAGGAAAAATATAACATAGAAGCGCACAAAGCGTTGTATATACAGAGTAAACGTTTGCAAAAAAAAGCGTGATTGAAAAAATAATACAAAAAGAATGAAAGAGACGTGTTAAAACAATTTTGAAGGGAAGAAAATCAATTGACGCGGCCTGAACTAAGCGCGTCCAGCACTCTCGCGTTCACAAAAGACGCGAACAAAAGCGCCGTGCAACGTCGAGATGACAAGCATGCGGCAGTGGCAGTGTTTCCTTCTCCTTCGTCGATGATAATCATCAAAACCTTTCCGCGCTCATTTCAGGAAATTGGAAAAGGGGTAAGATGAAAACGGAATATTTCGATATGTCCCCATCTGTTCGTCTCTGTTTTTCAATTCGACTGTGTCATTTCCTCTCTGACTGTTTCCGTGCTGAGACATGCTACTAATTATAACCAAAGTTGGTACCTACTTTTTTCTCGCTTCCCTTAATAAAATTGAAAATGTGTACCGGTCACAAAAAACAATCCAGTTCGTTACTATGACATTTTAATAAGTGGAGCTCACATTTCTAATTTACAATGATCTATATACATGAAACCGATAGAAATCCTATCATAAATAAAAAGCATATTCATAATAAAGAAGACTGTTATAAAATACAAAATACAACTAAATATATTTTCATTCTGTTTTTTTTTTATATTTACTTATAATTTATATTATAACTTTCAATCATTTTGATGACTTCACAAGGATTGTAAAATTTAAAAAAAATATTATATAAAAAGTTTAATAAATTACCACGTGGCTTTCCCCCTTACTTACTATGTTTGTCTTTACCAGGGAGGCTCCGCCCCAGCTCGCTTTGCTCATATCGCATATATTCGCTCAATATCTTAATATATATATATATATATATATATATATATATATATATATATATATATATATATATATATTAGGTAACCAAGAAAGTTCTGTCGTTTTTATAACGTGCAATAATTCCAAGAATAGTTTACACTTGTTATCAGAAAAATTCCAATAATTGTCTATCAGTTATATTAGCATGTGTTTTACTGTTAATTGTTGAATGAATCTCGAACTGTTCACTTTAATTCAAAAAATAATTCTAACCCTTAAAAATGTCTGTGAAAAATAGTGTAAAACGTGCGTGTTTGCTTTATGAATTTAAACTTGGGACTAACGATACAGAAACTGCAAAAAATTTGTACTGCGTTTGGAGAAAAGACAGTTACATCAAGAACGGCCCAGAGATGGTTTAAAAATTTTTCTGTCTGGGATGAATCCATTGAAGACGAGACCGGATCAGATAGACCATCAAATTTAAATATTGGCGAATCGGAGACAATGAGTGAAACAAATTCCAGTTTAACGTGTCAATAGCTTGCAGAATTGTTTAAAGTAAGTGACGAAATAGTACTGAAGCATTTACACAAAATAGGAAAGAGGTGGAAATTAAGTGAATGGGAACCACACGAATGAACTCCCAATAACAAATTACAGTGTCTTACAATCTGTACATCTCTTATTTGATGACTAAAGACAGAGAACTTTTTGAATTAAATTTTGCCCACTGATGAAAAATGGATTATTTATTCCAACTGCAAACGTACTCACCACTGGCTTTCATTTAGCGATTCTGTCCCACAAAGTCCTAAAGGAAAGTTAACACCACGAAAAGTTCTCCGTGTTTGGTGGACTTTAATAGGAATTATTCACTATAAATATCTATGAGTGGGTTAAACCTTAACGGCAAACATTTATAGTGAACAACCACGAGTACACGATGCATTACAACAAAAAGAGCCAGTAACTTGTAAATCGTAAGAAAGTATCATTTTTGCAAGATAACGCACGACCACACGTTGCAGTAGAGACCAGAACAAAATTTTGAATTCTGGGTGGGATCCTCCCCCATTCCCCGTATTCGCCAGATATATCTCCATCAGATTATCACCTATTTTTATCTTTGGACAATCGTATGCGTGGCAAACAGTTTAATAATGAAGAAGAATTAAAAATGGAGGTGGCTACATTTTTTGAAAATAAAAATAATCAGTTTTATAAAAATGAGATATATAAATTATCTTCTAACTGGAAAAGGGTTGTTCAATGTGATGGTGGATATTTCGATGATTAAAGTTATTTTATGTAAAAATACAAAAGTGTTTTTTTTTTCAATTCAAAAACGATAGAACTTTCTTGGTTACCTGATATATATATATATATATATATATATATATATATATATATATATATATATGTTATTGTATCTATAAAATCACTCTCGCAATTATATTGCAACGTAATTTTTTTATAAAGTCGTACATTTCATTGCAGTTGTTGGTCAACTAGATTTTTTGAAAATTTTCTTAGAGAAAAAGAAAGATATGGAACAGTCAAACAGCAAGATTGCTAAAAAACATGTTAAAGTCTAGATAATACGGATTTAATCCCAAGGCTCGACAACTCGCCTCAAGAATACCGAGAAAGGTAACAATATCAGACAAAAACAGAAACTGTCCAAAAAAAAATTGTAGTTGTTATGACACCAAAATCACAATTTTTCTTTAAAATTTTTATGTAACTTCAGGTAACATCAATATCATTGCTAATAATAATTAAATACAAAATGTTGACATTTTTTTCAAAAAAAATTTTTTACATTTTTTGGAATTTTCTATATATAGACACATACAGTATTCAACATAAAAAAAAAATATTAATAACCTTAAGTTGTTTGATAAAAGGTATGTCGGTATTTAAAAGTTTTATTAAATATCAAAACATACCTAAATGTTAACGCTTAATGCAAAAAATAAACCATTGTTCCAATAATCATTTTCACTTGTAAACTAGTTCTTATTTACAACTAATAAGTGTGTATATATATATATATCATAATAATAATATCTTCTATAATATTCTTGGAAGTCTATTAAACGTTATAAAATTCCAAATAGATAATAATCGGTATGTGAATGGATCGAAGAATAGGAAGAACGCAGTAAAGTTTGTATTCAAGTTCATGAATTTTTAACCGTTTTCTTATCATACGCCATCGCGCGCTGTCATATTTTAACATGACATATTGATTAGAGACAACCGATTTTCCACAACTATTTATTTTAAACGCTCCAACTATTGTCAAAGCTCGTCTAGACTATGTGACATTGATCTAAGAACTAAAAATGTACTGCGCTTGAAATATCTCACTATATTCAGAACAGAAGAGCTTTTTTCAGACATAATTCGTTTTTAATCTAGTCAGATTAGCGTTCAGAGATTATCATTCTCTCTTTTCGTTTGAATACAGAATCATTTTACATTTCTAAACTTAATTAAACTTAAAAATATATTCTTTTCATCATAATCTAACAGGTTGGTAGAAAAATAATTGCGGTTCATGACTTTCAAATTCATATACATTTTTCCATTTGTGGTCCAGAACTGCTGGATGACTGATGCCTTACTTTTTTATAACCTCTCACATTGTTGCACGTGGTTCTGATTCAACTAACGGCTTCAGTTGGTCGTTAAGAACTGAAAATATGCCTGCAACCTTCTTCATCTTCAAGGCTCTCGTCCCTACTTTCATTGAAAAAAAATTAAAGTTTGAATTCAGAAAACAAAAACCGCAATTATTTTCCTATCGACCTAATTGTAATTGTCCTGCTGAATTCGTGTTTTCAATTTCTTTAAAGTTCCTCAAACACTGAACTAGGATACACTTAAGTTCTCCACATGTTTAAAGTAAATTTGGTTGGATTGATTTCTTTGAATTTTATTTCTATTGGCCACTTGAAATAGTCCTGATCTTATAAATTAAAGTTGCAGGCACGAAATATTGATGGATCTTTTTTACTTTCATTACTGATCACTTAACTAATATTTCTTGTGCTGACTGTTACTTTCAATCTCACTTAAAATCAATGAAGTGTACTATAATGAATGCATTCTTCATTAATTTCTATTTGATTTTTTCAAATATCAAAAAATATCTTTTCCTCCCTTGCTTAATAAACAAATAAACGAAAAACAGTATAATTAAGAAAATGCATCGAAACTAGTAATAAATATTAGGTTGATTAGGAAAATAATTGCGGGTATTGTTTTCTGAATTCTGAGTTTTTTAATGGAAGCGTCATTTCGTCATGTTTAGGTTAATATTATTTTAAAGTGCATTTTTTTGATGTGTATTTTGGTAAAATCACCTCTAAAATCTCTCTCATCTCTTTTATTAATAATTCTGCTTCAAAATAGGCTATTGAATTAAAAATGTAAAAGAACCAAATAAGAGCATTTTTTACATGATTTCAAAACGGCTGGTAAACGAACAGAAACTGTTCGCAAACTAAACGATGATTTTGGTATGGGTACTGTTAAAGAACATACGGTGGAATAGTGGTTCGAAAAATTTCATACTGTGGATGAGAGCCTTGAAGATGAAGAAGGTCGCGATGAAGGAGCGTTTTTCTTCAGTTCATAACGATCAACTGAATGCGTGAGGATATTTTAAGGGATTAATTGGCAAAAATGTGTCGATTTCAATGGTGCTTATTTCGATTAATACAGTTAATTATTAATCGAAATAAGTACCGAGAAAAACATACATGAATTTAAAGATCATAAACTGCAATTATTTTTCTACCAGCCTAATATATACAAATTTACAAATATTTTTAACAGAAAAATGCTTGAACGTAATACCTCTTTCTCTGTCATAATAAATAATTAAGATTGACTATTTAAATATTTGAATTCATAATAATTTAATTTACTTTATATATATATATATATATATATACAGAGATAGATAGATAGAGGGAGAGAGAATGAGAGATAAAACATTTACTTTCACAACACTAAAATACAATCGCTTGATATAAATACATTTTCATAAAGGTAGATATCCCATATAGCATTTAATTTCCGGTCTAGCGATATTATGATTAATTTTCATTTCAAGCCATATATGAACATCAAATATGTACACATAGATGTATTCTTTAATTATAAATTCCAAAACCTCTTTAAAATAATTATCTACTCATCAACTATCTTCTAAATAATTTTATAAGAATTCAAATGTAAATTAAAACCCGTTTACCTGATAGATAATGCAATTGAATAAAAATAGTAACACAAACTAATAATATGTATTAAATATAAGCATATACATATATATATATATATATATATATATATATATAAAATCAAAATAATATTGAAAATGGTAAGTGCAAAATCTGAGTAAATTCACTATATACTAACCACTTAATACTCAGAACTTGTGGTATATTAAATTTAGGATTTACATGAATTAAGACACTAAAACAAGTTTGGAGTATTAATTCATTAGTTTATATTAACAGTGAAAAATTTAATATTTAAGTGTTGTACATGATACACAAACAGTGATATTTGTTTTTCACTTTAACATATAATTAACATGACTTTTTTTTAATTTATATACATTAATATATATATATATATATATATATATATATATATATATATATATATAATACATATATATATATATATATATATATATATACTGTACGATAACTTAACAAACAATAATAATATTCATTATTTCAAATAAAACATGTTACAAGATTTAACAATAGTAACGCGAGCATTCAACTAACTGAAAGCAATTTATTCAAACATCAACGTCAGCTTTTCATATTATAAATTAGGACTATGCAAACTATTCATACCGGAGGGTCAAAGTCAAACGTGTAGAAGTCATCGTCGGTCGCACCTAGAAAGTTTATAGAGCTAACATAATTTACAACTAGGAATGTGAGTAAGTTTTTCGCATCGAAAAGTGTCATGAACGTTTCTCAACAGTTACCCGATCTGAACGTTTATAAAGAAGAGATCGAGTGTTATTTACAACTTGTTGACAGAGACGTTTCAACTGTTCTCAATAATAAAAAAATATATATTAGAACTTTTTTCCACTCGTTCGATCGTTAATGAAATATTCATACTGAGAATTATTTACGAGAAACAGTTTATAATAAGATTATACACTTTAGGGGTTTAGTATAACCACCGTGTAATTAATGTAAGTGGAATTCTTGATTAGATTCCACAAATATACTTTTTCTCGAGTACTTAACGTTACGAAATTATGTAATATGATGATAGACATAAAAGGGAAAACATCTATTGTAAATCAAATGTAGATAAGAAACGAAAATAGTAATTTAATGAATATATATATATATATATATATATATATATGTGTGTGTGTGTGTGTGTATGTGTGTGTTTTATTGAATACACACAAAAAAATCAATTTGAAAACTTCACTGCACTCGATGCAAATCAATAAAAAATAAACCATATCTTTCACTCTATAACCGTCAATAGAGACTATCATTTCATTTATAAAATATAAATTGATAATAAAAGAAAGTAAAATTTGTTGAATACAAAATGTATATTGGGAGTATAAAAAAAATCGGGTTTAAAAAAATCATAAATTATAAACGATTCAATACCCTACATAAATGACATTATCATTATATTGAATAATCACATCATAGATAAGAAAATCCTGTAACAAATAAATGCTGATAATTTTTACCGAAATAAATCATTTGAAGAGTGATTAATTAATCTCGTTTTAAAATCTGAATTATATATATATATATATATATATATACATATATATCATTTCCTCCACACTGTTTATCTATTACCGCTAAAACAACATTCATATCATAATAAGATATATAAATATTAAAATTAAAAATAGAATAATGTATACAACAAATTAGACGATAAAGGGAGCACGACAATTTACCGCTAGGAAATATTATATTAATTGCACGTATCGTATCTATACAAATGGCTATGAGCTAAGATATCCCTCTTAATTGAAAATATCCTGCTGGGATTAATTTTAATGAATGTAATCTCTCCTACATAATTCAAATATAATTCTATCTGTTTGCCTGTTTGTTTTAATACCTATTTTCCGACTGGTTACTTTATAAATAATGGCCTTCAGAGACGTTTCTTTCATTTAATAAAGCGTTTGATTTGTTTTAGAAGAAAATCATTTTCTAGTTCACTGGAAAAGATTAAAAAGATCTACATTTTAATTATATATATATATATACTAGTATATATGTAATTTTGCTAAATCGAATAAAGTTATTCTGAAATGTTCTGCTTGATACTAATCTATCTTTTAAGACTGAATGAATAATACACATTAATTAATTAATCATAAGTTGGTAGAAAATAACTGCAGTTTTTCTCACTGCAAATCTCACTGAAAATATAAATATATAGAAGTATATTGTAGTAAGAGTCAATAAGAATTAATTTTTAGAGGAACACGAGATTCCAGTATATTTTAGTTATTGAAAATTATAAGAGTTTAAAAACAAATAATTTTAATGTTATATTAAAAAATGTGTAATCTTTACAGAAGAATTGTACTAAACAAAATCTGCTACAAGTGGTTTTTTAACTTTCATAAAAAAAATGCATCAAAAACGAATTGTTCGACTTAAAAGCTTTCAAATTAAATGATAATCTTCAAAAAATATATATTGATGTATTGTTTTAAACAATAACTGATTACAAGAAAAATTATAGATTTAAAAAATCTTTTTTATTATATTTTCCATATTTAAATACATGTTTTTTTTATTCAAGAGATTTTAATAATTTAAACTTCTTACCATTTTGAATTAATTAATTGTTATTCATCAATTCAAGATTATTATTTAGTTGCTTGTATTAGCTTGATAGAAACATAATTACGGATTATGACTTTGCAATTCATATACATTTTTAATTTAAGTGGTCTTAAGTGGTTCGGAACTGTTGGATGACTAGTAACTTTTGTGCAAGCTCTCGAATTGCTGTGCGTGGTTATAATACAACTAACGCATTCACTTGGTCGTTATGAACTGAAGGAGGACGCTTGCGACCTTTCTCATCTTCAAAGCTCTTGTCCCCAACACGAAATTTTTCGAACCATCATTGCGCCGTATGTTCCTTAACACTACCCACACCAAACGCATCGTTTAGTTTACGAGCAATTTCTGTTGCTTTACCACCCGTTTCGTTTTGAACTCATACAAAAAATGCGCTTTTTGTAATTTGTAACTTTTCCATCTTTAATTCAATAGCCCAATTTGAAACGAAATTAATAATGGAACCATAGTAGATGTTACCAAAATACAGACCGAAAAATGCACTTTAAAATAATATCAAAATAAAAACGATGAAATGACACTTTCATTGAAAAAAAGTAAGGATAGAATTCAAAAAACAAAAACGCAATTATTTTTCTACCAACCTAATAGATGCTTAAACCTAACTCTACAATTCAATAGCATCAATACTTCTTTCCATAAAACCTGTTTCCACTAAAGTAACAAACCTTTTTATACTAATTCTATGACTGATTCTCTTTAAAATTCTGTGCTCTATCTTCCATGACCAGTTTGGGAAAGTGTGCTCTGTGTGTTGGTAGTTCAGTAAAAGACAAAGAAGCCCAAATAAAAACAATTACGGAATTACAAAATAATGCATATGCAGGAATATATAAATAAAAATAATTATAAAACCATTTTTATTTCAGTTAAATGAAATACAAATAATATAAAAAAAAATAAAATAATATATTTTTTTTCTTGGATTTACGACACTCGACCGATATAGTGTATTGATCCAATTCTATTCTTTTCTTTATCTTTGTTTACAAGTTAGCTCTCCGAACGTTTATTAATATGTTCCCTATAGCTAAATAAGAAAGTCCTATTAATGTTTGCAATTTTCACTAAATCTATTCTTGCGACGTCAATATCATAAATCTTACACTGAACTTATTTACTCTTCGTTTCCGAGATTAGTTTAACGATTCTTTTAAGACCTGATTAATATAAAATATTAAACATATTTTTATAACAACGTTCTCGTTGTTATGACTGTACAAGTTTTTGCAAAATAAATCATATAACTTTATGCAAAAATGTTTAATGGAAATATAGAAATGAATTCTATTAGTTTTTTTAATAATCTATATATATATATATATATATATATATATATATATCAATAAATAATACTTATTATATAATCGCTGAATCAGATAGATTATCATTAATAATTTACTATTGGATTAGCTTATAAATCATTGTCTATTAAACATTGTCGATGACTTAATAAAATATTTTCTTTCATAAATTAAAAATTAAAATTTAGTATAGTATTCAACAAAGTCAAAATATTTATATGATATTCAGCGTTCTGTTCTTTTCTCTAATTTTTACATTATATATATATATATATATATATATATATATATATATATAAATTGACACTTAAGAAATAAAAGTATAATTTAGTATTATAGTCAAATTCAAATTCACAAATGACTTAATATTAAAAACCTTCCTTTATAACATGTCTAATACGTGGTATTTATCTCTTTAAATACATAAAATGCATTTTCAAAATATCGCAGAATATGCATTTCCAGAACGCAGACACAAAAATGTTACTTTTTCTTTTGTCACATCGAACACAACAAAGGTTCCAATTTTTTAACTTAATACAATTTATTCAAAACATTTTTAATTTATTCAAAACTTATTAATTATCTCAAAAACGTGTATTTTATTTAATTTTTTTTACTATACTGTATCGAATATTTCTTCATTGATTGAATACAGTTTCCTTACCGATAATTAATGTTTGAATCGTTTGAAAATTAATTTACTATAAATCGTCCGCTTTTGCACACATTACTTTTAAAATCAGTCAGATTGTCTTCAAGACTTTAAGGTTCACTACGCTGATCACACAAAGAAAGTTTATCTCTTTTTGAAACAATCTATCCATTCGTAAATCTCGCTTCGTGGAAAGAGTTATCAGCATACTAAGCTTTTATTCGTCGAACAATTTCAGAGGTTTAAGATATTTCAGAAACAAAAATCGAACCCACATTTATTTCCGAATCAAAATAAATAGTATATTGGTATCTGGACGATATGTTATGATTAAATTATAATATCACTAATGTTACATTCCTAATAAAACGTCACAGTCGTGTCATTAACCCCTTAAGCTTTTATGTCGAGTATGCTCGTCATGAAAAGATGGCATTTTTTTGTTTAATGTCAAGTGTATTTGTCATGCAGAAAAAAATTCTCTTTTGCTATTTATTGTAAAATTTATGTAAATATATATATATATTATACATATATATATATTATACATATATATATATATATATATATATATTTGTAATTTTTGCACATTTTAAAATGTTTCCAAGCAGTTTTCTCTTTGTTTTATGAATCTTACGTCTGCTATCTAAAGAAGATATTATAGAATGTAATAGAAACATTTTGTGAAGTGAATAATGTTTTTATTTATCTTGCCATATGAGTTTTAGTAATAGTGATGAAAATATATATCTTTATATCAAAGAAAACAGAAAAGAGCTATAACACCTGTAACATCTTCTGATGTAAGTAGTGATGAGGTTGAAGAAGATAATGAAGATGCGGTTTTACATACAAGGACGCAGAAAATAATGTCAGTAATTTCAACGTCTTCTGATGAAAGTAATGATAAGGATGAAGAAGAGAATGAACCCGAAAAAAAAATAAAAATTCAAATGTACAATGGAATATTAGAGGTTGAGAGCGACCACCGTTTAAATTGACTGCCCATCCTGACCCAAATTTCACTATTCCCCATTCGTCAAAACCCAAATGTGTGTTCTATATGGAAACATTTTTTGATTATGACTTACTAAACGTAATAGTGGAGCAAACTGATTTATATGCTGGGCAATATTTGGAAAGTCGCCTGAATTTGGAACAACATTCAAGATTAAAAAGATGGATGCCAACAAACAGTAATGAAGTACGATTTGTGAATTACTTATCAATCAAATTAAAAATTTTTCAAAGGAACAACCAAAAAAGTTCAACATTTTGTTAAAATTTTACTCAATCGTACAGCAAGTGGATTTACTGTGTTTTCGTCGAGCAAACTCGTCATCGCCTAGAAATAATTAAGGACACCGGTGCACATTCTCAAAATAAAACGAAACGCTTAAGGGATTAATCAGTATGAATGAGCTATCAATAAAAAGTATAAACCAAAAACGACCTCATTTTATTTGATACGCTGAAGAAACACATTTCAGTTAAGGTACAGTAATAAATAAATAAATAACGGCGATATTAGTAAAACGACATTTTATTATTCACGAATACAACGAGTGTGTCCCACTAGGCCGGTTACACTGATGTATTTTCCATGATGACCAGTCATTAAACGCTCGGATACTTTCTAATTTCGTACGAAAAAGATTGTCCCTTCAGACACGTACATGTATGTAAGTTTATATATATATATATATATATATATATATATATATATATATATATATACTGTCTAGTTATTTTCTTTCAATGTATTTCGTAAATTTTTAAAAAATATATAACGTTAACTTCAGTTATAGAAATTTTTAACTGTACAAAAACGTATATTGTTAAAAGTAAACATCAAAAGGAAACCTTATAAAAATTAATTTACTTGATACAAATTACTTTCGTTATACAACTTCTTTTATATATCGTAAATGTTTTATTTTATTACATTTGCCACATTGCTTTTATATTTATCTTACTTGACATTAAAATATTGAATTAAATTAAATACATACAGCATGCATACATACAATAATACAAACACATTCATTCGCACACACACACATATATATATATATATATATATTAGGGTGTCATATATGAACTTGCGGAATTTGTAGATGAGAATTAAAACCCAATATTTTTAATAAAACAAAATATATTTAATCAAAATAAGCTCCATCAGCTTCAATGGTCTTTTCCCAACGAGAAATTAGATTGTTTATCCCATTTTTATAAAAATCGACATTTTTAGAGCTTATAAAGTCTTCGAATCCTTGAATCGCTTGTTTGGTTTCGGAATATTTTATTTCTTAAATAATATTCCAAAATACGACAATGCGAAACACGTACGGTAAAACTGGCTCTACAAAAACCGAAGTAGTTCAAATGAGAAATAATATCGCATCCACTGTATTCTCCGGCCATTGTAAAATTTTTCCGTATCTACCATATTCGCCTCATTTAACTTCATCGGACTTCTATCTGTTCCCGAAACTCAATTTTTTTCTGGATGAAAAACGTTTTGTGTCAAATGAAGAGCCGATAGAGGCTGAAAACGGTTTTTGGAAGACCTCGAAAAAACCCACTTCTGGAAGAGAATTGCAAAGCTGGAGAAACGTTGGGGAAAATGCGTTGAGATCCAAGATAATTATGTCGAAAAATAAAGTATACTTTAAAATTGAAAATGTTGTCTCTAATATCAAACCAAGATACTCATCAAACCACCCACGTATATATATATATATATATATGTATATATCTCTCTCTCATATATATATATATATATATATATATATATATATATATATATATATATTTATGAGATATATAAAGAAAAGAGACATATATAATCATCCATAAGTATACTTAATCAATTTATATTTATTTTAAAATTTAATGCCTATTTTAAAAGTCCTTATTATTCCGTATAATCTTATCCTTAATATTCTTAACTATGAAAATTGCATAATTTAATATTAATTTTAACACTCTGCAAACATTTTTTACAAAATAGAATAAAAAGTTATAAATACATTTAAAAACAACTCTTCACATCAATATTTTATTTTGGTATGAGATTTTTCCTCGAGTGCAAATATGAAATTTAAAATAATATAAAATTCGACTTTAAAACGAAATTTCATCATTACTTCTTAAATTTCTTTAAACGTAATTATTTTTTTAATAATTTGTAATAAGATAAATATATAATATATATATATATATATATATATAATATATATATATATATATAAACCATGCTTCTAAAAATAATATACATGTAGAATCAATACCATGTTTTAAGATTTAACACTTAAATACTACAAAAGCCTCAGGACATTTCTACGTTACAACGAGACGTCTCTTGCTTGAGTTATCCAGTTCTCATTAGTGCAGTCGGCGTAAGAGAAGTTAATAACACAAGCTAATAACGAGTGTTAATTTAATTTACAGATTGGTCTCGGCACAGCAATGAACGTTCATAAAATCAATAATGGTTTCTGGGGAAAAAAAAACGTACGGAAAAATATGTTGACACTAACCTATTGTTTGAATATAGTCGTATATAGAGAAGTTAAATTAATCGAATTTAGTAGAAAATGGAACAGTCCGTGCACATAATTTGTCAACACGCTTTGTTTGTACTGAAGTTTTGTCAATTTTTTATATCACGAATATATTATTAATCAACTATAATTATTTTTAATAATGACTCGTATGCTTCATAGTTTTTTATATGTTAATAAATTCAATTTTGAAGCTACAGTGTTAATGATCGTAGCTGGGGTGTGAATATTAACATTCGAATTTTAAAATATGATGGCAATTAATGAAATCAAAAACACTCTTTACAAATAATAAATATTTTTTATCTGGGGAATGAAACTGTCACAGTCAGAAGAATATCTACAATTTATAATAAAATTTGAATTTCATCAAGCCATTCTATTTAAATAAAATCTTTGGTTCGGAAATATTATATATATATATATATATATATATATATATATATATCTTGAATAATCTGAAGTTCAATAATTGATTACAACTGTATTTGTTATGAAAAAATAATTGTTTAATCTATGACAATAGAGAATAATCAAAAGGAACCCCAAAAGCTAATAAATAAATTAAAAAAAATTCGGAACAAATAATTACAAAATTTGTAAAAAATATTTTCCATCTAGTCATACATAGCTGAACTTTTTACTTAGTACATATTTTTCATAATCATTAATTTAAATATATATATATATATATATATATTATATATATATACATACTTATATACATACATATATACATACAAATATATGTATATATATATATAATCAAATAATAAGACTACATGGTAGATGGAACAACAGGCCCTAGAAATAAAAAATTGTGAACACAAGTGTTGAACAAATATTTATATTCTTACCAGATAATTCACACATTCATTCTCACATTTATATGTATATACACATACATGTCTACATACATATATATATATATATATATATATATGTGTGTGTAAATAAAAGAATGAATATAAATTTATTCTTCATTTTTAAATTGACACGAAATAATGTTCTCTTTTTTTATTATAATTAATGACTTTCGACGGTACTTGAAATCAATTATTATATGTAATATATATATATATATTATATACACAAAAATATATTTTCTAACTTAATAAATGTTTCTCTAATTTCAGTTTGTTATATATAAATTCACATACAAAATAATAGATGTCACTGATTTAATGGCAAAAAAGAATAAAGTAATTGTTTTTTTTTTTAATTATGGGATCCTTCTCGCTATCGTCAAAAAAATACACAAATAAAATTCTACACAAAACAAAGTACACAGACGACAAACTGTCGTACCTTTAAACATAACAAATGACTATTTTAACTAATCCTGACAGGAAAATTATGAGAGTAAACGACATTAAACTTTAATCGGTATAAATTCGTACAAAGGAAGCAATGAGCCAGTGTCTCGCTCAGATCAATACAACAAAAGCATTTATTTTAATATATATATATATATATATATATATATATATTATATATATATATAATTATATATAAATATTATATATATATATATATATATATAATTATATATAAATATTATATATATATATATATATATGTATATATATATATATATTTATATATATTAAAAATCCATAAATCAAAAAAGTTTTCTTGTTTTTTTTTTGTTATCAGATAATATTTAAATAAAGCTCTTGTATTTAAGCTAATAAAGTAATTTTAGAAATTCGAAAATATATATTAAGTTGAAAAACAATAATGGAGTGAATTTTCTGCATAACATCGAATACGATTGATTATTTTACATTTAAAGCCGATTTTACATTGAAAGGTATGAAAAAAACGACCTGGAAGACTTCGAACGTCGACGAACCCGTCAAAAGTCAAATACGTTTTTAAAGATTTGCATAATCGCTAAGAAACTCCTTGTAACAATATGCTCATGAAATAGAAATCAGTGAAGTAAGATTGTCTCGATCACCGATTTGAGCTTGAGTGGTTGGAGATAAAAAAAATACAAAATATTCATAATTTATTAAATAATATAGTTTGCTTTCATGGTACTACATTTTATCATGTAGGAACTGATTTTCTCAGTTAAATTATTTCAATTTTCACAAAATTTGGCTAAACCAAAAATTTAATTTTTTTATATAAATGAAATAGTATTAAAATAACTATAATTGTAGATCATAAAACATGACATTTTTTGATAAAAGTATCAAAAAAAAGATCAAAGTTCAGCTCCATTGTTTAGTTAGTCATCTTAATTTTACCATAATATTTCATGAAATCTATTACTGTGATTTTAAATGATTTCGATTTTCATATTAAATTTATCTTTAAAAAAAATAATATAAATACCAATTGATAAAATTAATATCTATCATAACCCTTGAAATCTTCATAGAGATACTATTATCTTAAATGCTTACAAGAACATTTGTAGGTACACTATGAGAGAACAAGTAAATCATTAATTTGTTAAGTTCGATTTGAAACGAATTGAAATAAGCGTGTGAGATAAAAATAATTTTTTCAATCAAAAATTACAAAAGACCAATATTTCAAATCAATTATTCAACATTTTTGAGGAGAAAAATTTTTTTGTTATATTTAAACAAGTACAAAATTCATTTGTGATACTTAATTAGCCATCGTATCAAAAACTTCACTTAAAGAAAATTTTTCATTTAAACCACACATCTATACATTCGGCTTTATATAAATTTCATACAGTTTTAAGCTATAGTTGAACTATCGGTCCAATTGAATTATTCGTATCACATTCTATGGAAAAAAATATAGAATAACAATAGAATACATGACAAAACAATAAATAAAAATCAATTTTTATTTCATAAACCCATAAACTGTTAAATTTAACGCGAGCGCCTCTGCTAGAAACACATAATCCAGTTAATAAAACGAACTTTCGTGCGATAACGTTATGGAATATTACAACAAAAAGAACTGCTGTATCTTATTTTGTTCATTATTTAAGGTCGCAAGCTCGAGTTATGGCGGTGGCGCTGTGCAGAAAAATGACGAGCGCGATATGAGACAATGGTGGTGGCGTTGTTCATCTGAACGCGTCAAGTTCAGGAGTTGAACTGCTTTTATAGTCTTGAAAAATGACGTTCGTCTTACCGAGCAGCTACATTGAAGCTCTTGGGATTCGAAGAAAACGTTATACGTCTATCAGTTGTATGTATTTTGCCACTGTCGCGGTACGAAAAAGAAATTAACAGTTTTAATAATGAATGTATAAAACGTGTAATATATTAATTCACGGGCTGTTTTCATGCAGTAAAATTTTTCATTCACAATTTAATTAGTTTTTAATTATTTAATTCAACATTTTATATATATATATATATATATATATATATAATATATATATATATATATAAAGAGAGAAAGAGAGATTCAAATTTTAATATAACAACCTTTGATTGTGAAGATTTATTTTTTCTAATAAATGAAAATATATATACATACAATATATCAGAATAAATAGTCCAGCTTTGACAAAAAAAAATCAACAAAATAATAAATATAAATTAATATTGCACCATCTCTAAATGTCTTTAATGTAACATGAGTGTATTTCTTACTGTAGGTCTGTTCGATATGTACACAGAATTTACTCGGAGTAAGAAATTTTACACTTTTCTGTTCGATATGTACTCTGAACTTACTCAGAATTTTCGTCGAACAGTTTAGAATAAATTCAGAACAGGGGATTTGTTACTTTGAACTTACTCTAGCTTTTTGTTCGAGTAAAGTGATCATCTTTGTTTAACTAGACAGTCTTTATCTATGATACTCGCTATCGAATAAACAAATCACCCAAACTTGACAGTAGTCATGTGATTTACTCTAATCTTACTCTATGTTGTTCGATGAAAACAAGTTCAGAGTAAGAAAGTCAGAGTAAAGTCATAAAATTCAAGAGTCAGTTCAGAGTAAGCTCAGGGTACATATCGAACAGACCTTGTATGCTATACAATAGTTACTCTTACACTCTTATCTTCTGAATTAAAATTTAAAATTGATACAAAATAAAAACGAGATTACTTATTTTGTAAAAAAAATGCAATTGTCAAAAATATATGCCAATAAAAACAAAATCAAACTCTTAAAACCATTTAAAGTTTCTCCATTAAAATTAGGTAGAATTTAAATCGTTATAAAATTGAAAATACATTAAATATATATATATATATATATATATGCTAAATATAATTTTGTGATTTGTAATTTTATGACTGTATAATATTCGAATAAAAAATATAACAAAACGTGATATGATATTACAAACACATTATATGACTAAAAAGTCATGAGTTTAATAAGAGCTATATCTAAATGTCTGTTATAAATTATATTTGCAGTAAAGTTGAAAATAAAAATATTATAAAACAAATTCATAGTATTTTTAATTCACACTAATTTAGTTTATCAAAACTTTACATTTTTCATATTAAAAATTAAGCATTATGAAGGAAATTTCATTTTTAGTAAAAGTCGATACAATATATTGTTCAATGTATGTTCCTTCTAATGATAATTATTAGGTTTGCATTATTAAGTTATTTTATATTGATATCATAAAATAACTAACTCGTATTCTTATAACTACTAAAAATACTCATCAAACAATCTAACAGCAACTTATAAAAAAAGTGATTTATATTTTTAATAACTAATACTATAGATATAATTAGAGAAAATTTTACACAAGTTGATCGATTTTTTTGTATGCACTCTAGATACATTTCTATACATCGAAATAAATAGGACACTTTCTGGAATATAATGTTGAATCTAAAATTATAACATGAATTATTTTTGTTTGAGAAAAAACGTCGATCAGTTGATTAATACAATTTAATTTTCAATTTATTTTAATTGAAAAAATGTATTCCTTGAAATATCACTGTTTAAAACAGTAACAAAAAACGTGAATAGTCTAAAACAGTACGAATTTTTCAGAAATAATGAATATTTTTCAAGCGGCATGAGAAATAATTAATACTATGTACGTCACATAATTCACCGACAACTAACAATAAATTTCTTCACGAAACCATTAGCAATCATCGCCAATTATCGATTCATTCGCTTCATACCCGTACATCAATCACCAGTGACTGACGAATGTTCGGTTTTATTGATGCTAACAAAAATTACTACCTCTACACGTACACAATGTACTTACACTTAACACACTCAGCACAGCTGTATTTATATCTAAAATTGTCTCAATCGTTCTAGTACAGTTTCAATAATGTATTGTTAAAACAATCATTTAGAAGATTTTTTATAAACATTTTCCACCAGGTTAAATAATAAATAGAATCAAAAAAAATATATTTAATAACATTCCCTTTAAGGCCATATTTATGGGCAAAAATAAATAATTTTCAATCTTTTTACACTAAGAAAGAATTGTTTTAATTGCTTTCCTGAATCTTAGTTACAGTTTTCTCCACTTTTTCTTAAGTACTATGAAATTGCTTTCTGTCCATTGTTATGTTAAATTTTCAGAACAAAAATCAAAAGATGATTAATTACATGCATCAGATATGTATAAAATAACAATTATACATTTTTATTTAACAATCGAAGCATTATTTACATTACATATTTTTAATAACATTCTTAACGTACTGTAATACTAGTTACAATGTTACAATAAGCCAGAAAGCGATAATAAAAGAAAATAAAAAATATACCTTTACTATTCAAAGAAATTACTATTCTCAGAACACCAAAAATATTTAAATATAAAAATAAACAAGTCTCAGAATAAACCGAAATAGATTGGTTGAAAGTTTTGAACAAAGAAATTGTAACAGTAAAAATCCAACCTGGATCAATGTATAATAATTAATTACACTCCTGTACTAACATTCATTCAAAAATGTATTACACAGACCAAGTGTACACAAAATCATTTTTGTATAAAAAAAATGTCAATATTTTAATAAATTAAGATCTTGATCAACACAAAAAATAATTCAACTGCAAGATAAGGTGTGAATATATATATATATATATATATACAGATATATACAAATATATATATATATATATATACATATATATATATATATATATATATATATATATACATATATATATATATATGTATGTATGTATGTATGTATATCAGAATATGCCTCAAAAATGGAATAATGTAGTCACGTAGAATTCTTTCACATAAGTTGAAAATTCCATGTTAAAGCTAAGATTAACTACTTTTTTTCGTATACATTAAAAACATATTTTCAGAAAAATATATTTCGAGAGAAGAATACATAAATACGTATATAAATTGTAATTTCCTTTAAAATAATATTTATTTTACTAGTACTGCCCTGATTTATTTTATTATACTTTGTCCTCTTTTTTTCAATTCAATTCTCATTTTTTTTCTTGAAATACGCATAATTTAAATAACTTGTAATATATATATATATATATATATATATATATATATATATATAAAATAAAAAAAGTATATACTACACAATATGATAAGAATACTATTAGATAGTATTTTTATTCCTCTCATAAAAAACAACTTGAAAATTAACCAAAAATATTTTAATTCGTACATATTTTAAGTCAGTTACATCTGCAAATCTCAATTAAAGAATAATCGAATACAAACTTGCAAGAACTACTAACTAAAATACCTTTGTCTTATAGATTATAATTTAATCTATAATAAATCAATGTTTAATAAATTTATTATGATTATATATATATATATATATATATATATATATATATATATATATATATATATATATATATATATATATATATATATATACATAAATGTTATATTTTTAGAGAACAGAAAATAGTTTAATAATCAAAATTAACTACCTTCTAATTTCACTTAAAAATCGTATGAAATATAAATAAGCTTCTGGATCTTTAGGGTCTTAATGTATCATCGTTAATTAAAATCTTTTCTTCATTCAACTAACCGTAATATTAATTACATAAATAATATCTGGCATTTATCGACTACAAATGTATATATTTTAACTGCAAACATTTTTGACAATATTTCTTGAAATTTACATAATCTGGATTAGTTAACTACTGAAATTAATATATATATATATATATATATATATATATATATATATATATTTCAATTTCTCAAGCAGTCGTATTTATTTTCACTTACTACAACCTGTTTCAACAGTTGTTTCACCTTCAGATAACTTCATGTTTTAAAATTGTTTTTGTTTTGATGAGAAAATTCAACAAGCGGTTTTGAAATCGTTGCAGAAAAAAAAACAGAGGTCATTAGCGAAACAGTACCGAGAATTTGTATATATATATATATATATATATATATATATATATATAAAACAGATCGACAAGAATGAAAAAAATATTGTCCAATACAAAATAACTTCATTTAACAATAATAAGTAGTGCAAATTAAGTTATTTTAATAAAAAAAATATCCGATGAAAGTCTTAAAAATACTTTTTGAGGTATTAAAGCATCGATCAATTGAATTATTAAACAAAGAGTTAAAATATAATAATATATTGAATTTATTCATAATATTTGTTATCGCTATCAACACTAAACATTTTTATATTGATAGTTTTTTTTAAAAAAATATTTCCTATTAAAATATAGTATATTCAATAACTCAACAGGTCAAATGATCTTTAACTTATCGGATATTAATCACTTTTAGTTCTTTTTAAAAATATATATATATCTTTTTTGTCCAATTTAATTTTCTTCTCTGCAACCATGAGAAAATTACTTTTTAATGATTGATAAAATACATCAAAGGTAAAATTCAAATTTGTGATACTTTAATAACATTCTTTCTACTTATGTATTCGTTCCTCATTAATTTATTTCAAGTATATATATATATATATATATATATATATATATACATATATAATACATAAGTAGAAAATAGAATATATAGATATAGAATAATATATAAATAATAGAATATATATATATATATATATATATATCAAAATTTTCCATTAAAAATAAAAATTCCATGACGTCGACTTATTTATTTGGAACAAGGTTTCTATGATACTCAAATATGTTTATCTGTCTTCTCTCTCGATCTGCAAAATCAAAATTATCTACAAAAAATAAAAAATTCCATGATGTCAACTTATTTATTTAGGACGAGGCTTCTGTTATACCCCAATATGTTTATTGTTTCATTCGATTTCATGTACATAACTGACAAGTGGCCGAGCGCAGCAACCGGGAGGTTGACGAGCGAAGCAAGTAGGGGACGAAACCTCCTAGTATATACATACACATAAATATATATACATATATATATATATATATATATTGTAATTAATAATACACACTAAATATTAATACAAATATCGCATTTAGTAAAGTTTTTAGACAATACATTTCTTAATATTTCTCTATAAAAAATTATAATTAAGATTTGAATAATTATTTAAAACATCATTTAAATTTCCAAATACAAATACCTCTTGTAACGAATAATTTAATGATCTCTACGCTTAATTTTTTCATTCTTCTCTATTGCTTTTTAAGAAATTATTTCTCTGTGTCTGAGAAAATAAATACATATTTATTTATGTCTGTGTGTGTATATATATATATACTAAATATAATAAAAGAACAAATATACAAATTATTTAAAACAAAAAAACTCCCCTTCGTTTACAGTTATTTAATCAAATAAAGATCTTTTTTCATCAACTTTCTATCCTGTTCAGTTGAACTACAATGGATGTTCATTAAATGCTTAATCAAATAAATTCAACCGGAATATTTTGATTGATTAAAATCTTTGAAAATTACATACAGATACAACATACGAATGTTTTCCAATTACTGTACATTTTTATGGATATTTTTGTTGTTATGTAATAAAAATAATAAGACTTTCAGATTTATAATAATTCTAAGAAAACAATATAAGTTAATGCACAAATAAGAAATCGTCTTATAGTATCAAATACACGATATAAAATTATTTAATGATTAACTTTCGATAATACATAAGTGATTTATAATTGCACAATTATAAATATAAAAAAAACATGTAGAGTTATAGAAAAAAAAATGCTTAGAAACTAATTTTATATTTAAATATTAGACTCATCAATGTGACGACTCTTATTTTTGATAATTGCTTAGCATATTCGAGGTATTCTATTTATAAGTTTTCCCAATGTTTCTGACTTTATTTTTCTCTATTATTTCTGTAGTATTTTTCCAAGATCCTGCTGTGATGTTGTACACGTCTTTCGAATATTTCGATAAAGCTCAGCCCACAAGAGCTCTATAAAATTGACATCGAGTGACTAAGGAGGCCAAACCATCATTATAAGATTTTTCTTTACTTCCAGTTGCTTCATAAAGTTTACATAATTTGGATGAGTATTTGAGATTGATGTCCTGTTGAAAAACGAATCCTTTCCCAATAATCCATGCTCAGAAGGAAAAACCTTCTTCAATGTATCTTTATAGTGATACTTGCTTAGTTTTCTTTCAATTTTAACAAAATCCTCTTAACAAGTACCAGTAAAACAGCCCCATATCACATATGTTCAACATCACATGTTCAACGAATGGAATTAGACATTGATTTGACACCTGCTCTCCAGCTGATATGTAGATAAAGACACGTCTCCTTGGACCAAAAACTTCAAATTTTGATTCATCACTACATAGAAGCTTTTTTCAATCAGTGCTGATCCAGTTTTCGTGTTGTTTTGCTCATTCAACTATTTTCTTAATATTTGTTCATCGGAGTAAGAATTTTCTTACAGCAATCCTTCCATACCTTCGTTTAACAGTTGAAACACTGAGAGGCTCTTGTCGAATGTCGTCAACTTGCACCGTTATTTCTGGTCCTGTTGAACGTTGATTACGTTTGCTCATTATCACTAATTTGCAATCTTCTGGTGTTGTTGTTGTTGTTCTTGAGCGCCTGGTTCGTTTTTTGTTTACAATACTCTTACAATCTATATATTTTTTACTATACTGTTTACTGTCTTATAAAATAGTTTTTAATTTTTTACCATTTAACTGTTACTTCGTCCCAACTTACGTTGGGAGATTATGATGCACCGTGTTTCTATTGAATGTCTTCATTTCATTAAAAAATCAATAACAAAATTCTAATCTTCAATTATTTTAAATGCTGCATTTATTTCGATGTTATTGCTTGATCCTGACAAGCTTGAATGATTTCAAACTACTTACCAAAAACCAATAAATACTTCTCCCACTACAATATCTACAATAACACATTAACTACCTGGAAAAACCTAGACAGTATCTGTTCTTTACTTCACCGCTGGAATATCCCGGAACCGCCTTTTCATGAAAAGTCTCTCCTTATTCAATTTCCTATATTTCTAGCAATTGGTTTATTATTTAAATAATCGAAAATTCTCTACAGACAATAATTAATCACATTAGTAAAATACATAACAAGAGACGGAACTATAGATAAAGCAATCAAAGAAAGATGTACACAATGCAGAAAAGCTATTTCCTCATTGAACAGTGTACTATGCGACCAGAGCATCTCAAAAGATAATAAAAAGAGAATCTAAAACATCATATTAAAGAGCAGTGACATATAGCAGTGATATATGGCCGCTAAAGGAAAGATCAGAGAACATACTATTGACAACGGAAATCGATTTCTGGAGAAAATCGGCAGGAAGATCAAGAAAAGAACTGATTAGAAATGAGAAAATTAGAGAAATCATGAACGTTGACACCACCATAGTAGAAGACATTAGAACTAATCAATTGAGATGGTACGGGCATGTTCTACGGATACAAAAAGAGAAACTTCCAAAACAAGTGGTTTTATGGAACCCCCAAGGTAGAAAAAGACAGGGAAGACCAAGAAGAAGTTGGCCAGAAGGAATTCGAGAAGAAATGAGAGAAAGGGATCTAAAAGAAAATCAATGTAATGGCAGACGGCAATGGAGAATGGATATCGGAAGACGTCGTAGAACGTTATAAACAGAAAATTAAAAAAAAAGTAAGATGCATAACTAAGTTGAACCGAATTATCCCAATTGATTGGAGTATCTCAATACTTATGAACGGTAGTGTAGATAATCGATTTTTAATTACTTTTTAGAAAACTGTCTTGTCTCGTTAAGTAAAAACAATAAAATCTCACTATCATCGCCGATGGAATGAAATCAAATAAGCTTAAAATTGTAATGAACTTCATTATCGTAAAAAATCATTGTGTTATTGAATAGGGCGTCTTTTTTATTATTCGAGAACCCCCGTCGCATTACAATATAATTCTATCGGATTCCACTAAACGAGAGATACATTTTACGATCGGCTAAACGTTCCAGCGAAACTGTCATAAAATTGTACATTGCACGAACGAAAGAAATCGTTAAAGTACACAAAGAACCGGTTAAATTAGTTAATCTAATAATCGATCGCTGTGCACAACCTCACTCGAGAGACCGTAACATCCACTGTTACCAACCTGACCCACTCTGCCCTCTGTCGACTGATTTGATTTTTATCGGAGAATGAAAATACACCGTGCGCGGATACATGCACATAATAAAAATATGCGCCTCACTTCCAGTCACTCTCTGTGTATGTTTTGCGTTGCCTTCTTACTTCCTTTCGTACATTCGTTCCAACAACATCCTGCGTGATTAGGAGATACGTGTATATTACACTCAACACGTACGCACGCGATTTGTATTGTAATGAAATATATTTTATGCCGTTCTCTCGTCTCGGCGGTAGGTGAAATATTACTTATTTTACACAGCGTTACGTATCTCTGATCGGATCTTTATGTATATAGGGCACATCATAATCATAAAAATGTTTTTTTCGTCTACTCCAATTACTCTAAATGATTCGATATGCTATTCTGTTCCGAGGACTTAAATATATAGATTCTGTGACTTTTTAAACATTGCTGGCTTTTTATTTTCAAAGGAATGCCATTAATTTTGTACACTTCCTCTTATATCCAATAATCTTAATAGTGTTGCACAAGTATTATTTTCTTTCAACTTTTATACTATCTGAAGATCAATAACAGATGAAAAATTATTTTTAAAATAAATGTATAGCTATTTTTCCTAAAATAGCTTGTTTTTATAATATTAATTACAATTCTTTTACAGAAATTTATTCAAAATTTTCTGGTACCACTAATTGCACGATTTCAATTTAAGACCGAGAAGAAAAGTGTTGTCCTATGCAACAAAGTTTAAACTAATCTTTTTTTAAAAAAAAAATACTCAATGAAAAAATAAGGCATAATTATCAAACCAATTGATTTTACTACACAATGTCCGACTGGTTCTTGCGATCAAAACGGAAAAAAAATCTGTAGAAAAAAGTCAGGGAGAGTATTGACAACTTTCAATTAAGAAAAAAAATCGATTCTACATTACCAAGCGAAGAGGACGCGACAAAAATATAATTTTCATAAGTTTTTTTAACATCTTTCATTTTTTATTATTATTCAAATGGGTTCGCATAAACTTACTGTGATATAACTATCCTACGTGTTGTACCCCATTTATGATCATTACTATAATTACATGTAAATTAAGCTTTTATATTGTTTTATGTATATGTAATGTACATAAAATAAATTAGAGTTATACTTCATTATTTTTATTACTGCGGGTATATTATGTGTAATCCAGGTATTGTTATGCTACGGACTGCTATATTTGTTGTTAGTTACAACCAGATTCGAAACTTATAAAATAAACAGCAGTATTTCCCATTCTTTTAATACTTGCAAGCTACTTTAAACTTTCTTCATTTACCGTCAAATATCGATGGCAAAAAATGATTTACTTAACAACGCTGGATGGGCGTGTATCTTGTCTATTATTTTTTTTTAACAGATGTGATGTTTTTCCTTTAGTACCTGTCTGATTAAAAAAAGGGTTAATATCTTATAAATGATAAGGAAAGCTATAATGACGACAATTGAATAAAAAATCCCACAATAATTTACTGATCGATGATTAATAAATAATGACCTAGAAACAGTTTGAATTGTTTCCACGGGTTTTTTTTAAAAAAAAAATGAAAATAAAAACAGTGTTTCTACTTGCAACCAAAACTCAAATTATGAAAAGATGGTACAAGTGTTAACAACAATTGTATTGGGTTGGAACAAAATTTCGTAGCGTTTTTCAACAGGTATCATTAATGGCAGTTTCGCGCGTAGCTCCATTATATGACATGCCTCCATATATATGATTTTGACACTTTATATTTCAGCGTTTCTTTTTCTGCTATTTTTGTGCAGTTTTGTGAATTTTAAGAATGTTAAATTTAAAATTGAAAATGGAGAAATCTAAGGTGGATTTTCGTCATTTGGTGCTGTTTTATTTCCGGAGAAGAAAAAGCGCTGCAGAGACATCAAAAAAGATATCAGCCATTTATGGAAAAGTTCCGTAGATGGCAGTACTGTTCGTTAGTGGTTCGCTCGGTTCAGAAATAAATAGAAAATTCTACTTAGAGGATTGAGAACATTTCGGTAGGCCTGTAGTTGTTCACAATGAAAAAATTGAAACTCTTATTGAAAATAATCAACGTTACACGACACGGGACATCGCCGAGATAATGCAGGTGTCTCATACAAGTATTGTGAGGCATTTGGTGACACTTGGATATGTAAATCACTAGGATGTTTGGGTGTCTCATAATTTAACTGAAAGAAATTCAATGGAAGGCATTTTCATCAGTGATTCGCTCCTTAAAAGAAACCAAAATGACCCGTTTATGAAACAGGAGATGAAAAATGGACCGTATGCAATAACGTGGATCAAAAAAGGTCTTGGGAAAATGAAATGAGCCTCCGTTATCCACTCCAAAAGCTGATGTTGTGTATCTGATAGGATTGGAAGTTGGTTGTATATTATAAGCTTCTCCCAAATAATCAAACGATAAATTTGGAGAATTATTGTGCTCAATTGGACCAATTAAATCGATCGAAAGCGTCCAGAATTGTCAAATCGGTAGGGTATCGTTTTCTACCAAGGCAACGCTAGACCTCCCGTCTCTCTGCAGACCCGGCAGAAACTGGTGAAGTTTAACTGGGACGTCCTACCTCACCCGTCAGATTCACTTAATCTTGCACCTTCAGATTATCATTCGTTCCTGTCCAAACAGAATTCCCTTAATGGAAAAAAACGTCACTTCCTAGAAGTTTACAGAAACCATCTGGATCAAGTCATTGACCAGAAAGATGCCATGTTCTGTGAGGACCGAATGATGGAATTACGTGAAAGATGGTGGATAAAAATAGCATATATGTGTCAGAATAAATATATGTATAAATAAGTAAACACTGCCTTTGAATTTCACCTTAAAAACGCTAAGAACTTTTGTTCCAATCCAATATTAAATAGAAATGTAACAATTCTAAGAATAACAAAAGCCCAATTATATAAATGGCTCATCTTATATTAATAAATATTATGTTATTTAAGATTTTTTCAATCTATTCCACCATGCCTATTTTATATAAGATTCTTTAATATTTTTACAGAAAAAATGATGTCTACATCTTTATCTACCTATACTTTGACCACAATTATATATAAATCGATTGTATATATATGTGTATATATATATATATATATATATATGTATGTATATATACATATATATATATATATATATATATATATATATATATAAACTACATTCTTATTATAATTCATGACATAAAGTAATTATAAATTAATTCACCGACAACATGCATGATAACGGTATACAACTCGTTCTAATAGAATAAAAAATCTATTTGAGGTTATTTAAAAAAACACAATATAGTTATTTCCAGATTGGCTATTATTTTAAACCGCCATAACTCTTACACTAATCCAAATCACTGCTGTTAACGTGTACCACGATCGTATTTTAAATGAGGGACATAGTTTTCGGCACTATTATAATCCAAACAATCGCGTAACACGAACACGACGAAATAAATCAAATTTATGAAAACAAATATACGCCACGGAGGACCGTAACGTAATGTTTTTGCCTCCGTTCACCGCCTCTATGTTACTTTTGTCGAAAGCTACAAGTTTCTATACTAAATGACTTAACGATAAAATCGTGAACAGTATGTATTAAATATATTACCCATTAAGTCTTATTAGTTTAGGTGTTTGACGGTATCGAAAGAGGGTTAAACAAAATTTCAATCTATATTTTCGTTGTGTGTATACGCAAATATATTGCTTTCATGTATTTTTTAAGCTCGTATTTATTGTATACATACATACATACATATATATATATAATATTAAAAAACCTTTCAAAAAATAATTTAATATTTTATACCTAAACTTTTCCTTAAATTGTTAAAAATCAAGAATGATTCATAAAGAGAAAAAAGAATAAGTTTATACTGATTGTAGCTAACGTTTAAAATACATGTTTTTATAAACAACCTTTAAGAGATAACGCAAGTAAGCCAATAAATCACACAATAAAAGAGATTTATCCACGAAAACAACTTCAAAAACACTATTATCTTATACAAAAGAAATATGGTGTGTATTGCACGTTTTTATTATAAAGCAATTTAGTTAACCATCAAATTAAAATTTATTATTACTACAAATTGATAAAAACATTTCGAGTCTGTATCAACACCAATAATATTTATCGCAGAATCATTCATAGTAAACTAAACTACTGACACAAAAGTTGTTTTTCTGACTCTTCTCGAATCAATTCGTTGTATTCATTCGGACATTTTATTTTGTTAGTTTTTATAGAGCGTAGTAATTTTTTTTATATAATTGTAATTATTTACTATTAACGTAATTTGTTTCTGACATCAATATCATTCCAGAATTATCTCTGTTTTCTATGAAGTCACGTATAAACTTTATAGCTTGTTTGCAATTGAACAAGAACGCTGTCTAGGATTCCGTTACTAAAAAGCACCATTATCGTTGCTATCTAGCTTATTGTTAATCTGAAACTATTATATCGATGTCACGTATACCAGAATCGTTTATTAATTTTTTATTGTTATTGTTCGGACAATATTATATTTATATATATATATATATATATATATATATATATGTGTATATATATATATATATATATATGTGTATATATATATATATATATGTATATATATTTACATATATTTGTAAATATATATATATATATATATATATATATATATATATATATATATATATTAGGGAGCTTCGCCCCCTGTTCTTTGCACTCTCCCACTTGTCAATTATAAGAATGTACATGTAACCGAATAAAACAAACATATTTGGGTATCATAAAAGCAATGTCTTAACAAATAAGTTGACGTCATGGGTTTATATATATATATATATATATATATATATATATATATATATATATATATATACAATATTATCTTAGTATGTTTATATAAACATTCTTACAGATAAATTAATTTTTCAACGTGTTATTTTATAAAGTGTTTTGTGGATAATTTTGATTGTACATAACATAGAAAGATATATGTTAGTATGTCATATAATCTTTACCGTAGACAGATTGCAACGTGTTATTTTATATATGAGATAAACATATTTGAGTATCATAGAAATCTCCACGTCATAAATAAATAAGTAGACATCATCAAAAATTATTTATAGACAATTTTGATTATATATATATATATATATATATATATATATATATATATATACACCAGTCCCTCAATTTACACGGAGTATCCGTTCCACGTGGATTCGTTTAACGCGAATGAAAATCGCTTAAATCCAATCTGTCAGCACAATAGAAAAAATATTAGAAATAAAAGCTAGTAAAGTTGTAGAAACACATATTTATTTCACATAAATTTAAAAAAAAATAATGACGCTTTAGAAAACAAAAGTATATAAATTTTATTCGGTGTCACTATCGCTACTGTAATTCAAAACAATTATCCTTTTCCTTTTAATTGACACAAACTTATCATCTGTATCGCTTGAAATATTTACAAGTTCGACATCATTTTTATTGTTAATGTTATTTTTTTCGGATGATTTGTTCTCTATCTTTTCTTTTACTAAGTTTTCATAAATTTGATATATAATAAATACAATGAAAAATTATATAAAATGAAATCTATCTGATCGAGTAAAATGAGATCGCGTAAATCAATACCGAGTATAAAAAGTGCAGTGTAAATAGAGGTATAATTTGCCGCGTAAAAAAAACTCGTGTAAAAAAAGTCCCGTGTAAACTGAAGGACGGATATATATATATATATATATATATACACACACACACTAGGGGCCTCGCTGCGCTTACCCATTTATCAACTGTAAGCATGTCATGTAACCGAATGAAATAATAAAGATACTTGTTAAAACTCATTTACGTCTATATGATCATTCTAGCAATATATATTATACATATGTATATATATATATATATATATATATATATATATATAATCATTATCCCAAATAAATTACAACATGTTTTATATATGAGATAAACATATCCCGGTACCATAGAAACTATGACATCATAAATAAATAAGTTGACGCCATCGATTTTTTTATGGATAAATATTATTTTACATGCATATATATTATATATATATATATATATATATATATATATATATCCATACACGTATTTATATATATTTATATATATTTATATACAAATTTATATATATATATATATATATATATATATGTGAATGTGTGTGTATGTATATCCCTTAATATATGACCACATGTACTTTTATTTTAACAAAAAATTATATTTAATCGTTATTTTAAAATATTAAACAGTTTTTATATTTATATTTAGCATAGAAACACATCCCAAAGTATTACCAATTGTAGAAACTGAAAATATTGTAGAATTTATCATCGCTTATTATCTCAATATTAAAACTTTCAAAATTCTGAGCTTATAATTCAATTAAAATACTATTAATTTAGTTTAACTAAAAAAGGTCTATCTCTTATTCTTATCAATGATTTTTTATGAACTTTATTCTAATTTAAATCGTTTCTTAGAACTTTTAGACTATAATTTAAAAAAAATGACTGGTTGTCAATCTTTCCTCATTATATTTGTTAAATTTTTCTAAATAAATAATTTTATCCTGTTATTTTTGTCAAGCTTACAGCAGAATGAAGAAAATTATATTATTCTATCAATTTGTGTTTGGTCTATTCAAGCGAAAATTATACTTAATCAGTGAATGATGAACAATGACGATAACATCATCATTTCTAATTTTTTAAACATTCATCTAATATATACTAAAAGCTTTATAAAATTACAGTTTTTAAGAGAAAGTTCAGAATTGTCTAATGCATTACAAACATTAGTAAGAATATTATTAAAAATTTAGCAAAAAAAAATATAAATTTATGAAACGATTAAAACATAAATTTATGAAACGAATATCAACGATTAAAAAAATACACACGTCTTAAAAATAAATAAAAACATACATAAAACAGCGATCATAAAACTCAAAGCGCAAGATCTTGACGAATCAACAAAATGCTTTTAGTGTACATTAAATAAGAAATTATTTGATAATTCGCGCCAGTTTTATGATCCGCGCTGTAATCATTTTTATTTTGTGTACATAAAAGTAAAATATTATAATCATTTTTATATACACTTTCTGTAATATGAGAAGTATAGTTTCAATCTAACTTATAATTCTATAAATCAAATACAAGCACGATACTGTCACGCATTTATGAACGAATATATTTTTCTACAGCATTATTTTTATGATAAATATTAGAGTGATAAGAATATAATTGTGTTTTTTTATTTTCTGAACTGTTATTATTTTTTCAATTAAAATATCATTTCATTGTCTTCATGTTAATATCATTTTAAATTACATTTTTCGGTCTGTATTTTGGTAACGTCGACTATAGTTTTATTATTTATTTTGCTTCAAATTGGGTTATTAAATTAAAGATGAAAAGATACAAATAAAAGCAATTTTTGTATGAGTTCAAAACTGATGGTAAAGCAGCAGAAACTACTCATAAACTAAACGATGCTTTTATTGTGGGGAGTATTAAGGAACATACAGTGCAATGGTGGTTCCAAAAATTTCGTACTGAATATAAGAACCTTCAAGATGAAGAAGGTCTCTAGCGTCCTTTTTCAGTTCATAACGACCAACTGGAGGCGTTAGTTGAGTTAGAACCACGCAAAAAAAAATCCGAAAGTTTTCACAAAAGTAAGGCGTTAGTCACCCAACAGTTTTGGACCATTTAAAACCATTTAAATTAAAAAAATGCATACAAATTTGAAGTTCGTAATTACTTTTCTACCAACCTTACATTTTATGAAATATATCTATAGGGAATAAAAATATTACAAGACAAATTATCAATTGAAACAAAATACACTAAGAGAACAAAGCTTCATTGTAATTTGGAGATATTAATATTTTTCTTCGTTGGTATAAGTTAAATGAAATAATATATTCAAGTGATTGAACAATGAATAAAAAACAAATCTGCGGCAAAGTGTAATCTGTAATATATTATCCGAAGTGTCTACATTTAATTTTAAACATTTATTTAGTTTTAAAAAAATTGTGAATATATTTTTTTACAAATGTATGCTTACAAAAGTATATGCAAATTTAATATATATATATATATATATATATATATATATATATATATATGTATGTATGTATACACCTTAGTATACATAATTATGTGTAGGTGTACCTTTATTTGTTCAAATGAGATACGAGTAAATATCTGTACGTATGTGCAAATGAAGATAATTCAATATGTTATGTTTAATTCACACGCAAAAAAGTACTCACCTCAAACTGAACCCAGCTAGCGTTCGCCACCACCGCCCAACTTTCAAAAAAGAGTGATGACGTAGCGAAACTGAAAAATAAAACGCGACAATAAAATATTTTATTCGAAAAGTCTGTTGAAATTTTTGAATTACCCGACTGTGGAAACACACGTGAATATGAAATGTAAATATAACGCTTTAAACATTTATATAAAATGGCTAAATCCTATTTTATAAAAGAATGTGTCACAGATTTTCGACGGGCACGATAATTTAAAACATTCCTTTTTTACTTATGCAAAATATTGATCAACAATAAATAATGTAGTTGTTTTGCTATGTTCTCTTTCGTTTTCAACTCTTTTTTAACATTTATAAATTGTATAATTTATGATAAAAAATAGTTAATCGTATTTCTGATACTTAATGTGAACTTCCATATATAGTATTAACTGACAGATTCTCAATTTAAAAAATGTTGCGCTATAAATTATGTTACGAGGGTGGTCCCAGAAGTACCCGACCCAACAAAGAAAACAGAAAAATTTTGGAAAAAAATATATTTATTTTTCAATATAATCTCCTTTTAGCTCTATACACTTTTCCCAGCGATGTTCAATAAGTTCGAAACACTTTTTATAATAAGAACTGTCTTGCTCCTCAAAATACCCATTAACTGCCGACATCACTTCTTCATCGTTGGGAAATATTTGACCACTGAGCCATTTTTTCAAATTTGAGAACAGAAAATAATCCGAGGGGGCTAAATCTAGCGAATATGGTGCATGAGGTAGCAATTCAATCTTTAATTCATTAATTTTGGCCATTGCGATAACGGATTTGTGAGCTGGTGCATTGTCTTGATGAAACAACACTTTCTTCTTAGCCAAATGCGGCCGTTTTTGCTTGATTTCTTCGCTCAAACGTTGCAATAAGTTCGCATAATACTCGCCGTTGATAGTTTTTCCTTTTTCAAGAAAATTATCCCACGCGCATCCCAAAAAACCGACGCCATGACCTTGCCTGCAGACGAAACGGTCTTCGCCTTCTTTGGAGCCGGTTCTCCCTTTTCAGTCCATTGTTTTGATTGTTCTTTTGTCTCGGCTGTGAAGTGATGGACCCATGTTTCATCCATGGTTATGAAACGGCGCAAAAATTCTGCTTTGTCGCTGTGAAACTTCGCTAAACACTCGATTGAAACATCTTCACGCCACTGTTTTTGCTCGAGTGTGAGCAAACGCGGCACCCATCTTGCACACAGCTTTCTCATGTCCAAATTTTCAGATAATATGCGATGTACCGCACTTTTTGAAATGCCTACTATGTCTGCTAGCTCTCGCACTTTCAGTCGACGATCATCCAGTACCGCTTTGTGGATTTTCTTCACCATTTCTGGAGTCGTCACCTCATTTGGTCGACCACTGCGATGCTCGTCTTGGCAGCTCGTACGGTCTCGTTAAAACTCTGCTACCCAATATTTCACTGTTGTAAACGAAGGAGCAGACTCACCCAGAGTAGAATCCAGTTTAGCTTTTATATTGGTTGGGCTGAGGCCTTTCAAATAAAAGTATTGTATCACGTAACGATGACCAATTTTCTCCATTTTCACAAATTCATTGATGGCTGCCAAACAAATACTAAACAACGTGGCATCCTCAAACTTGAAACATATGCTTTATAGATTGTGTACTTTCTAATACAGTGATATTTTTCAAACAACTACCGCCATCTCTAGGTCAGGCCGGGTACTTCTGGGACCACCCTCGTATAAACAAATTTCTAGATTTTGATGTTTTACAATATCTATGATTTACAGTGTTTATAGTTGTATCGAGAATATTTTTTAATATATTATAAATAACATAGAAAGACTACACCTCATCTACAACCTTCAACACCCTTGTTTTATTACACACAGTTTATTATTAGCACCGGCACGCATGTACATGCACGCACACGACAGACGTACACAACTATAAGACGAAAATACATAATATTGATACTGTTGAACTCGACCACCCGCCCACTTCTCCCACACCTGTTGCTTGAAATAGTAAAATTCCATCTAGAACACCCCAACACATCCCCAGAGACTAATAGAACTCATTATCGTTGATACATTCATCCACTCTGCCCCCTTATATTAAATAGCATCGTCCGATAGCAGCACGCGGTGCTCGAACGATTGGTTAGTCGGACGAGGGACAGCAGCAGAGATGAAATTAACGTTTAACTACGCATTCAAGCGAAACGCTCACATACAAATACGTACGAAAAGCATGATGAGTTTTTGAATGGTCGTTAATTTTTTTTTTCACGGTACACTCGTTCGCGGTATACGTGTATACACGCAAATGAAATGAAACGGTGCAACAGATTAACCGAAAGTGTGTGTGTGTGTGTTTTTTTTCAGTCGATTTGCCAACATATATCGTCGACTTATTTTTTCATCAAACTTTATAGTCGTGTAACAGAATTTCAACGTAATAGTTTATCCGGAAAGTTCGATACGAGTTCGTCGTTCAGCACTGGTGTGAGAGTAATGATACTCATATATTTTCATACATGTAGCCAACTAAGTACAATCATGATTTAACATAAATTATTCCTATGTTTGTGTGAACACAAAACTATTAATACACGTCTACAAAACCCATTTAAACTATATTTGATTGTTCTCACAAATATATTTAGTTGAAAATGAAAATATTAGGTTGGTACGAAAATAATTGCGGTTTTTACGTGTTTAGTATAAAGATGCATATATCAGTTAAAATTATATTTATTAATCATGATAAAGAGCATTGGTCTGCATACATTTCTCCCAACGGGAAACAAGTTTGTATTCCTAGAAGATAGAATTATGAAGTTCTGGAATTAGCAAATTCATCGGACGCGCTTTGAGCTGATGCTTGATCTTTGAAAAAATTCTCTCGTGAGAAATTACTCAAATGTGTGAATCTGTGATGATAATCTGTCGGAGACAGGTGCGAAGAATAAGGAGGGAGGTAAGGTTCCATAACCCAGTTCATTTCATTTTTTTAAAACCATTTATGAGACTTGTGGTCGGACGTTGTCATGAAGAAGAATTGGTCCTCTTCGATTGACTAATGCTGGCCGTAAACGATGAAACTTCTCATACATTTCTTTCAATTTCCTGACAATATTTTTCTGTTGTTATTTTTGTACCAGCATTTAAGAAGTTGTAGTAAATGACGACACTTACCGACCACCAAACAGTGACCATAATCTTCTTTCAAACTTCGGTTTAAGAAACTGTTTTGGTGCTTTCCCTCGGTCTATCCATGTGATGAACCTTTCAGATTGTTGTAGAGAATCCACTTTTCAATACATGTGACAATGCAATCAAAAAAGGGATTATTTTTGTTACACAAAAGAAGCGCAGAACAGACTTCGTATCGCCTTATTGCTTGATGTTCGTTTAATTCATACGGCACTTATTTATCCACATTTTTTGTTTCTCCAATTATCCATAAAAGGAATCATTTTTGTTAAGAACCGCAGTGCAGAATTTGTATCACCGAATTGCATGATGTTCGTTTAGTTCATAAGGCATCCATTTATTTAGCTTTTTTGTTTTTTCAATCAGGCTCAAATGTTGAACAACTGTTAAACGATCAACACTGAGTTCTTCTGCCATCTCTCGAGTTGTTTTACATGGATCTGCTTCAATAATGGTTCATAAATCATCATTGTCTACAGCTGAAGGACATCCACTACTCTCTTCATATAGGTTTCGTTTTCATCGAAATTTTTGGAACCAGAAGTTTAATTTAAAAAGTTGTAGTGAATGATGCCACTTTCCAACCACCAAACAGTAATCATAGTCTTTTTTCATGAAGCTTTGGCTGAAGAAACTGTTTTGGTGCTTAAATTTCCGATTATTGTAGAGAATCCACTTTTCATCACATGTGACAATGCGATCAAGAAAGGGATCATTTTTGTTAAGAAGAGCAGAGCAGACTTCGTATCGTCGAATTGCTTGAAGTTTGTTTAGTTCATACGGCACCCATTTATCCAGCTTTTTTGTTTTTCCAATTAAACACAAATGTCAAACAACTGTTGAATGATAAAAACTAAGTTCTTCTGCCATCTCTCTACTTGTTTTACGTGTGTCCGCTTCAATAATGTTTCTTAAATCATTATTGTTTATAGCTGAAGAACGTCCACAACCCTCCTCGTCATCAAGGCTTTCGTTTCCATCACGAAATTTTTAAAATCAGTGTTGAGCTGTACGTTCACTAATCGACTCTTCGTCGAAAACAAATTTTATATTTCGAGCAGTTTCTGTTGCTTTACGTCCCAATTGAAATTCGTACAAGAAAATCACGCGAATTTGCTTTTCTGCCGTGACTAATTTAAGAGGTTATAACCAACAATACTTAAGAATGAACACAAGAGATATAAGCTGAAATCAGTAGTGCTAATTTACTTGTTTACAATGATGTATCACATAACTATAACAAAACATAAGGGTAACTAGAAAAATGAGTGCCAAACTTAAAATAATAAAAACAAGAATTATTTGTGCGCCAACTTAATAGATAATGTCTCTCAACTAATTATTTTTTCATACATCAAAAAATATATAAATAACATCAAAAAATGTACAAAGTTTCTTAACATTTTATATACACGTACACAGATCATATATATATATATATATATATATATATATATATATATATATTATACATATATATATATATATATATCATATTCAATTCTTTACTCATATATATATATATATATATATATATATATATATATATATATATCATATTTAACTGTTATATAAATTAATTCTAAAAATAATTATATATGAGTGAAAAGCACATCAGACTGTTTACAAATATCCGAATTGAAATCCTGAATTTCTGAGATATATACTCTTTAAATAAAATTAATAATTTGGTTCATTACAGACATAATATTATGTATAAAATTTAAGTATAAAAAAATTTTTTTCATATTCAATGTCATCATTTCATATTCATATTTTTTTTTTCAATCATTACACTGTTTAATAATCAAATATATATATATGTATTATTCTTTACATTTTTTTACACATTTACTAAAACATATATTATTGAATAATAGTAGAAGTATCTTCAATTATATCTAATCTAATTAATTCCGTTTCAAATAAAATCAAAGTGATTCCGAATGAAAAAAATTAACGTTTCTATCTCTCTTTGAAAAATAAATACAGTATCTAAATCAATAAATTTTATTAATAACGTAATAAAAAAAAGTTCCCTTTTAATAAATTTCCAAATATAAACAGCATTAGCAGCCTAAGTAATTGGATAAAACTTTTGTAGATAATTTCGAGAATAAATAGAATCAGGGATTTTTTTAATCTTTTCAAAATTTTCTAGATGATTGCGAATGACCTTTTTGGTCGTATTCACGTTGCACTCCAATCTCAAAGAGTTGTTCTCGGATTAACTTCTATTTCTGGTTTCAATTCGTTATCATTAACTACAGCTTAGTCTTAAACCTCTTTTCTACCATTTGTTAAAACGGAATTGCATCTGACTTATCTTTATGATATCCGTACTATAAAGATAAGTAAGATGTACGAACTTCGCTAATTTCTGTTCTTAGTTTCATTGCAGTTATATCTGTAGTAAAAGCTAAAATTCTCCTTACGAAATTACATTCACTCGAAGTTTTATCGTTTCTTTTTTATTGTTAGTGAAATTTGAATCATTAATTCAACCTTTAATTATATGATTTCTATATGATACAAAAAAAAATTAAACACCCCTATAAATCAGTAATGTGGAAACTTTTATCCAAAAACTGAAAATTAGAGACTGATTATCTATTATAAATTATTTATTAACAGCAAATTTAATATATTTCTGGAAAATATCTATTTTCAAGTAAGAATGTTAAGAATTATAACGAGAAATTGAATTTGAAGAAAATAGAATGCATCAGAAATTAGAAAACAACAAATAATGATTTGTTGTAAGAAATATTTAGCTGTATTCAAAAAAGGTCATTTTAATTAAATGCTATTCTATTTCCGATAATGCTAGTTAATGATTTTGTATAAAGTGACCAAATTTAGAAAACTGTATTTCCCAATAGAATCTGGAAATTTTAAAATGTCCTATTTATTCAGACATATTTTGTAGTTTCTATTAAAATATATATATATATATATATATATATATATATATATATATTCTACATCTGAAAATTAAATAAAAAAGAGATAATACCAAGAAAGATACATATAATAAGAAAATACCAAATTTACAAACATTCAAGATTTCGAAATTCTATGATGAATGAAAACAAATTAAATTCTTTGTATTCATTACTTTTGACATTGGTTCTATATGTACTGAAGACATTTCAACGAAATCTCCGCAATAAATACAACAAATTTCGTAACTGACAAGCTTTGCCTATAATGACAAATATTTTATTAATATTTTCGACGATCAAGCATAATTTAAAGCGTAAAATCTGACAGATTTCTTATTCCAGTCACCAGGAAACTGATAAATTGATTTGTACACATTTATAAATTATTATACTAGTAAACTGACACACACACTCAACTATATATATATATATATATATATATATATATGTGTGTGTGTATGTATGTGTGTATGTATATGCATGTCTGTATCACTGTATATACTCTCAGTAATGAAAGAAAGCATTTCTTAAGTCCAAAAAAATATATTATATTATTATTTAATTAAATCCATAAATTAATTAAATTAAAAACAAATCATACAAATTCTAATTAAAGAAATATTCAAAAAATGTTGAGCTATCATTATTCTGTGACATATTTTGATGATATAAATTGGGTATTGAAAGAGATAAAAACTAAATGAATGGATCTGAATGGGAAAAATATTTTTATTCGTTTTACAAATAAGAATGTTGTTTAATTATTTCTCCTCCATCGAAGGAGCAAAGTTAAAATAATCTAATTTGTATAAATACCTGGTCATGATATTAAATCTTTATATACTATAAATATATATATATGTATATAATATGTTTGAATGTATACTTTTTTCAATGAATACTATTAAGCAATACAAATTAAAAGCGAAAAATATATCCTACATGATACTGTTTAGACTTACTAGAGTGCTGTAGTAATATAGCATTCAGAAAGTATTTATAAAAACACAATGTATCGTTTTTATAGACAAATATTTATTCATTTCGTATTGAATATATTCTATAAGTTTAATAATCCAAGTAGAATACTTAAGTAAGTAGTACAGATTAGTTATACAAAAACAGAAAAGCTTACAACACTAGTTTGTTAATGTAAATCGTTTCATTGATATGTAAAATCAGAACTAATTCACAAATAATAGTTTCTCAAACTTATATATAAAGAAAAATGAACAGAGCATTCCCAGTCGAGATGTGAAACCCTAGAATCAATTGTAATTCTCAACCATAAAATCATTTCCTACTCATGTATTTTCCCTATAAGAAATTAAAATCAGAAAGTTATTAGATTTTAATTATGAAGGAAATCACAACCATCCAATCTAATTCGGTACACGCAGACATTTTATTATTATTCTTTACTTACTTTAAATAAAATAAATCTCGCTTGCTTCCAAATAGATAAGTGTAATGGACTTTTGATAGTATACACATTTCTTCAAATATACAAAACTATATATATATATATATATATATATATATATATATATAATATGAGGGCGGTTTGACGAGTAGTCGACGAGCCCTTAAGCGCCAAATAATCATTTTAAAGAGTAACTTTATTCGTGTACTCGTTCAGGAAGGGAGGGATATATATATATATGTTTTCATATAGTTCCATCTCTTTTAGTAACATATGTGAAGTTGCAAGTCATTCGGCCATTAATTCTTCACTTGGCAGTTGTTTCAACACAAGCGTTTCGTGTGAAAGTGCAAATTGAATAAGACCATAATTTTAAATGTAATTCAGTTACTTTTTTGGGCGGGAAAACAACGAAAGAAATCCATGAGAGGATATTTCTTACAATGGGTGAATCTTGTCCTTCCCACGAAACAGTTCGATTTTAAATGAATTTAAAAGTGGCAGAACGAGCATCGAATATGCATTACACTCAGGAGGACCGAGAGAAGCTATCACTCCAGAAATCATCGATAAAATCCACGATATGGTTTTGTCCGATCGACGAGGAAAAGTGAGTGAGATAGCAGGAGTAATAAGCATCTTAACTGAGCAAACGCGTTTCATTTTGCGCAATGAATGCATATCAAAAAATTTCCGTAATGTGGGTACCGCGTTATCTCATTGTAAAAAGCAAAATTGAATTCGTAAGCAAACATCAGTAGATTTCTTGGAATTCTTCTAGAAGCACCCACCGGATTTCATGCGGTGTTTTATGACAATGGATGAAACTTGAATTTACCATTACACGTCAGAATCGAAAACCCGATCAAAACAATAAACTGAACGTGGAGATTCGACTCCGAAGAAGACAAAGACGGTTCACTCGCCTGGAAAGGTGATGGCTGTTGTTTTATGGGTTGAAAATTGAATTCACTCGATAAACTGTCTTAAGAAAAAAATAATTACTGTTCAATACTGCATAGCGTTTTTGGAGAAATTGAAGACAGCGATTTTGGAAAGAAACATCCAGAAATAGACAAGAAAAAGTGTTGTTTCACCATAACAATGCATCGGCTCATTCAAGTATAATTATTCAGCAAAATATGGCTGAATTGTAGTTTGAAATCCTTTCGCATCCACCATCAGATCTCAATCTGTTCCCAAAACTCATAATTTGGCTTGAAAAAAATTGAGTTGAATGAAGAGGCAATAGAGGCTGTAAAATGCTATATTGAGAACTTCGAAAAAATCCACAACCAGGACGAAATTGTGAAGCTGAAGAAACGTCGGAGCAAGTGCGTAGGTCTTCGATCCGATTATGTCGAAAAATAAAGTAAACTTTGAAAATAAAGCTTTAAGCTTACTCTGAATCTTGTCTCTAATATCGAACCTAGTCACTCTTTAAACCACCCTCGTATTTTATATATATATATATATATGAGTATATATATATATATATATATATATATATATATATATATATATGTGTGTATGTATATATATATATATATAAACTTATGCTTTTACATAATTAAGTCAAACGAATTCTTAAATCAATATAAAATAGTCTTTTGGAATCATTTGCATAAATATTGAATTCGAAATATGTACGTTGTTGTTAAAATATGAAAGTTCTCATAAAAACAGAACACTGAATATAAACACAATCAAATAAATTCAAATATTCCCCAGATATTCAATAGGATATGAAAAAAATAGACATTCTACAAAATACTCGTAAAACATTCATAGAGAAAGGAAAGGTTATTTGATCGATTTTTTATCTCACAGCCAATCGACTATAAAAAAATATTGTTCACTACAAGTAATAGGTAAAAGCCTATCCATACTTCGACAGAAAAAAATAATAAGACTACAACAAATTTGAAAATTCATAGAAACATTCTTTTTCGAACCATGCTCTTTATTATTGGACATTGAAGTTTTTTTTAAAATACGTTTCAATTATTAGCAAATACTCTTTAAATAATTCATTCGAACATTTTTCTTCTAAAATGCATCCGTTTCTGTTATTATTGAACAGATTTTAGTGATATGATTATTAAATTAAATTCATCGAAACGTATCCTTTTATAATAATACAATATCATTCAATTAAGTCATGTTTTGAATTTGATATAACTTATTATTATCAAACATTTCGTTATGGATTAATATCTTAATTACTAATATCAAAACATACAACAATATCATTTAAATTAATCTCATAAACTATTTGAACATTAGACTGATCTTTAGTAAATAATATTAAATACGTAGGATAGCTATCTAAACAAGCAATAATTCTCTATATTCCCTATAATTTGTATATTCAAACCGATCATTACTACACGCCCGATTGTATCAAACAAACAGCATAAATTTATCATTAATTAATATTAAATTTACATTCAAACATTTTTACAATTAAATAGATATTCAAAACTCATTTGAATTATCGTTTCTATAATTAACAAATTCCAATTATAAAATTTGGCAATACAGTTCAACGAATGTCAATAGTAATGTGAAATTCAAATGCAGAGCCAGTTGGTTAGAATAATTCATTAGTATGAATGTATCGAACATAAACTAACATATGAATTTTAAAGCTGTTTAAAAAATTTGCACGAAATAACAGTAGAAGTTTTAGTTGATTAGAGTTTATAAATCAAATAAATATGTGTGTTTATTTTAGTACAGTATTTATTTTTATTCGAGCTTTTCATATTAAAACCAAATTTGTTAAAATATAAAAAGTTATAAAATACAAATATAAAAACGAGATCTATACGAAAATCTATACAAGACTGTAAAAAGTAAATAGCATATAAATTAGTTAATTATTTTATTTTCCAGTATAATAACTTGAATATGAGCAGATTTTTGATATTGAAAATAAGTAATTTCAAGATATGGAAAAAATTTTTTTTTACAGAATAGAAAAAAAATATGTGGCTAAATTTAATTCGCTAAAAGTATTTATTTTTATTCAAGCTTTTCATATTAAAATTAAATTTGTTAAAATATAAAAAGTTATAAAATACAAATATAAAAACGAGATCTATACGAAAATCTGTACAAGACTGTGAAAAGTAAATAGCATATAAATTAGTTAATTATTTTATTTTCCAGTATAATAACTTAAATATGAGCAGCATATTTTTGATATTGAAAATAAGTAGTTTCAAGATATTGAAAAATATTTTTTTACAGAATAGAAAAAAATATATGCTAAATTTAATTCACTAAAAGTATTTTTTTTGTTCAATACTTTCATACAAATTCATCTACCCGTAATATTTTTACCGTATTTTCATCGAATTAGAAGAATTTCGAATTTTTCAATAAATTTATAAGAACTGCACTCTCAGAGTAGTTTTTTCAAAAGGAATGAAATATTTTTAGTTACAATTTCTTTCATAGAAACACTCATTTCCCAATGGCAAAAATGAGTAATTAAAAAAATTTTTTCAAGAAATAGAATTAAATTGTATTTAGAAATTTTCTTTCGTATATACTTATACAAATTTCCAGTCTAATCACATTTTTTTTTCGTAAGTACAAATCAAAATATTTTTATAGAATTATAATTTAAAGAAATATTATTGATTTATTTCTTTAATTCGATTTAATTTACGATTAAATTTAGTAATTTGATTTTTTTGATAAAAAAAAACTCATTTTATACGTGACAATCTAGTATTTAGGCTAATAGGTACAGAATGTAATTATTTACTGTACAATTTTCTTATGATTTTATTTCTTAATGTGAAAAGAAAGTATTGCTATTTTCGAGGAACTAGAAAAATATATAAATGTAGTTATAAATTTCATGCAGTCAAAAACCATATATCATATAAATGATTAATGAAATATTTAATAAACAAATATAATTATTTGTATATATGAAAAGTAATAAAAAGTAAATTGTATGCAAAATGAAATAAATTTACTTATTTACTTCTACATATACACACATAATCGCACGTCCCAATCATCTTTACCTTATATATATATATATATATATATATATATATATATATATATATATATGAGTGTGTGTGTGTGTATGTATGTATATATATATGATTATATATATATATATACATGTATGATATATATATATATGTATATGTATATGTGTGTGTGTATGTGTGTGTGTATTCATATGCGTGGTAAAAGCTAATACAATATTTTAAAACAATTTATTACACCTTTTACTTTACGTATTTTATACATGCAAATATGTTTTAATCTCACAATAAACTCAATTCGTATTGACAGAAAAAGCATTTACAGATAAAATGTTAAATTCTATAGAAAGCAGTTTCAGAATAACATTATGTAAATTGAATGTAGATTTTAAACAATCATAAAAATGAATTTATGCGTCTGCTTTTAAGTATTTTTATTCGCAAAAAAGCACACAACACTACAATATATTAAAAAAGCGAACTGTCGTGAATTTCTGATAATTCGATTAGTTTATAATCATTCACATCACAATGTATAATTGGACTAGAGGGATCTGAACATCTGCTTGTGTGTTTATGCGTTCATAAAACATATTCACAAATGTATACTCGTCATTTTTAAAATTATTATAAATTGGATGCTTATATTTTACATTCAAATAGCAAAAAGATAAATACATGTACTTTATTTCAAGAATATCAAAGTGTTGTTTTCAATTTTTAATCTTCATATACAAGTTTTTTATACATATTTCACAAAACCATCCCACAAACTCATCTTAACGTTTGGTAAACATTGATATGCCGCTCCAATAATTTTCTATATAAGAAAAATCATCCTCATACTTGACTAGCATACGAATCGTTACCTACACATTACATTTTGTACAGAAAATATTTCCTTTTTATTTAAATTTTGGAATTTTTTTATCGAACGTGCTATTACATCAAATGTTATTTTTTTATAGTAAAAATCTGACCTGAATGTACTTTCTGTGCAAAAATTCTAAAGGAAATTTCAAACTTACAACTTTTACAAAATTTTGAAACATTTAAGTTATATTTAAAATAACCTGAGTTATTTTTTTATTTTTTTCCAATAGAGAATATCACTAAGATAAAAATGTAAAATCCGCAACAAAAAAATATATTTTGTATGTTTGCTTTTAAATATTTATTATGAAATATTCCATTTATACAAATGAATTTAAAACTAAAATGTAGCATCTTTATTAATTAATTTAATAAAGATTTTTATCTGTTTTCAATTGAATTTAGAGACCTGATTATATGCAATATTTATTCAGAATATCCCATTATTTTTGCATTTCATACCACAGATTGTCTCTCACCATGTATCCTACCAGTACTGTCGGAATAGGTCTCATATGCAAAAAAGAATATGAAAAATGGAAAAGCAGCAGGGAATAATGGATTAATAGTAGAAATCTTCAAGCTGGTGGAGAAAAAACTGAAAAAGTCCTAGCTAATATGTTCACATCATGTTTAGAAAAAATAACTATACCATACAAATAGAACGAAGCCACTGTAATTCTTCTACACAAGAAAAGAGATAAAAAAAGATTTGAAAAACTATCATGCAATTAGTCTACTATCTACAATATATAATATCTTTACAAAAATAATTTCAAAACCGACAAACGCAGCTAGATTTTGTTCAACCAAGAAAACAAGCAGGATTTCAAAGCGGATTTAATACAATAGATCACATTCAGATAGTGAGGAAGGTAATTAGCTGATCAAATGAATACTAAATACCAGTATGTCTTGAATTTATAGACTATGTAAAGGCTTTCAACTCTATTACCGCATCATCGATCATAACTTCATTGAAAAATCATGGCGTAGACGACACATACATCAAGCTGCTAGATAAAATTTACTAAAATGCATCATTGAAGGTGAAGCTACAGGAAGAAACAAAAAAGATAAAAATAAAAAAATGTATTAGACAGGGAGATGCAAATTCGCCGAAATTATTTACTACAGTCTTAGAAAGGAGTATTCAAATCGCTTGACTGGAAAGACAAAGTAATCTAAGTAAAAGACGAAAGATTAAGTCACCTCCGGCCTACTCATGATATCGTTATTGTCGCAAGTACTCCGGAAGAGCAAGTACAGAGAAGGATAGAAGAATTAGATGAGGCTAGTCAGAAAATTGACCTAAACATGTACCACTCAAAAAAAATGTTTTTCAATGCGTTGGTCCGCCTCAAGAAAATTGAAATAAAAGGAAAAGAAATAGAAGAAGTTACGAAGTATGTCTATCTAAACCAGCTTATTAGCAAAAATGGATCATTCATTGAAGAAGTAAACAGGAGAATAAAAATTGGATAGAATTCATTTGGACGAAACGCATCGATCTTTAAATCAACAATCCTACGCTGTTTGATGAAAAAAATATTTGATCAATGTCTACGACTACCAGTACTTACCGACGGTAGCAAAACATGGATGTTAACGCATCATTCAAAGACTCCAAACAACACAGAGAAGTATGAAAAGATGTATTCTAGGAACAGTAAGAAGAAATAGGAAAAGAATAGAATAGATACGAAGATGTAATAAGAAGAGTAAAGAGTCTGAAATGGAAATGGGTGAGGCATGTTGCAAGAAGTGAAGATAACCGATGGACAACAGAAATTATTAACTCAGGACCAAGGAATATAAAGATTAAGAAAGAGACCAATGAACCGGTGAGATAAGGAAATTAGAAATTTTATTGGAAAATAGAGGCATTCAATCGTATAAAATGGAAAATAATGGAAGAAGTCTTTATTCAGCAGCAGACTGACAAAAGGCTGATGATGATATATAAATTATCAATATGATTTGATAATAAACAGATATCTCAAAAATATATACTATTCAAACAATGAAAAAAAAATCAGTAATTTGTATAAACATGCAAATGTTTATAACATATGAGATTTGTTTCGTATGAATTCACAAACCAAACAGTACATGAATATAAAAATCAATAAAAAAAATACACACAAAAGTCATATTCATTGTCTATCTAGTACATTATTAATATATATATATATATATATATATATATATATATATATATATATATATATATATAATAAGTTTAATATCGAACGCGGAACGTAAATTCTATGATTATGCCATTTCAACATTTATAAAATAACAAATTTAATAACCCGACGCGGTTGTTTTTCAAAATGAAATACAGAACATGTTCACAATGGATTCAACGAAAACAAGAAAACAGATACACCACTAGGGAGATCCACACAGCATACGAACATGTACGATGCAATTATTTAGTAAGTGAAATTTATTGCACGGATACAAACTTTAAGCGAATTCCAGTGTACGTAGAAAGCCATTCTAAAGGAACGTTTGTATTACTTTTAGTCGATTTCGCATTTTCTAGATATGAACAAAAAATAGAAATATATGGCTCGTACTAAACTAAATATTCCATGGCCCATTAAATGAAATTAAACTTTACAAATTTTGTCAGGTATTCACTTAAATAAATTAGAAATTTACATTTTATCGAAATAAGTTCTGAAGTATACATACAGAAAACTCATTCTCTAGATATTATACATATATATATATATATATATATATATGAGTTTGTATAATGTCAATTATATATTCATTTAAAAAGTAAAATATAGAAAATACTCAAACTCAAGCAACATTTAATGAATACAACAGCATCAATAAAATTACATAAAGGCTATAATTGATTAAAATCAAAAAAGATCCAAGACAGTGAAGTTCTCTTTCCAAAATTTAATACATCTTTAACGAAACTGTTCAAATCATACAACTTTCAAAATAAAGAAATAAAAAGCTAAAAAATAAACCTCTTCGGTTTTATTTATAAGATCTATCATTCAGAAAAAGTGATTGAATAACTGGACAAGGCCAATCGGAAGATAAATCTCAACATGAATCATAATAAAATAATAATAATTCTTAACGAGTTTGTAAGGATAATTAGAATGAAGATTGTTGAAATAGAATAAAATATACTTTTATTCAGGCTGATTTATTACTAAAAATAGATCCATTCATTAAAACGTACTGCGATAATAAAAGTAAGTTGAAGCTCGTTTGAACGAAACGCCTCAATATTAAAATAGAATTATATACTTGGAAGAAAACATTTCCATCAAAGTTTTCCACCTTATTCTGTATACAGAATCGAAAAAATCTAAAATAGGATAATAATTTCCGGCTTTGAAAAATACAGATTATCGTCAAGAAATGTGCATATATTAGAGAAACAAGAAAAAATAGAATAGAATAGAACGAATACGAAAATAAACAAGAGTTGCAGTGTATTAAAAAAACTGAGATGAAAACGAACGAGATATATTTCAAGAAAGAAGGCAGCAGAGGAAAAAGAAAAAATATCGACTAGAAACATAGAAATATAAAGAACGAAATAAGCTCTATTAATGAACGAGATAAGAAATTCTGAAAATAAAATGGATACAAAAAATACAAAAAATTCAAAATTCTTTCAAAATAGAAGAAAGTAGAAGAGGCACTTACCAAGTAATTGGTGCTGAAAGCTAAAGAAGAGGATGATATTTAAGAAATTATAATTTCAATTAAAAAACTATATATATATATATATATTAACCCATTTAAACCCAAACGGTGGAAAACGAACACACATCAATTTAATATCAAAGAGTCAAAAATGAACTACCTTCAAATTAATCCTTAATGCTTAATATACATTGATAAGTTTATAAAAACGTTTTTTTTTTAATATAAATGTATGTAGGCACTATTAAATATATACTTGTATATATTAACCTTGTATAATAATCAATGTTTTACAACTATGATAATTAAAAAAATATAATAAGTTAAAAATATAAACCAATTATGAAAGAATACAAGAACGACTAATCTAATTAATTGTTTTTGCATTTTATACCACAGGTTGTCTTCAATAATCATTCAACTTTATGATGAATCGGAGGGAAATAATACAGTATCAGTTATCATCATATTGCCATATTGTATATCTCTCTTGTGGTTAAATAATACTACTTCAAATAACATTACTATACACATACAATAAATATATATATATATATATATATATATATATATATATATATATATATATACATATATATATATATACATATATAAATTCAAAAGTGCATGTGATGAAGAAAACAAGGATAAAAAACTTACAAGCGAATGTGTCCCACCAGTACTGCCAGAAGAGATCTCATATACAATAAAGGATATGAAAAATGGAAGAGCAGCAGAGAGATTCATAGTAGAAATCTGAAAGCTAGTAGGAGAAAAAAACTAAAAAGTTGTCGATTTATTCACACTGTGTATAGAAAAAAGGACTATTCCAAATAAATGGAAGTCGCCGTAATTCTTCTGCTCAAGAACGAAGATAAAGAGGATTTGAAAAACTACCGGCCAGTTAGTCTATATACTACCTACAATATATAAGATCTTTACAAAAACGTCTACAAACACAGCGTTAATTTCGCTCAAACAAGAGAACGAGGTGGATTTCGAAGCGGGTTTAATACAATAGAGCACATCCAGGTAGTGAGGGAGATAATTAGCCGATCAAATGCATGCTAAATACCAGTATGTCTTGCATTTATAGACTATGAAGACGCTTTCGACTCTCTAATCTAATAAAGTTCTGATTAAAAAAAATCGTCAGTCTAAATTAAACAAAAATATTGAAACTTTTTTTACACAAAAAATGATAGATTATAAATTAAACATCTTCTGAAATCAAAAGCACGATACCAATATATTTGTCTATAATTGTTTATTGTTTCTATGCAGTTAATATTAACGATGATGCAAAAAGTATGTGTCATCCATTGTCATAAATATCACATGATTGTGGAATTATATTAAACGAAAAGTTTATATTTATTGTTTACTGTATACAAGTAAGTGTACTCCCTTTGTAGATACAAGTACGAAATATTGTTTAGATTCTGCACAATTTCGCTATGTGTTACTTATTACGATTTCGTGTACGTGATTATTCGATTTTATGTTCATCACGACGGGTGATAAATATAACACGGTTGATAAAGATTACAATTAAGAACAATGTGTGTGTTTGTGTGTGTTTATATATATATATATATATATATATATATATATATATATATATATATATATATTTATTAACAGCCTCTGTTAATACACTGCTCGATAAAGGCCTCTTCCATGATTTTCCATTTTGTTCGATTCAGTGCCTCTCTTTTCCACAGATTTCCAAGAAAGTTTTTAATATCCTTATCCCATCTGTTCATTGGTTTCTTTCTGGGTCTTTTTATATTCCTTGGTTCCCAGTCAATAATTTCTCTTGTCCATCGGTTGTCTTCTCTTCTTGCGATATGTCCCGCATATATATATATATATATATATATATATATATATATATATATATATATACATAGATATGAAATACACAATGTAACAAAATAATATGTATGACTCATTCACAGCGAGTCAAAAACTGTCTCAATACTGAAGATTTCATATTTTGAAAGTATTCTCTGGCTGTTATAAAATTGTTTTATCATAAAAAATTATTCATGTCTTCTCTAGTTCGTTTGAAAATTTCCTAGAAATAGTAATATGAATATTTCATCAGAAAAAATTGTGAACACAATGTCACTTTTTAAATCATGTTGCCGAATCTAAATCAAAGAGTTGGTTTAAAAAGTACTATTGTTGTTGATTGATTTTTAGAATTAATAGAATGAAATTAATATTCAAAAAGTTGGAATATATTTTGTTTTCAACACAGATTCGTGGCAAAATAAATCGTCTGACAGAAAAAACTTAATGAAATAAAGAAGATAATTTGAGTAACTATGTCATTATCAAAAAATATAAAATTTCAGAAAACACTTCAATGCGAAAATGTAATAGGGTTGAATATATAGTTTCAAAAATATAATTCGGAGAATGGGGGGAAAAAGAAAACAACAATGGAAAAACTTAAAGTAATTGAATATGACGTTATAAATTAATACAGTTTATAGATTCATAGAATTATTTGTATGTGTCTTCATTATGATGCTTGTACAAAGCAACAAACAACATCCAGGAATACAATTAGTCTACATTTCTTTGAATTAATTTTAGAACAGTTACTAAGCCGAAACCGAGTTATTTTTAGTTCAAAACAATTATAACACAGAATATACCTTCTGCATGATGAAGTTACACTACAATTATCCAGCAAAATCAAATAAATATAAATTGGTAATGGACACTATCACACAAAAATTATATCGAAACTGAAAAATGTGTTTCGACATGTTTCCATTATTTCATATTTTTTATAACCGCCTCAGTCTTTTCATGATAATAAATTATCAGTCAAGTTTCAACAGACATTAATTATTTGATTGATTTGAAACGATTAATCGTTTTCAACATATAGATTGAAACTGTAAAGATGACATACAAATATTTATTATGTTCAAATATAATTTGAAACGTTGATTCTGGTTTTTAAAGTTTCGTACTATTAATTTGAATCTCAGGTGATACACATTCAAGTCGACCTGTTGAATGTGATAATGACTCATTAGAATCCATGGTGCCGACAGAATCTTATCTGTTCAGGGAGAAAGTGATACAGAAATAAACTCGACACGTAATATATTATAAACAGTTTCTGGAACAGAATTCATAATATTACTAATTTCCATCATTATACATGAATTATCAATCGTCGCGTATGAATAATTTATGAATTATATATATATATATATATATATATATATATGTGTGTGTGTGTGTGTGTGTGTGTAATTATATACAAAATGTTCATTAATATTAAATATAACAAAGGATAATTTAAGAATCAATTATTCAAAGTACTTCTATTATATATTTCATTTCTTCTAAGGAATAAAATATTGATTAGAACAAATGATAACCTATTGAAAAAAGTTAACGATCCTCCTTCAATTTTAATAACAAATTGTAATTGTGTTGTTTTAATTAATGCATATTTAACAACTTTTCCCTTAACATTTCTTTAAATATGAGTCGTGAAAAATTGATCAGTCTTTCTTTCTTTTTCTTTATGTACAGTAAATCAATCAATAATTTAATAATTAATTAAGCTAAAAATAATAGTGTAATTCAATACCAAACAAATAAATTTAAAAAAGCCATATGTTTCTATTACACAATTATATATATATATATATATATATATATATATATATCAGTAGAATCACTCTCTCTCTTTCTGTATATATATATATATATATATATATATATATATATATATATAGAGAGAGAGAGAGTGATTCAACTTAAACTTCCATACAAAGGTACTAAAAAAACGCAAAAAATAAAAAAAAAACAGTGTCCCCCATTTTGTATTTTAGTATTGAATTGAACTGAAATACTAAATAAAAGATAACATGACTTTCTTTAATCCTGTCTCCCCTTTTAATACTTCCACGTAGTAGCCTAAATTAAATCACTTTTATATATATATATATATATATATATAGGTTACAACGGAGTTAGTAATAACAAATTAAGACAGAGTTTAGAATACATATTTTATAATAATGCATATGACATTCATATAAATACAAAAAATACCTGTGTACCTGACTGCTTATGGCACTTGTAATTCAAAAATTAAGAGATATTTAGCTAAAATGTTTCTTGTGCACTTGGAATAACCGGGGTATGTACGCCTCTGTCATTATTTTTTACAAAACAGTTCACATTTGGTTACTTAAATTTATTCTTTTAAATTAAACTAATTTAAAGTGAGGTTGATTTTCTGATTGTTTTTTAATTTCCAAATATTTCCAAACAATCCTGGTACTTTAACTAGTTCTAAATAAAACTGAATGGTCGTCTTTGTAAACTATTATACTCTGAATAACAAGTAAGATAATCATTATAATACATTTCATAGAATAAAACGTTAATGAGAGAAGTAAATATTTATTAATTATGCTTTGAACCGTACTTAATGATAAATGAATTAAAGTTCTCAGTACTCATTTTTCCGGCGAGGATGGCAGACCATCCAGCTACACTATAGACTTAAATGCTCATAAATTTGCGACACAATGTATACGTGTGTGTGTATGTATGTATATATACATATATATATATATATATATGAGATTGGTAGAAAAATAATTGCGGTTTATGACCTTCAAATTCATAACAAAAACCTCAATTATTTTCCTAGCGTCCTAATAAAATAAATCAAATAAAATTGTCAATGTAAAAAATCACTATTTTAAACGTTTACATTTTTAAAGCTATTTATTCAAAAACTTGAAATTTTATACGAATAGTTTGTCTGTTCTAATATTAATTTCGTTTTTAATACTCTTTTAAATGACTCGATGTAATTGAAATTACTTTCACTACGAAAATTCAATACGGGTGAGCATTTTATTAAACATCCGACGCCGCTACGTGAACGATAAAATTCTACAAACAAAGATCACTTTATTTTAAAAATAAAATTCTGCGAAACGCAAACACACCGATATAGAAAAACAAAGAAAATTTCAAGTTGACGAAACGCGTACGAAAACATGAAAACTTTATTAAAAAATAACAAGATTCGAAACATTATTTTCATTATTTGGCTTTATTAAAAATTTACATTCACTTATTGATTTACTTGCGTGGCATTACGAACGCTTTTTTGAGTGAACGAAAAAGAAAAACTTTTCACGTAAAGTGAAAAGTTCAAATCGAGAAGCTTAAAATGATTTCTGTTAAAACTGATGCGCTCGGATTATAAAAACGTACAAGGCAAAGATTAAATTTCTGATGAGAGCAAGAATGAGATCTCATTTTTCCAATTACAGAAGACCGTATGCGCTTGTTCCTTCGCAGACTGCAAATGACATTACCTGAGGAAATAAAACACCGTTCTATACTGAAATGAGGATATGATCCACACAGCAGGTCGACGTGTATATATATATATATATATATATATATATATATATATATATATATATATATATACATACCTATGAACATAAACATGGTTGGTACCTATGAACACAGAGAGTGCACAACATGCTACTAGCCGGGGGCCATTCGGCGTGCCCGCGCGTATTGATTAATCCAGCAAACTTGAACTACGCGCCAGCCACACAACGCACAAATTCAGTACCATAGCCTCATTGTCCGTCGGTTACACCTGCTAAATATTTTACAGAAATGTTTGTTTTCATTCGTATGCCGAAACGAAAGACTTGCGGTAATTTTATCTTTGCGAAATGAATGCGGTTTACAAAGTTTTAACATTAATAATTCTAATACAGAATATCCTCCCAAGAACATTGCCCGTTGTACACAAACAATAGCACCGTGTTGATAACAGAAATGTTCCTCTTAATAGTTCATATTCTTCTGTGTTCGAAACATAGATCCTTTTCTTGTTTCGCAATAACAATTATTTAATATTTGTTTGTTATTAATAATAAACGTATTAAACTTAAAATAATGATATGATCAAGAGACGTTTATTCGTTTAAAAAAAAATGACATGAATACATTTGATTGATTTTATATTTCATCCAATGATAGTTCACTATCCACTCATCTGTTTATTAATCTTGATAGATCTCTATCTAGAATGTAATCAGCCAGTTTTAATTTTTTTTATCGTTAATGTTTAATTTTAAAATCCAAAATCAGGCATCATTAATGATGGTAATAATGAAACTTTAAAATTTTACTATTTGTTAAAAATTTAACAGTAAATTCCGCACCTTAATTATTCCAACTCTATATATGAAATTGTTCATCTCAAAAAAATCAAATTTGCTTATATAGTATATATATATATATATACAGAGAGAAAGACAGAGATAAATTCACAATAGTCGCTGAAATATTAACATTTATTATAACCTCTTAACTATTGAATAAAAATTATGCAATAACTTTAAAAATATATATCAGTCGATGGAGATTTAATATAAAATCAGTTTATTTACAATTTAATATAAAAATTATATCGCTGGAATATTTATCATATACTCATTCTGACAAAAACATCATCTATTACAAAAGTAAAAAATCTCTACAAGAAACACTTCAATGTCTACAAAAATACTATTTTAAATACGGTTTGTATCAGAGTTGTTTACATAAACTCACCGTTTAAGATAATCTCCCCTCGATAAAAAAAAAATGTCTGGAGATTTAATATAGACGAAAATTCGTGTAAATTTTGGTCCTATCTTGAAAAGTATACCGTTTTTCAAAAACCGTCCCTAACAACGCCATGATTCGCATTGATGTTCTATCGATGCGAACTACAGCTCCGCGTTGTTAAAACCACATTCCTGACATACTTTGCATTTTTCGAAATGAATACTTTTGCATTATTCGCGAATTATTGGTAAATAAACTATTAGAAAAATTTCGTGTAAAAAGTTAAATCGTTATTGTATCGTCTTCCTGTGCACCAGTTGTTTAAGAATATTTCGATCGAATCTTAAAGATCACATATAATTGCTTCTTCTATATGTTTTATCGAGTTGGTTAGTTATTGGGGATTTAGGGCGCATGGAATGTTTCATCGAATTCGATTTTAATCATCTACAAGTAGAGTTTTAATTAAGTTTAAAATCTTCCTGAAAATGATAAATACAAAAGCGGTTGAAGAGTAACTTGGTTCATGTACTCGCTGAATGAGAAGGGAACAGCTGTATATGTTTTTATATAGTTTCATTCCTTTTTTTATATAATTTACCGGACAGGGAGTGATCAGAGACCCGATAACCAGAATGTATCTTCGGACAGATGTTAAAGTCTTCAGATAATAACCAATGTTGAACTTGACATTTGATCATGTCTGGGAAAAATAGAACTACAACGACCAATTTTTTTAGAACCAATTTGCGCTGTTGCTTTTCATGGGATAATGAGAGGAGCCATCGATGTGATTCCCGTCCAGGGAGTCAGAGACCCGATAATCAGTATATGACAAGAAAGAAAGATAATCGTAGTGGAATATGCAACGCAAAGAGGTTGGGGCGTGGCGCTTGGTCATAATCTGGGAAAAGAAACTACAACGAATTTTTTTTGCACGAATTTTAAGGTGGTTTGAATCTTCATATGTTCCAAAAATCTATTTATATGTAGCCGTTCCTGGAGGTAATCTAGGGCCCCGACAAAATCCAGAGTCTACACATATTTATAAAGTCTTCTTTATTGATGATTGATCATCGTACATACGTGGCCAGATCCGGGAAAAGTGTAAACTATAACGAAATGTGCCACTTTATAAAACAAATCTAACCCGATATCTAGCTGTGAGAGAGATTATATAGACAAACATATATAAATATATATATATATAAACGATATTGAGCTAATATATGCGATACGAGCGAAGCAAGGTCGGGGTGTTGTAATAGAAGCCGCAAAGGTGACCCATTTCATAAATTTCTACAAATGAAGAGCATCTAAATAATCTCACATAATAAAATTGTTTCCGCAAACAAATTATACACTTGTTCACAATGAAAACTTAATTCCTCTATACAAAATATTCACGCCATTCAAAATTTTAATTTTATTATAAAAAAAACTACGTATTAAAAAGATTGTAATATTTTTTTATCACAATTTTCTTCCATTTTTTCAGATCCGTTGTTTATAAATAGGAAAAAAAATATATAAACATTAATCTCTGGTCAACACATACTTTAAACATCAACAGATGTGATATTTAAAGCCTATAAATCAATGAAGATGTTCATTTTATTGTAAATAAACTGTTAATCGATTACATGCATCAATGATGTCAGCGTATTTATAATTTACATTTGAATAACTCCTATTTAAATCAATTTCAAACAATGAGATGAACACACTCGCACGTAAGTGCAGAAGAAATTTGTACGTAACTGTATTATTCGTGTATTATACGTATTCGTACATATGTATTTCATTAATTAATATATATCTCGAAGTAAAAAATAATTTTGTTGAAACATTGACTTTATCTATAACGTATTTTGAAATTCATATATAAATAACTTGGAATTTTAAACAGTTTTGTTGGTAAATAGATTACTCAATATACACAATTAAAAAATTTAAAATATCTACACATTTTTAGTAAAAAATAATCATATTTAATACACATTACTATGTAAAAAAATTATTACCTTTAACATTAACAAATTTTCATAAGTTGTGATAAAAAAACCTTTAAAACTTTAGCGCCCGTATAGGTTACACAAGTAAAAAAATTCATACATACATACACAGGTACACAACACACATATATATATATACATATACATATATATTATATATATATATTATATATATATATGTGTGTATATGTATAGATGTGTATATATATATATATATATATGTATATATATATATATATATATATATATATATATATATATATATATATGTATATATTTGTGTATTGTTATATGTATGCATATATATATGTATATATATATATATATATATATATATATATATATATATATATATATATATATATACTAAAAATATTTTTACATTAACTACATCAAAAATATTTAAAATAAATTACTAAAATTCACCTGTATTAATGTTGAAATATACAAAATGACACACACGAACGCTGTACACGTGGTTATAATTATCATACATTACTGTAAATATTTATTTTGAAATGTCTACACCGGTTAACAATTAACTATTAGTACACTTATTATTTTTCACAGATGAGAAACAGTATGAATTATTTATTAACTCGAACGTATTCATTGCACATTTAATCGTTATTCACAATGTATGTTAATCGGTGCACGTTCTGACCGGAATCACTTTTAATATTCGATACTGTATCAATTTTCCTAAGATGGTAGTGAAACAGTTTTATGGTAATGGTCTTTATACAAATACCGAATAAGGCACAGTTTTGCTTCAATGCACTACAGCCAATCAGAACTGATCTAATCAATTAGGTAATGTCTTTAATTTTTATATAGAACTTCAATTGTAACAAAACAGTACATTACAGTATTACATAAAATTTTATACAAGTAAAAATATTTTTGTCACTGATCGAAATACATGTTCTATTATTCATATTAATACTGATATGCTTTTAAATTATATAATAATAATTTTATTTATCTTGACTATTTCACATTTGAACATAACTAAATTAGAAAGTATCTGTACAGTGTATTCAATATTTCTTCTCTGTTAAAAATTATTTTCGATGCAAATCATCAATTAGACCTATATCTGTTAGACAAGCAAAAATCACTTCTAAAATAATCCCAATGTTCTTAAGATGTTTTATTTATTTGTATGAACTTTTTCTTTTGAAAAATAATTTAAAAATAATATCTTTTTGTGTTACAATAATTAATTAGAATGATATTATAATTTATTAAACTTTGACGTAAATTAAGTTCTAGGAAAATTTTGGCACATTACAAACGAGATGTATCTGATATCTGACATATTAATTATGTTCTAAATTAAAGTAAGACGAACAGTAAAATATTAGATATGAAAATTAATGCTGTGTCTTTAAAATCAATAAATAATAACCCTGTTTTAAATTAAAACATGTTCTCGTCGTTTTAGGATTTTCAAGTGTCAACCTTGACATCTAAAAACACTACATGTCTTACATTAGCCAAGCAATTAAAATAACTTCACAAAACAATAGTGAATACAATGGCTTCTGAAACGCAGCATAATATGTATTGCATGATTTTCTCATTCCAGTTAAAAAAATGTTACCAAAGCCGCGGGAGTGATTTTTCCAGCTTTGGAGGGGAAAGTGTTATGACGCATAAAACAGTGGAAGAGGTTCGAAAATTCAAAGCAGCCATTTTTTTTCGACAAGAGATTCGTCAGTTACCTGACAAATGGAGCAACTTTATGCATAATAATGGGGGATATTTCGAGGAGTGATATAGAATTCTATTTTTCCGTAAACATTCATTTTCTATGAAAAAAGACAACTAATTAATTTGTACACCTAACTTTTTGATTTAATGTACTACTTACAAATCAACACATTTCATATCATATTCAACAAATATATTCAATTGGAAATTTTTAAAAATAACATTTAAAAAAAATAGTCATACATATATTTTTATTCTATAACAGAATTTATGTTTAAAAAATCTTACAGCGTTTTTTTTATTTTAATTACAAATAAAATATTTTTTTAGAATTTATATCTAATTAATTTTTGTACTAGATCTTTTACGATCTCTATTAGTCAAAATCAAGATACTGAAATTTTTAACTACTTATAATTTGAATTGTCTGTCTTCAATACATTAAAAGATTTTTGAAAGTTTAAATATTTTATAATTTTTTAAATTATATAATTAAATGTGTTTATTGAACTTATTCAAAACTGTTTTCTAAATCAGTTTTGTATAACCATCCAAACTGATTTAAGGACAATAAAAATATTTTATTTTCTATTTAAACAACAGAAATTCACTTTTATCGTTATATGTAAAATATATTTTCGAAATATATCAAATTTGTAAAATATATTTTCGGAAAGAAATCGAAGAAACATCTTTTAGAACAAAAGTGTACAACTGTATAGGAAAATACATGAAAATCTCTAATAAAAAAATAATTATTTGAAAATTCATAAATACAATTTTCTGTAAATTTAATTAAAAAAAGACTACCATACAAATGAAAAATATCATTTTTCTTTATTGTCATCTTACTACGAATCTGAAATGTTTTATTAGACAAATAAAAAATATTTTTCCATCTTATTACATATTAATGACATTTAAAAAAAAATAATTTTATATGTCGTTCCAATTTTATTATTCGTGCATTGTTTAACTAACGCTTTCATTTGTACATCAAATAAATATAATGTTTCAATACTTTGTTCCATGTATCGTATATTTTTCAAGTATTTGTAATGAATAATATACTCACAATATAGTAATTATTTATTTATTCTATAAATATAAAACGTATTCAATATATCTATAAAAATGTAATCCCACATCCTTTAAGTTTAATAATATATAAAATGTACTTCAAAAACAAACTTATTAAATAACACACTTTTTTATCAATACCGTTCAGAAAATAATTTTAATATTTAAACTATAAATACTTTTAATACATACTTTTACTTTTTCTATCACATTCAACAGTTATATTAAACAAAGTAATGAAAAAAATATGTTAAGTCTAAAAAAATGTTTTTCCTTAACTTAATTTAATATTGTTTTATTAGAAATATATAAAACTAGACCTCTTTGTGTTTACCTTTACAAACGACTAAGGGAATTGCTTTCATTAAAATAAAATTTAAGTTCGTATATTTAACTTATCAAAAAATACAGTTATTATAAAAAACTATATTTGTCATTTCTGTATAGATATAAAAAACCGACCAAGTGAAATAATAAAGTTAACTAAACCATTGTTTTTACTATTGTTTTTATAACCTATATGAATGCATTAAAAAAAACATATCTAAAATTAAGCTTTAAACGAGATTTTTTCAGCACTACATGTAAATTTTTTTCATTTAAACACAAACGAAATGACAAACGTGATAGTAAAAACGCTAATAAACTAAACCATACAAAAAATATCTTACACTGAAATGTACTTTTCCATAATATACAATTATTTCGAAATATATTTCACATACGCCTGTCACGCTGTATGAGTACTTGGAAACTGGATTAAAAATTTGAACTGACAGTTTTAGATTCGTGCTTCATACATAATTCAGTTAGATAAATTGAAATTGTTTATTTTACAACAGATCATTTATTATACATGATTTTCCCATTCCTGTACTTAATTTATTCCTATAAATAACTATATTAAAAGCTTCGAATAGCAATAAGCCGGATTTATTCATTAAATTATAATGAATTTTCCAAATGCACAAAAAGTAATTTTTTATTTATTTAGGATTTATTAATGCTCCCATTCGCTCAATATTATGTTTATAGACATGAAAATATGTAATATACTAAGAAATCTATTTGAAATCTTCTAAAATATAACATACATATTACGTTGGTAGAAAAATAATTGCGGTTTATTACCTTCAAATTCATATATATTTTTCTCTTTTTTCGATTTTTCTTAGCTCTTTTAAATGATCCAGAACTGTCGGATGACCAACGCCTGACTTTTGTGCAAATCCTCGAATTGTTGTGCGTGGTTCTGATACAACGCCTTCAGTTGGTCGTTATGAACTGAAAAAGGACGCCCGCGACCTTCTTCATCTTCAAAGATCTCGTCCCCAACACGAAATTTTTGGAACCACGATTGCACCGTGCGTTCCTTAACAGAACCCACACGAAAAGCATCGTTTAGTTTATAAGCAGTTTCTGCTGCTTTACTACCCGTTTTAAACTCATGCAAATATGCTCTTATTTGCTTCTTTCCATCTTTAATTCAATAGCCTAATTTGAAATGAAATTAATAATAAAACCAAAGTCTATATTACCAAAATACAGACCGATGATATTGACATGATATTGACATGAATTTGATGAAACTGCACTTTCATTGAAAAAATTAAGATTAGAATTCAGAAAACAAAAACCGTAATTATTTTCTAACAACCTAATCCATATAATATATATATATATATATATATATATATATATATATACATATATACATATAATGTATATACATATAATATATATATATATATATATATATTGGATAACGAATTTTTGATAAGTTTGTATTAATTATTTCATCTGTATTTCTGCGTATATTGATTATTATAGAAATAAATAATATATTTTTCAATTTAATTAATATTTTTAATGTCAGTGACTAAATTTTCTGTATTTTTTTTGAAAAATGTGTGTCCTTTTTACAAGACTGTTCTTTATTATTTAAAATCAACATTATATTTAAATTGTGACCAAGTTCACAGATGCTGTAAATGTATACGGTGTATTACGAATACAAATGTAAAAAACGTCACGTATTAGAGTTTTAAATTTACCTGAACACGTATAATGTCCATCGTAATAAAATTATCAATTACATCTATGTGGAAGCCGATAATTATACGTGACGTTTGATAAGTTTGATAAATTTCTATGACGTCGCGACATAATTCAGTTGGTAACGTCACGGCGTCGAGTGTCACTTTTCAAATTAACATCGGCGAAATTTCAACCAGAATCGACACGTTGCTTACGTTCTGCAGATGTGTGAAGTGGGCATTGTAGCAATTGCCGCAAAAATGGAAAAAAACGAGCATATTTTTTTGCGTCGATGTGGATGAAACATTGATCCACCACCACACACCTGAGTCGAAGCAGTAGTCAAAGCAGTGGACAACGACTGGTGAAAGTGCGCCCAAGAATGCAAAGAGAATTTTGTCAGCTAGGAAGGTAACTGCCACTGTTTTTTGACATTCTCAATGAATCATCCTGATCGATTACTTAACGAAGGGAAAAACGATGACAGGAGCCTATTATGCAATATTATTGAAGTTTGAAATAAGAACTGACACAAGCACAGTCAAGATTGGCGCACAAAAAAGTGTTCTTTCACCAGGACAACGCGCCGTCCCACAAATCGACTGTCTCAATGGCAAAATTGCATAAATTAGGCTTCGAATTGATTCCTCATCCTCCCTATTCTCTGACCTTGGCCCCGTGCGACTTATTTCTCTTCCAAGACTTGAAAATTTGGCTCTGTGGGAAGAAATTCTCATTTAATGAGGATGTCATCGCCACCGTCAATGCGAATTTTGCAGGCTCGCTGTACCAAGTGTACAGCCCTCAGTGGAGACTATGTAGAGAAATAAAATCGATTTTTTCCAAAAAAAAAACGATGTTTAACTTACTTTTTTTACCATACTTATCAAACGACTCGCGTATATTATACAACACATTATATCCTGATAGAATAGCTATCAAAACCAGAAACTGACAAGTTTGAAGTCATTCATACAATTATAAAATCATCTTCACATGATAAAATATATATATATATATATATATATATATATATATATATGCATATAAATAATGTATAAAAAAAGAATATAACTTTTTTAGAAAATGTAGGTAATCGGTAGAAAAAAATCTGAAAAATAATAGATCATCTTTTAGGAGTCTGTTTCGTAAACTTCATATTTTTTGTTTGTTTAATGCAAACACATGAAGTTTACGTAAACATATTTACCAAGTCCAAGGATGATAGATTTTCTTTTTACGCAAATTATTATACATAATCTATACAAGCACTAACAACACTACCGCTTTTGTTATCTGGTCTAGCTGCGCTGCACATGTATTATTCATAACATCATGTCACTGCATAAGTTTAATATACGTTTTATATCTAATCTTCATTAGCTGCGATCAATGTTTTCTTCTATACATGTTTTGTTTTAATTAATTAAATTGTACATTTTTTTCTGTCCATTATTGAAGAGACTGATATTACATATTCTCTTCCTTCGTACTCACACACCAACATTTAATTAATTTGCGTGCTATAAAATAAAGCTGCAACTTTCATAGAAACGAAATTTATTATCTTACAGTATGGATGATTTCATTGACATATCTCTATAATTAAATAACATCTAGGTGAAAAAGTCTGGTTTCTATTAAAAACTGAAATATAAAACTAAAATACTTGCCATGTTTTAACTTTTCAAATCTTCATATGGATTATACCATACATTAAAATATTAAATATGTATTTTTTTTCAAAACTTTCTTTAATATGTTCATTATCATCAATTAGTTTACTTACTAAAACAGAACTTATGTAGTAATTTTTAATGGTTTCAACAATATATTTTAAAGATACAAAGTTAATTGAAGGTAACTTTTTTTAACTGAAGTTTAATTCAATATTAATTAAAGTTTGTTAAAGTTAATAATTAAATTTAACTTAAATAAAGTTAATTTATAATATACTAAGAGATTTAAATTAGAGAAAACGCAAGAGAATTTATAATTTATTTCAAGATAAGAAAATGTACAAGAAGATAAACTGGATCAAATCATTTTAATTTGTTAAATCCATATTTTCAAAAAATCATCAAAAAAGCAATCTTACATATTAGATAAAACGGCATGTAATTTTTAATTCAAAATCCTAATATAATAAAACATGGTTGTTAATTTTATTAGATTCTTAATAATTGCAATGTAATATTTTTCTACTTAACTCTAATCCAATGCATAATTAAAAAATACTTGATTTTAAGTAATAAAAGTTTCTCTACTTTCTTAATAAAAATATCTTGTACATGTGAACATCTTTCTTCAAATAAGCACATATGTGTTTAGTAATAAATTATATCAATTGTACATATCCAATACAGCTATAAAATATCATTTTTTTTAATTTATTCAACAAAAAAATTTATAATTCAGATAATATTCCAAAAAAATATTTTCCGGTTTTATAACAAAACTTTTTAATACACTGACTTGAAGAAAATTAACGACACCTATGTACAATTTCTTGGAAGTCATTTTTTACCTACTGGTAACTGGTGTAGTACTTAAAAGTTTAATGCTATTTCAATTATTCCCAAATAAAATATCAAAGGATAGACAAGAAGTACATTTATTTAAAAACTCTTTAAACATCTAATATTAAACATTTTTATACAAAACTACTCTATAAACCTTTGTATTTACTTCAGAAATACACTTAGATGAATATAGTTCATAGCTTAAAAATAATATAAAAGTAAAATATGATACTGAATGAAAAAATTACGAAAAAAAAACAAAATAGGTACTCAAATTAAAATTCACAATTATAAACTTGTTCAACATGAACTTCATACACTGTTCATTATTATTGCAGAGCAAGTAAACGAATTAAGTTCTCTAAAGACTACTTTGTACAACTTCTTCACAGTTATTAGATATTTTGTTTACATATTTAAGTTACTATTATATTATAATCTCAAATGTAACATTAACCTATATAAACTTTCACCAATTTTCATTCACATATACAGTTGTACAAGTATATTTATTTATATATGTATGTATGTGTGTGTATATATATATATATACTGATATGTGTGTATATATATATATGTATATACAGGTGTGTGTGTATATATATTTATATATATAATTTCTACTGTTACAACCAGTGAATGTAAAATCCTTGTATCAAATAATCACATCATCAAGAGAAGTGTCTGATTATTATATTTTACCTAAAGATAAGTGCCTAATCGTTTAAACAAAGGATGTCAATATTCAATTACAAAATCTTTTAATATCATATAAAATTATAAATACATAAAAACAAATATCTCTCTCTACATACATATATATATATATATATATATATATATATATATATATATATAAATAATATATATATATATATATATATATATATATATATATAAATATATATATAATATATATAAAAGCATTTCTATAAGAAAAACTAATCCCAAAAAATAAGAAAAAATACAGAAAAAGTCACTTAAAAATTTGATAAGTTTAAATTTTTTATTATGCATTGCACACAAATTGAGTGAATGTTGTAGTTTTCTTACACAAATAAAATGTTCTCATCTCACAAATCAATTTTTTTTCAAACTAATATGTATATATATATATATGTTCAATAAATGGTAATTGATCATTTTTAATTGTTGTTTATGCGCATTTCGAAGACGATATCATTCTCAGACCAGTACTATACAGAAAAATCCATATACCTTAACCTTCTAAGGATAACTACATTGCTATAGAAACGCACATCAGCAACAATAAAAAATGATCAATTATCATTTAATGAACATTTCTGGTCATAAATTAGTTTATGATTTGTGGCGTGAGAAAATAAAAATCATTTATTAACTTCCCTTAAATATTTATATAGTTTCTCTTGATGTGTCATTAAAATAATTATTTCATTTGAAACATTTTTTCGGTAAATAATAAAATATAAACTTGATATTTAATTATTATAATTATTGATTTATTATTTATTGTGTTTTATTTGAAATTCACAAAGGTACCGCACCTCTAGCAGACAGGAAAATCCAATACTAAAGGCTCTGTACTATTTACAGATAAACTGACATAAAGAAAAACAAATTTGTATTAGATATAAACATGAAACTAGTTCAAACTATGTCTATATTTTAAACTAATAAAATACTAAAAAATAAAATCAATTGATTATTTGCTACATACTTGATGAAAAATTTATATATAATATATATATATATATATATATATATATATATATGTATGTATATATATATATATATAAACAACAATGTCTTTTTTTATGAAAACAAATACGCTATCGTATTGGGTGTGCACTCTTTTAATTCGTTCCTTTACCTTTTTTATTATTTGACCTCTAAAACGCTTTTAAAACATTTGACAAACTCAGATCGCATCAACGACAAAAAAAATCGGTCTCAGAACAGGTGGTTCCGTTCTCAGAGATTTTCTAAACTTGATTCGAGAACTAAACAGAGATAGAAATTCATATATCAACTCTCCATCCCTGTAGGGGTTTTGGTTGAAAGAAGGTGCTGATTGATTGGAAATATAGAGATACGCTAGAGACCCAACCCAATTCAGCCGTGTTCCCTCAGAGATTGCCAATTCGTCTATTTCAGTGACTTCAATCCGTGTTTACGTGCATTGCCTGCAGATTACGTCCTCTAACATCTGACGATACAAAAGCGTCAGTAAACAAGGAAATTTATATACCATTTTTTATGTTGTTTTCACTTCTCCGCCTCGTTTGTAAAATATATACTAAGTCATTATCTCACAGCGTTATATAAATGGAATAGTCAATATTTTTATAGCCACGGTTTATTTTACTGCTCTACTTTAAAACAGGAACGAACGGATAATAAATTTTATTGCCGCAATGCTTCAAATAAGTGTGTGAAAGGTGCATTTCTTTATATGAAAACTATCTACCAAGTAGTTATTTTCACACGCGGAAATGGCTGAATAAAAAAATGTTATTATTTAGTATACTGATTAAACTTAAATTATTTCAATTTAATGTCTTCTAATTTAAAGTATTCAACTACCAATTGTGTTTATGAAGAATAAAATTTGAAAAATAGAAATCTGAAAAACATATTTTCAACTCTTTGTTTCTTTTTCATCGTTATAACGAATATTTAATTCATACTGTTAAAATCAATGAGTGTAAAATCGGTGCGCCAAATAATCACATCATTTAAAATAGTGTTTGATTACTGTATTTTACCTGAAGATAAGTATCTAATCATTTAAACAAACGATGTTGATATTCAATTACAGAATCATTATCAGAAATGATCGAATAAAAAATTTTTATTATTTTGTATACTGATTAAATTTTCAAATTATTTCAATTTAATGTGTCCTCTGATTAAGCATTCAACCGCCAGGTGTGTTTATGAAGAATAAAATTTGAAAAATAGAAATCTGAAGGACATATTTTCAACCCTTTGTTTATTTTTCGCCGTTATAGCGAATCAGTCTGAATGAAAAATATTTATATCGAAAAATAAAAAAATCATATAAAGTAAATAAATAAATAATAAAATAAATAAAAATAAATATTCTCTTCTAGAAAAATACCTTTACTTTATATATTGTCTTCGCATACAAGAAAAAATTCTTAAAATCGACAATATAAATAGAGAGTACCAAACAGAACAAAACTGATTAAATAATTAATTTAAGAATATTTACAATCAAAAAAATAAACTCTTTATTTCATATAATAATAAAATATCTTCAATAAAGTGCCTTTCGTTTATATACATTTTAATATTTTTTTTTTACCTGTTTACAATTAATCGAGTATTAGGATATTAAAAATTGATTTTTTAATACTTTTGCAATCTAGTTCAATAACATTTCATCAAAGCTTATATATTTACACAAGACTATAAAAAGAACTTTCTATTTTCACTTTATAAATTTATTTTAGCGTAAGATGAAATAAAGTTGGAGATCAAACAGGATAACGGTACGCTTAGCACTCCAGTCAACTTGGTTAATTTTAACAAAGTAAGAACAGATTTCTATCACTACTATGTAGATACAATATATATATATATATATATATATATATATATATATATATATATATATATATACATATACATATATATATATATATATATATATATATATATATATATATATATAAACTCGTTTATAGACGCACGCACTTACGTACAAGAAAATGTTTGTGTTTGTTTTATTTCTTCCATCGTATTCTCGTTCGCCCGGAGATTTGTATTTTTACTCAAATCCGGGTCAATAAGATCGAATGTTACATAACTGAACGACGTAAATAAATAAAAAAAGAAACAAAACCTATAACAAGTTCACGTTTTTTTCCTAGAAAGATTTCATTTCACACTAGAAAAGCAATGCAGGTGAATGAAATATTGTTTCTGATTTTGTTTGTTTTTTAAAAAAAGTTCGTTATGTAACACAAACATAAAACGATGGCTGTATTAATTAAAAAAAGCGAGTATTTGTATATATATATATATATATATATATATATATATAATAGTATTTAGCCACAAAAAAATTAAAGGTTGCAAAAAGTAATCTACTGCCATGTTTATATAGATATAATAACACACACACACACATATATATATATATATATATATATATACATATAACGATTACGTTGCTATATATCTGACAATAATTATATAGGCATGAATTTAAGAAATGTTTATTTTTTCATTCGGTTGCATTTACAGGCTTATAATTGAGCAGTGGGCGAGCACAGCGAACACGAGGGTTGGTGAAAGAAGCGAGCAGCGGGCGAAGCCCCCTAGTGTATATATATATACGTTATTTTAAAAAAAATATTTTTATTCAATAGAATATTTTCAAAAGTTTACAAAAATTAGTCGTTTTATTAAAGTTCTAAAAATATATTTACTCACAATGTCTAGCAAAGAAAATATTATTTTTATAACAAATATATGTTTATGATATTCTTCACGTTTATTTTTTCAGTATTGTACCCACATACACAGCACATACTGTATTCCCAATATAAACATATTTTCATGAAAGAATCCTTTGTATTTTCATTATTTTTTGAAAATTTTTGTCAAAAAAAAAATACTTACGGTGATCGTGTACAAATCATCGAAAATCATAGAAAATGTTAAATGTGAAACAAATACTCAAATAATATCTCAATTTTCCCTATCGAAAATCATAAGTGTTTATAATTGCATTTCGTTTGAAATGTTAAAATCTCTATTAAATAAAAACACATTTAAAAAAATATTCCATTGGAGCACTAAATAAATATTTTTATACTACTAATTATTTATATACTATAAGCTGTAAAATTATATTTTAGCCTCATTTACAAATCAAATTAATATAAAACCTATTTGAAATCTTTAAATATTCTGTGTATAACACTATAATTAGTTTAAAAATTAAAATCGAAGGAAAATAAACCAAAACCGTACCAAGAAAAAATACTTCTATAATAATTTCTAACTCGTTCTGAAACATCTGTTAACCTATTTGTATAACAATAGTACCGATCGTACGAATCGCCATCGTACAATAGTGTCTACAAATTCAAATGACGAATAAAAGTTTATTCCAAATAAAACATAACTGACAACCACAAAATTGTGCGGTCTGTTTTATTTTACATAAAATAAACTTTGACTCGATGTTCGTCATCAACATTAATGTAGCGTTCGTCGTAAAATAATACATATCATTAACGACACGCAAAACTTTACATTGGACTTCCTGCAATTCCGATTTCTCTTATTGAACAGAAATATTCGTGTTGCGTTATTGTGTATCAAAATATTCTCTACAAAATTCAAGTAAAGTAAATTATTAATCGCTGAATGTCATAAATTTCTGTTGATAGACAGTAAACGTTTTTTGAGAATGTTTCATTTTATAAATTGTAATAATTTATAGTAATTTCTTTATTTCGATTTATAAAATTCATAAAAACGTACTTACTTCATTTTCGTGTACTATTATACAAATAAATCATAATTTATATAAAACACAAACTGGCAAACATTATCAATGTACTGTATTATAATTCAAATTAATTGAAAGTAGACACTATCTCTTGAATCCCAGTTGCGTTATAACGCTTTTATAGTTTAAATCACAATTTTTAATGGTATACATACATACATATATATATATATATATATATATATATATATATATATATATATGTATATGTATGTATATATATATATAATACAATTTTTTTATAATTTTAACAGTTGTACACTTTACAGGAATTGATTAGTAAAAATACATTGCTATATTCAGTGAGACGTTATAGCTTCATGGGGCCTAAACAAATTTGAATTAGGGAGCCCCATGTACAGTGTTGTACTACAGTAATGAGTTTATAAAAGATTGGTTTGGAGCTCCACTGTTGGTGAGGGCCACAGGTAATTGCCTTTTTTCCCCATAGGATCACGAGCCACTGGCTATATTAGAAATTTATTATTATGTATCTACATTTATATACAATTATAGTTATCCCGTAAAGCTCTATTTCATTCCGTGCTTATTATTTAAGTACGTAATGCGTGCTGCCAAGTGTCTCCCTCTCTCTCTCTATACATAGAGAAAGAGAAGAAGATATTTGTAAACAACTAATATAAACTATATATATATATATATATATATATATATATATATATATATATATATATATGATATAAGAATAAAACAAAACAAAGGTTTAATTTTATTCTTTTTGCAGAAAAAATATAAAAAAATTAAAAATGATAACAAAATAAATTAACTCCTTTGTTGTATTTCTAATTCGGATATGAAAATATCAAAAACAAAAAACCAAACTCAAAAATAATACAGAGTGGTTAGAAAACACTGTTCGCGGTTGAAAAATAGTTCGTTTAAAAAAGGAAATCCTTAAAAATAAGTCTATATCCTTCTAATTAGATATTTTGATAATGAAAGTGCTCACTGCTTCATTAAGTGCTAAACAAAATGGTGAAAAATTAAAATAAATAAAAGTGGATGTCTCTTTTCAACATTTATTATTTAATGTCTCTTTTTAGCTACTTTTGCTGTATTAATTTTTTTTTACCAGCAAATGTGCTACCACCACTTTTAACACATCGTTCCCATAGAAATTCTCCTATATATAAAATGTATTATGTCAATAAAAAATATGTCTCAAAAATAAATATACATATATATATATATATATATATATATATATATATATATATTCCTTTACTTTTCAGGGTGTCAATAGTTTCTTTTTAAACATAAATCAAAAAACAACATTATTTAAAGATTTTTTAAACCAATTTTTAAGCTAAAATAATTTGATATCTACTGTTAAATTAAATAATATTACATTAAAAAACAAATATTTTCAATAGTTTCCTATTTACCTAAAAATATCTTCTACCATAATAATTCTACACCACTCTACATTCTCTATATATTGTACATATATATATATATATATATATATATATATATATATATATTAGTGTATGTGTGTTATGTAGTGTATGTACTTTCGATGTATATTACTAATAGTTGTGCAAATAGAGTGTTTAAACAAAAAAATATCTGACTGAAATAAAACGATTATTGACAAGTTTAATTGTCATTCCGAGCGTTTGTTTTGTCGATAATAAGTGAGTACTGCTGAATTATTTAAAATGTATTCGAATTAACAATTAATGTGATTGTCTAGCACAATTGATTTAATTAAATTAAATGACAAAACCAAACTACATCGATTTTGAGAAACATATGTTACTATAGCAACTGTAACTTAATTTCAAAGGTTAGTTCATGTGAAATATATTTATAGATAATTCAAAATATGTTAGTGTTGAATTTGCAAAGATGAGGAAATAATTATTTATAGTACACATTTAAGATCAATATATATATATATATATATATATATATATATATATATATATATATATATATAATAAAATGAATCGATTGGAAACAAGAAGCTAAAATAGAACTATTTCTTAACTTCTTCCCAAATTATTCAATACTGACTATCCTATATTAATAGTATCAATTATCACAGCTGTAAATGATTCTCTATTTCAACAATATAATTAATTAACGTAAATATTTTATTAACGTCAAATATGTTTTTATTAAGAATCAATATTTAATAAAGAATTATAAATTACAGAAAATATTTCTATATAACGCATTGGCGTTTCTAATATTTCTATTTTTTTATACCAGCACAACAATTTATCATGTTTTAAAACAAATTATTGCCTCTTATTAAAATAAATATTACATATATATATATATATATATATATATATATATATATATATATATATTACATTGCATTTTGAATGATTTACCTGTGTAAATTGACTGAATAATTGGCAAACAAAATTATTTCACTGACCGTATATTTAACGACTTAGAAAATATTAAATTATATTCTACACAAAACATTTAATAGCATTTCTGGTATTAAAACGAAAAAATAATCATCCTCATAAGCAACCTTCTAGCAACCCTTCGGCATAGAATAATTTCATAACCGAATACACATAGCCACTCACTTTTTTTTAATTTAAATCATATGAACATTCCACTTTTAGTTACCACAATATACTGAAATATTATCAAACACAACTGCATAAATAATTGAATGAGTGAATATAGTGTTGATTTCTTATCAAACATTTGACAAATAAAACCACAAATTATCAGTTATGGGATATTTATATTAACTAAAAAATTAGCAATAGCCAATAAATATATTGGTTAGATGATACTTCAAATATTATAGTTAATTAAATAATAATTTTATATATGAAAATAAGATAAACAATTCGGGGATAAATACGGTTCTTATGATAAAATGCGTTTAAATACATTAATATCTCTAGTATTAATTTCATTTTGTATGTATGTTAACATTCATCCTTATCTATATAAATGGTATAAATGTAAATTTAATGTATGTATATATATATATATATATATATATATATATATATTGTTGTTGTTTTGTCAAATATATATTTTAAACTCAAATATTATTTATTATTTTTTTAATTGAATCCTTTCATTTTTTTAAATATTTGAAGAATATATCCTTTTGAAAGATATAGAATGTTTTACTTTCATCTTGTAGTTGAAATTATTTTTTAACTTAATATAAGGTTAAGTAAGCTTTATTATTTTACTTAAAAAACTAATTTCATCATTTAAAATACTAGTGTGTTAAATAAATCTAGAAAAACGCTATCTTAAAATATAAACTTCAAATCACTCTCAGCTCGGAAAAAATTTGAAACGAAAAAACGTTACTTTATTAAAAAGACATTCAAATATATTTTCAAATATGGTAAACAAGAAAAACATTACTTGAGTAATATGTACATCTAACTTTTTTGCTTTTTGTGCATATATTGTAATAAAATATAAGTGTTAGTAATCTTCTAGCTGGTGTGGCCTCCAATAAATAAAAGATTAAAAAAATCAACTCAACGTTTTAAAAGTTGTGTAACTGTCGAATATTGCCGCGTTTATATTATTTATTCTCCTTTATAGATTTACAGAAAGAAAATATATAACCCTTAACCAAATGCCAAAAACTGTTGAAAATATTTATTTACATGTGAATTGGAAAATATTTATTTGATAAATCTACTCCGTTTCATTTCCAAGAATTAAAGCATTTCAAGGATAAAATAAATACTCAAAAATTAAAATAAAACAGACTAACTTTTGATATATTTTAACATACTTTAATAGTATTGTTTTTTTTCAGTATAAATCTTCAAAACAGTCCAATACGAATAAAAAATTGCATATAAATTATAATAAATTGTCGAGTTTACTACCACCTTATTATTAAAATTCATATAAAAAATATACAAATTCGTTATGATTAGGAACAACGAACCGTTCAAAATGACAATATTGCAAATAAGTTAATATTAAAACAACTTTTCGTAAAACTAAGAAAATAATTAATCAATTCGTCGTGGCAAGTGTATTTCATCTTTACAATTTTTTTTAAGTGAAATCAATGTTGAAAATCACTAGACTTGTGCAGAAGAACATATTGTGAGATGACACAATAGATAATCTTGATATAGGTCAACTACTCTGCTTTGTCAAAGCAAGGACTGAATATAGCTAGCGCAAGAACAATATTTTTTGAATGCATAAACATAAGAGTGCTTTTTAAAAATTTGCTGACGTAGCCGAACAATTCTCATTTGCATTTCTCCACTCGTGTACGTAGAAAAATACATAGGCAATGCAATTGATTTTTTTTCATAGCTATATACTCACAATTCTTCCATGTAATTTAAATGTAAAATTTATATTATATACTGAAGTAATTGTTATTTTTTATCACTTATAAATAAATCTATATGGGTCAAACAAAATCTATAGTCAAGATATTATAAAAAATATATATAGAATATAAGGTTGGTAGGGAAATGATTACGGTTTTTGTTTTCTGAATTCTAGCCTTATTTTTTAAATGTTAAAAGTAACAAAATAGTTGCATTTTTTTACTTTTCATCCGCAAATGAAACAATTGGTAAAAATAATAAGTGCATAATTAGATTGTTCAGAAAGGAAACGTCCGAATACTACAAGTTCTAAATCATTTATAAATGCATCTCTTCAAAATGTAAATAATACACACAGCAAGTTCATTTTGATTGATGCGAATCGAAAAAGGATAAGTATATAAAATAAATGTTGATTTTTCAAAACTGAAATGATAATATAAAAAAATGTAAAAAACAGTAAAAAAAAGAATATTTTAGCAATGAACAATTTTACTGTTTAACTTATCTTCATTCAATGCGCAATTAATACAATAGCTTATGAATAATAAAATTTTCTCTATTTTTTTAATTAAAATAATCTAATTAAGTTATTTATATATTTTTAATAAAAAGCAATACATTATCGTTTAGAAATTATCAAATAAAATTTGATTTCTGTAATGAACATATTTTTTTCAAAATAATTTATTCTATAAAAAAGTTATAAACTATTAGATTTAATATTCCAATTATTTTAAATTGTTTCGTAGAACAAGTACTATTTTCTAAAAAAAAACGTACAAAAAATATATTTTTCATATGCAAACTCAAAAAAAAGACTAAGAAGAATCTCCAAGCGAGTTTTAAGTTCTTTTATAGACTACTAACGGCTGACATAGTGCTTACAATTTTAAACTTACCAAATTTATCAACAAGATTATACTAAAATAAATCCAAATTGATCATTCAGATCTTAAACATAAAAAAAACTTTGGAATAAAGTAGAAAAAAATGTTTCCACGGAAAAAAATAAAAATGTACTAAAAAAAAATGTCTAGCATATCTTAAAAATGTCTTTTAATGACTTGAAAACTTCAAATAAAATTATCAACGCCTACTTTACTACCATTTCTTTGTAAATAATAGATGTAATAAAAGAAAAATACTTGGAAAATGGTCAAACAAATGTTTATATCTCACGTATTCCATCAGTAACTCTTCAGATTCGATGTAATGTGAATTCGAAGAAATGTATATATATATATATAATATATATATATATATATTATATAATATAATATAATATATATATATATATATATTGTTGTATAAAGCTATTGATAATCAGTACTATTTACTAACGATGACTCTTATCATAAAGTACACTTCTTTGCAATATTTTTTGTAATATTTATTTTCAACATCATAGTACATTAAAATACATTATAACATTATACAAAATATATCTTTCATTAAATATTTAATATATAATAATTTTAACATTTATTCAGATAAACATTCTAATATTTATATATATATATATATATATAAATATCAAAAAATTTGAATAATATAGACTTAAATGTCATCATATTTATTTTTTTTAATTTTGAAACATACGCATTATTAATATGTATATTGTAGTGTTAATTGTTGAAATTACAATCAGTTAACTAGATTTTCTTCTTTATATGTTCATAATATTGCATATTATATATAATTAAATATAAATATATATATATATATATATATATGTGTGTGTGTGTGTGTGTGTTAATGTTTTTGACTTCACGAATTTTATCAAATTCACAATCCTAAAAAAACGTGTTCATTTAACATGATTATGCATATTATTATTCCTCGTCATAATATTCGTATTTTACTATATCGCTCATCAGAAATGTTCTCATTGGCTGATAATTAAATATTAATACATAAGAATGTTATTTTTTTAATTGTCGCAGTTGTGCAAAAAAATCACAATAGTAATATCTGTGCATCAAAAAAAAAATACATAAACCGGTATCTAATTGAAACTATTATTACTTACGTTAATTAGAATCATCAAAAATATCTGATGCCATATAAAATGCATTAAGTAAAGAAATACTCACCTGTAAGTAATTGATTAAAATTTAAACAGCGCACCAACAAACGATCAAAACAATGTACTGCATACGAAGAACAACGAGCCAAGACGATTCGTTTTAGACTGTCAAATACGAAGCTTTTCGCTCCAATGTTATATCAGCAGTAGCTTTTAGTGGTGCGTGCGAGTTTTCCATGTTTATATTGTCGTCTTCGTTTAACCAGGTGTAAATTTCAGGTGTACGTGAAGCGAGACAACATGTACGAGTTTCAAGTACAGATATCCGAAAGTGCTGATAGACGGCAAGGCAGCGCTTGCGCACATAAAATTACCGCTACGCTAGGAAAAGTTGTACCGATATTTATTATGTACTTGTATAGTAAAAATGTAATAATTGTTAAACACAGCGATAATTATTACAAAAAGTATTATTATTTATTAAAACGTTTTTTTTATTTTTTATTAATTTCTTTCTAACTAGTAACTAGGAATAATAACTTTCAGTAAACTTGACAAAATCGCCGTTCAAAAATCCTTCTACACACTTAACAAACACAGATACATAATATCTTTCAAATTTTTCCGAACAGATTAAATAGAATTTAAAATTTTAAAGAAATATTTTTTAATATAGTATTTTTTAAAGAAATCGAGATAAACTTGAGCGAAATCACCAACTTTAAAAAATTCTTTATAGTCCATTCCTAAATTGTAATCGAAAATTTACATCTCCTATGTGTTATGTCCTGTATGCTTTTCTTTGCACAATATTTTACTGTTTACGTTTACAAAAATTTATTCGAGTAAATAAATAATTGTAGACAGGCCTTACTAGAAAACAACATTACAGCGCCATTGAGCAAGATCTTTTTCTCAGAGGGTCTCACTATACTACAATAATAAATAACAGTAATATATTATCTGAAATATATTCTAATTTAAAAGAAACAGTATTATCATTTACTTTATTAATTGAAATTAAACAATGCAAAATTAAAAATAAACTCAATTTTAAGCAATATATTTCCATTTTTAATCTTTTTTTCGAAAAGTAAACAAATAGAATTACAGTTTTTAGATAACTTTAATATTTATAACGCATTATTATTATATTATATCTTTTATATGACCTATTGATTTGTTCAATATGTGTAGTTATTTTTTAAAACCGTGTATTAGAATGCCATACGTATTTTAAACACCAAATATCATTAAAATTACTTAAAAAAATTAAAGTAAGTGAGACGTCTTTCATTCTCTGAAAGAGCTTATCTATAAAATAACGGTTATTTTATTTTTGCTCGAGAATGAACGAATCGTAATAAGATTGTGAATAGGTGGAATGAAATATCCGTTTGTTTTATAGGAAATTTCTGATTATTTTATCAAATTTTATTGCATATATAACATAAAATTTCAAAATGATCTTCTTTAATAATTTTAGTAACAATTAGAACACATTAATAATGCACCAAATCTCAATAATAAGAAAAATTAAATTAATGAAATTTAAAAACTTGTATATGTGTATATATATATATATATATATATATATATATATATATATGTATGTATGTATATATGTAAAAATTAATTCCGAATTTAAATTCATTTAATCATAACTCTGTTTTAAATCAAAATATTTTCTAGAGGTTTTAGGATTTTGAAGTGCAAACCTTAACATTTAAAAACATTATATATCTTGGCCAAGCATTTGGAATAACCTCACAAAACAGTAGTGAATACGATGGAATCCGAGAAACTACATATTAAGTATTGCATACTTTTCGCATTCCAGTTGAAATAATGCTGCCGAAGCCATGGGAATGATTTATTCAGCTTTGAGGGAAAGTGTTGTAAGCCATAAAACATGCAAAAAATACTAAAACAGTGGAAAATATACGAGGTGCATTATAATTTCAGCGACTCATAGACGCCATTTTTTTTTCGACAAAAAATTCGTTATTTACCCGATAGATGAAGCAAAGTTATGTAAAATAATGGAAGATACGAAAACTGAAATTATTCCATTTTTCCGTAAACATTTATTTTGTATGAAAAAAGCAGTGAATTAATTTGTACAACTAATGTATATATATATATATATATATATATATATATATATAGGAAATATAAAAAGATTCAGAACAAGATTGATTAACAAGTAAAATAAAACCCAGAAAATGTAAATAAAAAAAATATTAGATCGTTCAGCAATATCTTCTAAAACAGACCATATCTTCATTAAAGCGACGTATCATATTCTACAACATTATTTTCTATTAACCGAAAATTACAAAAAATTATTATAGATTTTTAAATTTACTTAATGGAAATCTATTACCGTTGTTGGACAAATTTCTGCAACTAGTATTTCAAAATCTGATTTCAAACTACTTGATTTCATAAACAACAACTTTATCTAAGATGTATATCATTCCATAGAATTTATACACTATAACAATTGATCGGAAACAAAAGCTCCTATATAACCATAATTATCAATGACAAACAATTCAAAACCATATTTTCTTATGCAATGATTTTTATGCATGAAACATCTTTTACAAAAAATAATGTTTCAAGTCATATTTCTCGCGTGCGGAACAATGAAAATCAACAAGCTGTTTACGATTTAAAAAACCAACACCAATTATCTATTAATATTTAATACGGCATACTCTGAGACAAACTGGACCATTTTGATTACAGAGCCGACTTAATAAAGTCTATAAATTACTTAGAAAATGTACTAGTTGTATTATGTATCTTTTTACACCTTTCGGCACATTAATATATATATATATATATATATATATATATATATATATATATGCCATCCAATTTTTCTTGTATATTGGTTAACATAAACGTTCATCTAAACTCTCTCAGCCATAAAATATACATTAAATTTACTACGCCGGACAATCCTAAAACACACACATACAACTCTGTTCTCATACCCAGATAAAATGTCGTATGGCATAAATATCTAAATAAAAAGCATAAATCAAATTTTATACAATACAAATATAATGACAATTATTTAACCAATAAAATATATTTTGACTTTAGGAATACGCCGACCAGCTTTTCGGAACCCTTGAAATAGATCATTTTGGGGATTTACTCTACATTTAACACTGCATTTCTTTAATAAACACCCATATTTTTTAAATAAAATATCACGTAAAATTAAGTAAATAGCAAAATTTATAAAGAAAAGAAAGTAGTACACCTTACATCTTTCAAATTGTTTTTTTTTCTCTCACTCTGCAAATCAAATATTTTTCTGATCAAAGATGTTCAATAAATAAAAATTGATCATTCTAATTGTTATTAATGGATATTTCAATGGCAGTGGGATCACTTCAGAGTGATACATACTGCTATATCTCTTAATATGAAAAATCAAATATCTATATAAACTTCTTTATTTTATTTACAACTTTGATTCTATAAACAAATTTATATTTTTTGTGAAACCCCCCTCTCTCTGTCTATATATATATATATATATATATATATATATATATATATATATATAAATATTGTTTATACAAATAAAAATTACAAAATAACATTATCAAACAAATATGATTATAATTGTTAAATGGTAAAAATTAAAATAATTAACAAATAATTTCTTCTCTAAAAACGTATAATATATAATGTTATATAATGGATGTGAGATCAAATGAATACACAAAATTTGAATATGACATTCACATTTATAACAAATATAATTGACTTACTTGAAATTCTATTTCCTTGATTTTTCAAGTAGTTTGTTTTCTTTTAACGGAAGGTTTCTCACTACTGTATGTCAATTAACTATAAATAAATTAGTAACCAGTTTTGTATTATATAACACATACCTAATAATCATTTAAATATATTGGTAGGAGTGTTCTAATACAAGCATACATGACTGACACCTGCAGTACATATTATCAGTTAATATAAAAAATAACTAATAGAAATTGTTTAATAAGAAGACATTTTAGAATTTAGAAAATTCGAAATGAAAAGACTATTATTTTAAATAGAATTGAAAAACATTAACAACATTACTATTAACTAATACTTTTTATACAAATATTAAAATTATCAATAAATTCTCTCAATTCCCAAAAATAAACACAAAAAAAAATAAAATACATTTTAATCCAGACAATTACAAATATAAATTGCAATCTAATATTCCCACCTGGAAACGAATATAAAAAATGTGTAAAATCATGTTATTAATTTATCAAAATATTCTTACCTTTGGCATTTATTAAAAAAATGACTATTTAATTATTTAAATAATAAAAACACATTATTTATAATGAAATTTTATTCCTGTATATTTATGTGCATATACATTTCCATATGATAGCAATATATAATCAGTAGTGTATGATATAAATATGCATATGTATACATGCTTATACACACACGCATACTCACACATCATACATGTGCATACACACACGCACACATATATATATATATATATATATATACACGTTTGTGTGAGCATGTGTAAAATAATCTATAACACATACCATAACTCAATATAAAATATGATAAACATGCAGATGTTTTAATAATCAAAAAAAAGCATACTTAAAAGCAATATTCAACAAATTCACATTCAGTCTGCAATTTCTTCAATATTGTTCTTCCTAAAAAAATTTTTAATATATATATATATACAATATTTATATCTACATATTACATATTAAAGTTTATTAATATTTTACACTGTATAAGATATAAAATGGGTTTAAATTGTAACTGAAAAAAATAATAATCATACACATTTTTCAGCAGTATACAAAAAATTCAAGGTATCCACAATCCATTCACTTTTTATTATTTAATACCTATTTTTAAACACCAACAATATATGTTTACAACATACCTCAACTGATTAACTATTAACTACAATTGAAAAAAAAATATACATAATAAAAAAAAACTCATAACTGCTTTTCCACTATAATTGATCAGGCACAATTTAAAACGAATCATACATATACGGCCAATGAATTTTTATTAAAGTATTATCTGATTATTTCATGTACTTGTGGACATCAGCATGTAGTTCACTGAACACCATATTTAATAACGTTTTTTAATAATTAAATTTATAGAAAAGAATTGCATATAGATCAATTTGTTCATTATCATTTTTATACTTCACAATGTAGTTATAAAAAACTAAATATATTTAAAAAGATAAGCGTGAAAAAAACAAAGTATTCTAAGAAGTAAGTTTTTTCTTATTTAAATCACTGAACAGTCCTAAAAACAACTTGTAGATGACTCATTATAAATAACAATACGTAAACACGGCACATTTTAAGTGAACTGCGTTTCATTATAAACGTAAATATATTTTACTCCGTGAGTAATGAAACATTCCAAAAATAATAGATTTCAAAAGTATGGTTATCCTTTCGATATTTCAACTTAAAATATATTTACGTTATTTACAATATTTTGAAAGTAGTTATCACATATAACTTTCATTTTACATGTGTTTTAAGATGTTGTAAAAATTCATAGTAAGAAAGTGCATTTTCTATTCGATCTTCAATTAATTTTTCTGTAAATATAATCCTAAATGGACTGTTATCTCTGCAAAAAAATTAAACAGTTAAAGGAATGAACTTCATTTTTAAAAAATAATTCATACCTTAAAATTTGTATTGTTGCAGGATATGGTTTTTCATCATTCAAACTACTAATAAACAAATGTAGTCTATCATTTGAAGGTGTACTAGTCTTTGGCAATTCATAACATTCATCTGGGATAGCTTCAAAATGTGGATATCCAAGAGTAGAATTCAAAAACTCGACAGCAACATTATGTCCAACATACAACATCATATGATGACCACAATCTAAAAGAAAAGCTCCTCGAGAGTCTAATCTGAAATACAAAATGTTTTATATTAAAATCATAAATTATTCCCTGTCTAATAGTTTTGCAACATTTCTTTATAATTAAAAATAAAGTTATTTAAAAAAAAATGCAAAAAATTTAATAATAATATTGAGTGAAGGTAGATATTTTTGTCAAATATATATTTATGAGTTTAATAAATATAATTATTAACTCACTTCTCAGCACTAAGTTGTAGCCTTGGAGGTTGTGGTATTACTCGGCCATCTTCTGTTGGAATACCTCCATCTTCTGTCAAACAATGTATGGGATATAAATCAGGATAAATTTGCTGAATAAGCTGTGTAAGAGGCAAAGTTTTCATTTCACACATTGCAAATACTCGATCATCTAATCTTGTACTTGTACCAGTCCGAAACGCAGTCTATGAAAAAATAACAGTAACATAAAAACATTACCATTTTATTATTGTATTTTTTTTAAAAAAAAAAACATTAAAAAAATGTCTCAAAATACAAAACATAAACCATAATGTTTTTACAATAATAGTTCTTAAATACTAAATAAAAATTCAATTCAAAATATTATTAGTCAAACAAATAATATACATACATATTTTAATAAAGCAACTATGTACAAAGGTAAAAGCTTTAATGAATGTGATGCAAGAAGACCAGAGCCCACAGAACCTTGGTTTAAAGATAATTTATAAGCTGATAATATATCAATAACAGCATTGATAAATGCATCTCTGGCATCTGTTAAACTTGACTGGAATGATCTATCAACAGCTAAAAATAAAATTAAATATTGAATGTATAATGATCACAGCTACAAGTGTTTTTAAACAATTACCCATTTTCGCTAAAATTCCAATTATACATTGTTCGTCTGCTGAATTTAATACTTCTGTCAATGTAGAAACCACTGGAAGGCAAAGAGTGTGTACCCTGATTCGTCTTTCTCCTAACACATGAAAAAGTAGAAATAAGCAAATATTTTTATTTAATATTTATATATATATATATATATATATATACATATACATATACACACACACACATATATAAGAAAATTATGAATAAGTGTTTCAATAATTAAAACTACAAACAATATGCGAATACCTTTACTGGAAGTATACAGTAATGCAGCTTGAAAACAAACTGTCTGAAGATCTGAAAGATTTTCTTCAATTGAAACTTGCATTCCAAATCCAGAATCTGGATTACAGTTCGGTAATGATAAAAGGTCTGTTGAACGCACAAAGAAATTTCCATGGAAAGTATGTATTGATAAACCACTGAAACAGAATTATATTAGCAAAAAATATTTATTAATTTGCAAAAATTAAAAACTTACCGTGTGCAACGTATTCTCATAACTGCTTCATATCCAATTTTCCTTGTTAAGTATCTACGAAGACAATTATAAAATTGTTGTGCTTGCGTAATTCGACTTGCTTTAAATAATGGCCAATGATGCATACAACCTGCACTAAATCTACTGATGCCAGCTGAAATGAAACATTCTTACTAATTAAATACCATTTTTATATTAATTTTGTTCGACTTACATATCGTACTTAAATCAATGTACTGGCTATTAAGAATAAATAAATCAACAGCAACTTGATGAGCACTACAATCAAGCGCAAGACGTTTGTAAAAATCTGTGGCAGGATTAAGATGAGCTACTTCAGAACTAGAACGTTGAGAAGGAACTTCTCGTGATGAAAGTGCTCCAGGACCAATTGATGGTAAAGTACACTGGAAAACTGTCACTCGACCTCCAGTAGGAGACTGAATAAAATAAGAAAATTTATTAAAGACAAGATAGTTTTTTTTTAATATAATTTACAAATAAATACCAAAACAAAAATCTTACAATCATTTTAAGAGCAGCCTGTAATGCAGCACCCAAAGCAGATCCATTATCATGAGAATTTAAAAATCTTGTCGGTAGTTGTGAAAGTAAATCTTTAATTAACTCCTTTCGTTCCTTTAAATTAACTAATAAATTATCTGGGCATGGTAAAAAGACATCTATAAAATAAAACAGAATATTTAACTATCATTTAAATAAATAACAAATCTTTCAATAAACACACCATCTATATCCACAACAGTCATTTCATGTGGTTGATTGAGTCCATCAGCTAAAGAATAAAAATGTAATGCGCTATTAAAGCACAAAAAACCAACTTGCGTACGACTATCTCCTGGAAGATTGTCTAATTCATCAGTTAAAGTATTACACAATATTTGCAAATAACCCGATTCTATTGCAAGTCTTGAAATATCCAAGACAAATAAATATATTGCTGGTTGTGGAGGCCGTAACTGTAGGAAAAATAAAACTTTAAAAACTGAAATCTTACATATATGAGGACACTATCATATACAATATTTATATTAAGAACTACTTTACAGCATATTTGATAATATATAAAATATATACCAATGTACAATAAAATCTTAATTCTTACCATATACTCTGACGGTGCAATATATTCAATAGTGCTCGACTTTATTTCTGGCCTTCGAGAAGGATCTCCATATGATTTACTAACTGGATCATATTGAAATTCCTCAGGTACTACAATTTATATATAATTTAATGAACAATTTCAGTTGACAAAAAGTTTGTATGTAAATATAAAAATTTCAATTATATGTAAAGTTTATCGAAGACTAATACTTACATTCGTTCACTCTATAACACAAATTACATTTCCAACGTTTTGTGTCAACAAAATAAACAAATGGATTTATGTAAGTACGACATGATCGACACCTAACAATTGAACTACACTGAATAACTGGCAAGTGCTGTAATTGTTAATAATAAGGCATTACTAATCAAGTAAAAAAGATTCAATATTTACACTATTAATACTTACATTTAAATCTCTAAAAGGATGTATAAGAACACCTAGTGGTAGCCTTGACTTATTTAATAATGAACTGCTTTCTGGTATTTTGGTCATAGTGCAACGGAAAATACTAGAATTATTTATAATAACTACTTACTTGTATATACAAATATATATATATATATATATATATATATATATATATATATATATATATATATATATATATATATAATAGAAAATATATCTAAATTAAGCAACAGTAAATTCATTAACAAGTAGAAATTCACTTACTCTGGACTACAATTAGCTGCATTTAAACATTCCTGAACAAGACAAATTGGAGGAGCTTCAATTTTCTCTGCAGGCAAAACATTACGATTTTGAAGTAAATCAACACTTTCATGTCCCCACAACCTATTAAAACCACTCTGTGTTACACTAAATTGTCCATACTGATTACTATTTCCTTGCTGTTGATATACAGGTTGAGTAACATTTCCTTGAGTTTGTTGTAAATAATATTCATGATTTGTTTGAAGTTTATCATTTCGTTGATAACGTACAGAATGAGGTGCATTTGTTGAAAGATCTTGAAACTGAGACATCTGCTGATTTGCATTCAATTGTTGATTATCATATGATGATACTTTTGATGGATACCTTTTTCCAATTGGTGAACTATGTGCGGCAGAAAACTGATTTGGTGAAGACAATAAAGGATTACTAGATACATTTGGATATCCTGATATTGGTTGCATCATTGGTGGTTTATTATCAAACTGATAATTTGGAACAGTGGATGCAGAAGACATCGGCGATTTAATTTGTTGATTTGCATTTAAATTAAACTGTTGAGGTTGATTTGAATTACTGATAGAATGTGGTGGAAATCCTATTAGCTTTTGCCTATCTGAAACTGATTGGTTTTGTGTTGATAAAGATGACATACTTTGTGTCTGATTCAAATTCTGTTGTTGGCTTCCAACTGTTTGTGTTAGTGGTGATTCAAATTGTTGATTATTTATAGAAGATGGTACTGATGAAGATTGCACTGGTTCTGGAAGTTTCATTTGATTATTTACATTTCCAATTGGCTGTTGTACTAGAAATTGAGGTTGCTGATTTGACTTTAACATTTGTTCTCTAGGTAAATTTATACTGGTTACTTGCTTCTGAGATAATAAACCAGAATTTCCTTCATTAACTTGACTTGGTGGATTCAATGGCACATTTGAAATAAATTGTTGATTAGATTTGGAGTAAGGTGGAGGTTGATTTGGATTTGATAAAGTAGCACTTTGTGGTTGATTTGAATTTAACGTTCGACCAATCTGTTGATCAACATTTTGTATTCCTGAATATTGTCGTACGTTATTAGAAATTAAATCTGGACGGGCCTGCATTGTAGGATAATTTTGTTGAAGATGTGAAGAACTTGTCTGTGGAAACCATTGAATATTTGGAGGTGGTGTAGAAGTTGTTCCAACTGGAGGTGCAACCGGTAAATTTTGCTTATAGGTAACACCACCAGTTGAATGAAATACATTAGAAGCACCAGAACTGGGTCGTATTTCAGATGGCATATAACTTGGAATGCTTTTTCCCTGTGTACCTGTTGTAATAATACTTTGTGTAGAAACAACAGAATTGACATTTGTCATACTTTGTGAACTTAGATTATTATTCTGTGACGATATTGTTGCTAAATTTGGTGTTGAAGCAATAGTAGATGGTTTTAAAACACTATTTTGTGTATTTGAAAGTAAAGTATTTTTCCTACTGTCAATTAAAGAATTCTGCAAATTATTGCTATTAAAAGATTTATTATTTACTTGACTAGCAACCGTTGAAGATATTGTTGGAACTTGTTGAATTAAATTCGAATTACTTGATACACAGGTAGTTACAATTTGATTCTGGTTTACACTAATGTCACTTGCTTCAAGGGATACTTGTTTTATTTGCTGCATAACAGGTTCAATAATATTTAACGGCATATTAGATGTTTTAGAAACCGACTTAACATCTGAACTTGGCACCTGTTTATAACTTGTATGTTCTGAATTAATATTATTTAGTTTTGAAGACGAAGTATATCCGGATGATACAGATGTCTGGATCGATCCTTGAGAACTTTGATTATTACTCTTTGAAAAATTATTTTCATTCGAACCAGTAGTTTCAGGATTCAATGCTGTTTGTGGCATAGGGCCTAATAACTGCACCGATGCTGAATTGTCTAAATTTGTCACCAATGAGGGTGCCATAGCATTGACATTCATAGGAGCTAATAAAATATTTTTCGGAGTATCTTGAACTTGAGAAAGAAGTATATTAGTATTTTGCTTTTGAGAATTCATTAACTTGTCAACAGCTTTGTCTGCTGGATTACTCAAACTTATTGGAATTTTCCCCTGTGGCAAATTCGACTTCATTCCAGGTGGTAACTGTGATGCTGGGATTTGATTTAAAGCTGAAGGCTGATATTTCCAATTTGTATGTGGAGATGGATCACGAGATGAATGTGTAGAACTTTGTATACCATTGATTGATGACACATGATAATTTGGTGAAACATTTTGTTGATTCAAAGATGTTGATTTTCCAGGATTCCACTGATGTGAAACCATACCATTAGGTATATTCTGATTCAATGGTGTATGTGACATATTTTGATTCACTATTTACTTAATACTGAATGCAAAAACAACCTGTAAATATATACAGCATTATTAAAAACTTAATTATCATATTCAATTTAATTAATAAATGGAAATTATAAAATAATATGTAATTATCCAAAAGAATTAAAAAAATCGGAATATAAATTTATGAAACAGTTAATTCCAATATGCATGTGCATATATATATATATATATATATATATATATATATATATATATATATATATATATGTACCAACAAAAATTCTGGATTTTTTCTAAAATAAAACTAATTTAATATTACTAATAATAGAATGTTTGTAATCAACGCTAAAACATTTAAACAATACTTCAAAAAATATCATCATCTAATTCCCATGACAAGAAAGATATAAGTATATTTCAATAACATTTACAAATTAAATTACTATTTTTTAAATTTCATTCAATTTTTTAAATGCTAGTTAAAAATATCTTCAATTTTATAAATACAGTAATAAAAAAAAATGTTAAAATCGACATTATTCGTAAATGTTTCTCTAACTTCTTAAATGCTATTTTGAAATACTTAAAAATCTGCTAAAATCAAAGAAAAATCAAAAATGCAATAATTTCAGTTAAAAAATTTGGAATATAAGTACACAGTATATTTATTTAACAGACAAAAAACTTCATTATTGTTAATAATAATTTTATATATATATATATATATATATATATATATATATATATATATGTATATATATATACAACACTCGAAACATCTGTCATGTTTTTATTTATATAAACATACGTATTTTTTTAAAAAAATTAATTATATCAATTCTACTTCACACTTTTCATTGTACTGAATAAAAACGTAAGAAATATGATTAACATAAAACAATATTTTTAAACAGAATACACTTTTCTACAACGCTACCCAAATATTGTATACATTTGTACTGCTTTAATCGAATTCTTAAGCTAATTAACTATTTTAATATCAGTATTAATAATTGTAATTAATTATGATATTGTAATAAAATTATGAACATTATACTAAACACTTTTTACGAAAATTGTCCTGATTATGAAGTGTAAAATTTATCGAAATATATAAATTATTTTAATAGCATAAACCATAACAGTTAATTGTGTATTTTTTGATAATTATAACATGTTATCACCTGAGCGTTGCAAATAGAATACTTTTCATTAATAATGCACTACAAAACAGTTTTTGATACAACTAATATAGAATCAACAAAATATTACTATCTAAAAAAAATATAAATTGTATAAATTAATAAAGTACTTTCAGATTAGTTGAATGTACACAATATTTAAACTCATATTTAGCCTAAATTAATAAACATCAATATGAATTATACATTCCTTTATAGTATTAAAAAAATTAACACATTCATTCGCTTAAGATATCGAAGTATTACATCTTTTAATAATTACTTTATTACTTTTATTTCCATTTTATTTCCGAGACCGAATAAGATTTTTTTAATAAATTAAAAAAAAACATTACTATATGATGACTAGCAAACATACATCTAAAAAACGTAACTCTACATTTCTAATTTTACAGCTGAATTGAATTAATATTGAATATTGATAAAATATGTTTGAAAAAGTATTTAAGTCCAAGTAAAATAGATTTTCTATTAAAACTATGTACTAATAGTTATATACATAAATCTTTATATATATAAATACTTAAGTTCAAAGAAATGCAGATAAAACCAGTCGTCATACAATATATAAACTAATATACAAACAATATATAAAGTAACATGAAAAGTTAGTTCAAAATATTGACAATTTAAAAGTATTAAAAAAATATAAAACTGTCATTTTCAAAATATATTTTAAATTATATTAGTAAAGAGAATATTGTATAGAATGTCATCTACAACTATTAAATATTTATTAAAATTATTCATTATAACAATTACTAAACAAAATTTAACTTTTTCAATTTTCAAATGTTCAAAAATCAACAAATGAGAATGTCTCTTAATTTAGCTCAACAGCATTACAACTAGGAATATTTGGAGCATTTTAACCATTCATTATTTAAAAGACCTTGTAAAAAAACTGACCTACTTTTTTAACGAGCAAGGTTACGTTATTACTTAAATTTTTAAATGTATTTAGATTCTTGTAATTGGAATATATTTTAGTAAAATTAAAAAGTAATATAATTAATATAGAGATTAAATAAATTTTATTAATTTTAATTTCTAATTATTTTAATACACACGTTTGATTAAAAAGTCATGAATTATTTCATTACTACTTTTATGAAATTCAACGAGCTTTAATATGTAAATAATTTTGACTTCAAATATTTAATTTAGAATATTTTCATTTCTAATTCATGATTAAAAAGAAAGTAGATTTATAAGTTAAAATAACTGACAATCACTCAACTTTTACATTTTATTAATTTTCATACATTTACAAGATCATCCTCAGAAATTTAACATTTGCAAACATAATTTAATATGTAAATAATTTTGACTTCAAATATTTAATTTAGAATATTTTCATTTCTAATTCATTAGAAGCATGATTAAAAGGAAAATAGATTTATAAGTTAAAATAACTGACAATAACTTAACTTTTACATTTTACTAATTTTCATACATTTATAAGATCATTCTCAGAAATTTAACATTTACAAACATAATTTATGTAATTAATTAATTTTTTAAAATACTTACATATAGTGAAAACATTTAAATTATCGCTGTCAATGACACTTATTAATTTTTTTATTAAAACACAAAATAAATGAATATGAAATTGTACGATATTATTATTTATATAAAAAATACATACAATTTGCAATGGGACATACTTTAATTAAAGCCTATCTTAATTAAAAGAAACACATTTTACCTAATATAAAGATCACTCCAACTACAATAAAATCGATTACATTTTTTATCTTAATTTATTCTTTAATTTTCATCAGATTAATGTAAAGAAATTAAAGAATGCAATCGGATTTTATTCTTGAAAATATATTTTATTTTGATAGATAATAGTGCCAAATCATTAAAAATTACGTTCTTACAAAACTGGCTGAAACCTTAACCCTAAATTTTCTTACAAAAAGGATTTATTTTAATTTAAGCAATCTAAATTAAATACTTACATACACTGTTAACATTTACTTGAACAATTCACTAATTAATTCACAAAATAACACAAATATTACTAAGGTATTCACACATTTTCACATATTTTCGCATGAAAACCATAAAATTTCGCCTATTGACACTCATCAACTTACGTGGCCGCAATTTTACTTCAGCGCTTTGTACGGTAAATCACAAAACTAACAAGCGGGGTTAAAACACCGTTCTCAACACCGTTGTTATATTTTTGTATCATGCATAGAGTTGAGTGGCGATACTGGCACAATTCAAAAAATTTGTATTTCATTTAACAGTATTGTTTCAATAAATAAAGTACAGAATAATATATGCAATCTTTTAATATTTATTACTTAAACAATTCTAATAAATACAATTAGATACATTATTGTAATTTTAAATATGTACCCATATTTATAAGTATGATTAGCTTGTTTGAGGGTGGAAGGGAGTTAGAGACAGAAAATTATTACATATTTATTTATTTAAAATATTTTGTTTAAGAGGTTCATGAAACTGCAACAACTGACATTTTTATAAAATCAGATACTAATATTTAAGAAGTGATTACACGGCCAATCCCGATTTTAATAAAGTTATATCATTAAATAAAATTTTCAGAAGTAAATGTATCATACCAATTTATTTATTATTTTTTAATTTTAAATGAAAAGAAACTATGGATAGATAAATTTATATACTGACAGCCATCTGACAGGTATCGTCGCGTCTATTCTTTATAAAACATTAACTTTAAAAATAAATGAAATTTTATTCTCAAAAGTTACAATATCTATAATATTTTACTGTTTTGATTATGAATTATCATTAATTTTGTAGCATATTTATTTAACAATAACGATGCATTTTTTCCATTTAAATTGTACTTTGTTCTGCGATTGTTCTTTTATCAATTGACGTAAACTGAAAGTAGTAAGAACAGAATACAAAAATCACATCATAAATTCCTAAAAACAATATTAAATGATATCTCTAATGATTCATAAACCAATCATGACAATTTCCACGTCACTGAATAATTTTACTCATATAATGACGAAATTTTAATAAGTAGTTAAATAATACATCGTTTACGTAGAAATACGTTCCAAGTTTAACGTACGAATAATAATAGAAACAATACAGGAATTCTGAACAATAAATCAATACGAAAAATAATATTTTGTATAATACATTTTTTATTATTAATTATAAGATTTTTGTTGATTTTTTGGATATATATATATATATACATATACATATATAATAATAATAATCCTTTCTATGTCCTGATAAACTGATAAAGAATAAATAAACAAATGAATTATAAATCAAAATTATAGCTTTTAGCACTATAACTAAAAATACTTTCACAAATGAATTTAATATTTTATAACCAAAAAAAAAAATTTCGAAAAATAATAAAAAATTATCAATAATTAAACTGATCATTGTTTATTCATGAAGAAATCTAATCAATTATTGAACATTCATGAAAAAAAAATATGGTTTGTGGAGAGTGAAAATTAATTTCAGAAAAGAATAAATGTTCAAGGGAATATGAAATAATCTCAATTCAATTTACAATACAAATACCTGTATAACTATATACTTACCATACTTTACTGATATTTGTCATTTTTAAAACAGAAAACTCATCTATTATTAATTCACAAATATATATATATATGTATGTATATATGTATGTAAGTTCATTAATTCTAAATTGTTATAATATTGAAAACAACTGAGAATGTAATATTTCTAACCATTTAATCATAAACTATAAAATCCAATTTTCATACACATAAATTAACGAAAAAACTTTTGTACTTTTTATCATTCTATTAGTATGCGATAATGTTAATTTTTGATACTATTAAAAATCAAACTTCCAAACATTTAATAAAGTTTTGATATTTTATTGTCCGTAACATAATAGTACATATTTAAATATAGAAAAACAAAAAACAACACTAATTTGTACGCAAGCAAAATGTTTTATTTGAAACATTAATATGTGCTACATACTAAAATATAAAATTGATATAATTTATGCATGTGTCAGTTGACAACTAGTAATGTTATAATTTTGAACACTAACAATACATAGACAACAATACAGTATAAACTATGTAACTTGGAAACATGATTCTCTCAAAACATGAGATATCAAAAATTACTAAATTATTCATCCTATATGAATTTCATAAACGCATTAATACCTTTATTAAATTTATAATGGTAATTACAGTTATAATTTATTTTCACAGAACAAACACTATCATTGAAGATGTATGAAATATATTTAACATTTTTTTTTATTTTAAAAAATCATTGATTAATTTTAATAGATTAAAAAAGGTAATTACAAGCAATATTATCACAACTTATAAGCTATATAATTTATAGAGTAATGTTTTGGTCAAATATTATTACTGTAAATACTGTATCAAATACAAAGAGCAATTAGTTATTCGCATACATGGTTGAATAATATGTAATTACACAATAAACTGGTACAAATGCAAAATGGTTTGACTGTATTATTAATAATTCATTCAAAAAATAAAATATATTCATAAACTTAATATATTAAATTTTATTTACTATTTAATGTACTATGAATTTAAAAAATGTTAGTATTTAAATTCATCAGACTATGTTAAATTTATGTTCGATGTATAAAGATGAACTATAAATATACAAAAAAAAACAAGATATACATGTACCATTTTAAATAATTACAAAATTAAAAATACTTAAAAAATTTATACATTACTAAAACTCATCCTCACACAAATACATTTCAACTCTACACCTGGCTTCATATATAACAAAGTTAATCAGTAAAAATAAATGAATGATTGTTTCAATAATATTCAGTAAAATAACTCTTTTAAATTATATTGAAAATAAACATCTACTTTAAAGTACTTTAATTTAAATATGAATCAGATTAACAAACACGAAAATGTGTAAGATTTATTCATTCAACTATTTAGGTATTATATATTTAATTCGGCACATACTAAATATCATTTGTGAATAGTTTCATCAATAAATGAAAACTTTTACATTTTACTATTATTGCACATTTTTAAAAGAAAATGTAAACATTTATTAAAAATATTAAGAATTTTTTTACACAAAAACATACTAATTTAAACCTGTCATTAGATTTCAAACATATATATATATATATATATATATATATATATATGAATTATTGAATAACTTAACTCTGTTACTATACACTTTCCAATAATATCTATTACATACATAAAATGTGCAAAATATTTTACATTTACAAACTATTAAAAATAAAAATCAATACATATCAATTAATATGAACAATCTGCTCTTATAAATTACAACTACTTTACAATAAAATATTTGAATCTTTAATAAAACATGTTAAAAAATCACATCAGTGTTTCATATTTTCTTTTAGTATACATTATAAACGTTGTGACAAAATGGCAGTGATAGAAAATGTTTACAGATATATATTATTTTCTCATGTATGAATTACTACATTTAAGGCAACATTATTTTATACATTATTCTTGGCCATTTAAACTAAATTATATTGATGTCAAAGTGTGTAATTTACTATTTATAAGAGCAGTATATTTATGAATTTTTTACTTTAATTAAAATATTATAAAACAAATAAATTCCTTAATGTCTCGTTATAATAAGATTAGAAATCATTATTAAAATCAAATATGCATTATTATATCAATTAAGACTTTTAAACAATTTTTTTTAAAAGACTATTTTTATATTTATACATTTGCAAGAAAATCACATAATGTAACATAAACAAATATAAAGAATTATATGTATATTCATTAGATGCCTCAAAAAAAAATAAAAAATAAAAGAATTTATAGTGTTAAATTATTTTTTGGTCCCAAGATGAAAGTTTAAGTACTTAATAAAAATGATGTTTATTAAAAAAAAACTATTTCAGTGATCTGATTCATCAGTTTAGTATTTTAAAGATTTTTTTAAATAAAAATTTCTTTTGTAAAAACTGATTTAGTATCTGTAAAAAATTCTAATATTTTTTACATAAACATATTGTCATATATATACATATACATACAGAAATATGTGTACATGGTCTTACTTTTTAAAACCATAAATGGTGCAAAATTATATCTTAGCAAACAGCAATAAATTGAATAATGCAGCTGCTAACCAATATTTTAAAAATGTTTATTTGTTTAAAACACATAAAATTATAACATTTATTTTTATCCTAAAGGAATGTAAAAAGTCTATGTAGTTCTATTAAATAAAAAAATTATATTATCAATTTCTTTAGAACAAAAAAACAATCCTCAACAAATACTAATATTTTTCTTCTAGAGAAAAATATAAGTAACAATGAAATCTTTATTATGATAATGAACATGTCTAATTTAATTATACATGTACACACATTCAAGCATCATAAACACAATCACTCACACACACATACATAGATATATATATATATATATATATATATATATATATATATATATATATATATTTGTAATCCCCTCAAACCTTCCTTGTTTGTACCAATTTATTAGTAATTATATTAAGTGCACTTTATTATTCAACCGCATCTATTCGGTCACACATTTTATTGATATTATCATGTAAGAGGCTTAATTTATCATTAACCAATAACTTCTTCATTTCTTCACTGACTTTTGATTCATGCAAATGATGTTTCAACTTATCACTATTAATAATTTGATTCAATAAAGTGAATACATTTTCAAGTACTTCTTTTTCAATAAAATAGTGATATTTTGAAAATAATAATGCTAAATTTGGTCCAAGATTTCCATTCATTAAAACAGTTTCTGCTTTAGAAAAATCTTTACTTTCATTTACCTCGCCAACATTTTCATCGTCTTTATCAACCTCTGAAGTATTGGAATCATTTTTACTATTTTTTAAACATGTGAATACAAGTAAATTTAAAGCTAACAAAGCTTCATTTTGCATAACAGTATGTTGTGATGGAACCATATCTATTAAACATTTTACTGTATCATTTACATTTAAAATTGTTGTATATGATTCATAATTATGACAATTTTTTATTAACCAAGCTACAAGACGAGATGTTTCCCCTTTTACACCTAAATGATCAGTATTATAGCACCAATATACTAATTTCTCTAGAAAGTCAATTCGAGAAGATAGTTCAACTGCAATTTCCTCTGAAAAAAAAATAATATTTTGTTACTTTCACTTAAATATAAAATAAGACAAGAGACTGCTGCTCTATTATTTAAAAAAATATTAAATACAATTATATTAATTACATATTTATAAATTCAGCTATATGATTACCAATCTTTTATGCTATTAATTAATTTGATTTGATTATTATCTGAATTTATATATTGAAATATATAAAAAACAAATGATATGACATGTCATCCTTTTAGTTTTTTTGCAACAGTATATTAAAATTACTAACCTTGACCATCCACTAACATTCTCAATGTTCCAAGTAATTTAAATATTACAGGCATATATTCTATACAAAGCATTGAATATATTATATCTAATATCCCATCTTTAAGAACTTGTGATTTATTTTGAGCAGGAATGACAAGATTTCTAAGAGCACTCAAAACAGCATGTTGTATTTTAATATCACCATCAGTAGTGTTGTGTCTTGACAATATATCTAAAAAAAAGCATAAACTTAACATTCACACATTATTTTTTAACTTTCATTCATATATATTAACTTGTGTGTATATATGTTTATACATATGTATGTATGTGTGTGTATGTGTCTATATATATATATATATATATGTATGTGTATATATATATATATATATATATATATATACATTAAAAAAATATATCAAAATTATAATTTTATTTCTTGTACCTAAAAGTTTTTTAGATATGCCTTTTTGTACCATATCTATACAATGCTTATCTTTACGTGCAAAATTCCCCATAGCCAAAATTCCTGTTAATTGTAAATCTTCATCACTGGAATCCAACCAACTAACCATATTATCATAAACAACTCCATTGCCATTTGAATAAAGGAGTTCCATAGCCTCATCTAAAAATGACAATTCAATTGTGAATTCAAAAATTGTTTAAGTATTCATGAACAAACCTCCAGTTAAAACTAAAACTATTAAATCACAAGCCATTTTCATTAATGCTCTACTATCTTCATCATTAGCTAATTCTTTATGCTTTTCTAATAATCCATACATTAACTCACAAAGTCCATTTTTTGCAAGAAGCTCTTTAATATAATCTAAAACATTAATAAAAAAATTAAATATATACATACATACATATATACACACACACACACACACATATATATATATATATATATATATATATATATATATATATATATATATATGTATGTATATTGTATATATACACACACACATACACAAAATCATATATTACCATCTTCTGCTTGCCCCTGGAGAATTTCTAAACATAATTCTGAAACATCAGGATTAACAGAAGCTCCTAAAATATCTATTAAACTTTGGCTAATTGCTTCTGTTATCCATAGTAAACCCCCATTATCAAGGAGTAATGTTAAAATCAAAAGTAAATGTGTTACTGAATCTTCAAAAATATCAAGTTGTTGAGCCTGTACTTTCAACAATTTTCCAATTATTTTAAAAATATCAATATCCAATGCCTCTTTCTGTACATCTTCATTTGATACTAAAAAATTAAACAATAAGCCACATGCTACTTTTTGGATTTGTTTTAATTTTTCTTTGTTTGTTCTTTCAGAATCGTTTTTCTCATTTATTTCTTTTTTTCTACAGTGATTCGAAACCACACAATTGTCACTACCATTAGAATCACCTACATTCGTCTTTGAAGAAAGTAAAAAGCAATCTAAATGTTTATCTACTAAACTGACAATTTTTGTAAGAGCTTCATTTTCAAATAATATATTTCTTACTGTGTTGCTTTCGCAACACAAATTTCCTAATGCTCTACAAGTTTGTATTTGTAATGATAAATCATCAATGTCAAAAAGCTTTAACACATTTATAATTAGTTCTGGTTCAGATAATGTATGTCTATTAGTAACTGTTTTTGCAAGTTCTGCAATAGTTTTTGCAGTGGAAATCAGTACATCATTGTTTTCATTTTTCAACAGTGTTTCAAATGGAGTAATGTCATGAATCAATAAATTTTTTGCCTGAGAAATGTTTTCAAGTTCTTTGATAATGTATTCGTTATTTTCATCATCGATGTATTTTTGTAAATTAGATACATTCGCGTGAAGTGTTGAACCTACAACAATAATGTTCACTTTATTTACCTCTATGAAATGTCTAAATATAACCAAAGATTATACTAAAAATCCGAAATGTCATAAATGGTTCATTATTTAAAATACGGCTATTTTCCTTTGTATTTAACGTACCTTCCATTATAAATTAATGTAAATACATATTTATTTTACAGTAAAAATAGTCTTTCATACCACTGCTACGACATGACACATCTCCAATGCAGTAATTGAACGGTTACATTTTATACGTTTAAAAACGAATTATGTCCATGTATGATATATATATATATATATATATATATATATATATATATATATATATATATATATATATATATATATATATATATATTGAATGCTGTTTTTTAGTAGAGTATGTATGCCTTTAAGGGCATTAGAATTATTATTAGCCTTTCAAAAATGATAATAGTAAACAAATCCCAATACTATTTTCAATATTGAAAATCAAACAATAAAAATTTAAAGAGTACTTCTAACATGAGAGTCCGCCAAAGTAGGATCATGAGCTACTGAGATTACTGACTAAACCATATTAACGACGAACCATTGGTTAATTATCACAGAAACTCATCTCCATGGTACATGATGAAAGAACAATTAATACTTAATATAATATGTAAATAGAGTAGGTATTTATCTCCGTATTATCTAAGGACATACAACAAATGAAAGTAAACGAATGCGTGTACTTTTTTGTTATCAACATAAACAATTCTCTCTTTTCTGAATCAAATTACACTTAGGAATGAAAAATAGATATTTTACGATAACTGAGAGTAAAAAAAATAATTTTCCACATTAAATACTTATTCCAATATCTAAGCTTAGGTTAATGCTAAAAAATATATTTTAGCATTTTATGGATGTTAATTGGTTATTTTGGGGTAAAGGCGCATCGACAACTAAGGTCATTAGCGCCCGATCGTTTTGTGGCAAGTATCCATACTTATACATGAATAACTTAAATATTTAATTAAAAAGCAGTTCATTTCACTCACTACATATTTAATTCCTAGTATTTATTTAATAACCCCGTTTACTTCTTTTTAATTTCTTATTTTTAATACAAATATTTATTTGATCTCATTACATATCTCTCATTATATATATATATATATATATATATATATATATATATATATATATATATATATATATATATATATATATATATATATATATACATCCATATACATACATACATATATACATACATATATACATACATATATACATACATATATACATACATATATACATACATATGTACATATATACATACACACAGATACATACATACATATCCAACAAAATCAAATATAATTTTATTGTGGTGAGTTCTCATTGTGCAACGCCGCAATGGTGTGCATTTGACGGAAAATAACGGTTTGAACCGGGGTCTTAGCTCATAGCTTTTAAGCCGGTTTTGAAAGGAGGGTTTTTACTTAAGAAGATGAGTATACGGTGTGATTTGAAGTTTGAAATCCAGAAAACTTTGTTTAACTTTGCTCGATCTGTCGGGTAAATGATGAATCCCTTGTCGAAAAAAATAGCTGCTTTGAGCCGATGAAGTCGTCGAGTTATATTTTCAGACCTCTTTCACTATTTTAAAATGGGAATCTGCTAGATGATATTGGAGCGATTGGACCAGGTGATAATCTGACGAGACTAGATCCTGTAAATACATCTCATGAAGGAAAATTTCCCAGCCCAATGAACAAATAACGTCTTTGGTCCCTTTCGCAACGTGCAGCCGAACGTTGTCATTGTTGCTTGGTTCGCTTGCCAGTGAATGGTCTTTTTATCTTTATTCAAACGGATGAACGGTTGTTAGTAACGCTCTGGATTTACAGTTCGAGCGACTTATAATATACTATATCCTTAATATCCCACCAAATACACAATAACACTTTTTAGGGGTCAATTTTGGTTTCAGAGTCGATGGTCCACCGAGCGAACCCATGATTTTCGGTACTTAGGATTGTCTTACAAAACCCATTTTTCATCCTCAGTTATGATTTTATGCAAAAAAGCGTTCCTTTTAATCCTTGTGTGCGAGAATATAGTCGTAGCATATCTTCTTTCTTTGTTTTCCGGGCTGAGGGTGGTTGGTGGTAGAATCCATCGGCCTAGTTTTTGAATTTTTCCCAACCGATGTAGACGACAGGAAATTGATTTTTGGATAACTCCAAGTTGTTGAGCAAGTTTCTGTTCAGTTTTCTCTTAACAACTGTTTAAGCTTCTCGTCTTCGAAATTTTTGACTGTCCAGGACGTTCTTGATCGGAAAGGTTAAAATCACTAATCCGAAACCTTTGAAATCATTTTTGCATGTTTTATGCGTTGAAACATCCTCCCCAAAGCCGACCAAATCATTCTCGCGGCTTTGGTAACATATTTTCAGCTGGATTGCGAAAAATATACAGTACCTAATATGCTGCTTTTCGGACGCCATCGTGTTCACTATTGTTTTGTGAGATTATGCCAACTGCTTAGCCATGATATATAGTGTTGGCACTTCAAAATTCTGAAACGACGAGACAATATTTTGATTTAAAATAAAGTTATGATTGATTTAATTTAAAGGCAGCGAATTAATTTGTACACTTAATATATACATATATATATATATATATATATATATATATATATATATATATATATATATATATATATATTAAATTAACCACATAATAGATTTCATCTCATGAAGTAAAATAAAAATTGAAATAAATGAAATCACTGTTATATTTTCATTATCATTTTCATTTTGCATAAGAATACGTTTATGGGTTTGTAATTTATGCAATGACATAAAAGGATACTTTTCTATATTTAATATTTATTTAATAGTTAGTAATTTACACAAAAAACTTTATCTTTTATGTATAAAAAGGCTAACACTAAAGATCTCTTTTTTCATTTATTTAAAAAAATGAATTTAATATCATTTACCTATCATGTTAGAAATTAAGAAACACATTTCGATGCCCATATTTATGACTGACAAATTATATAAACACTTTATAGTATATGTATGCATGTATATATATATATATATATATATATATATATATATATATATATATATATATATATATATATAACCGCCTTGCAAAGTATTTTCTAAATCTGTATACTATCAAAAAAATATGTACAATCATATTATCTTCGAGGCTTAATTAAAAAACACAGAATGATACATTTTCTTCTCAGAGTGAAAATTACTATTTACTTAATTTTATGTTAGTAGGGTTTCTTATTTTACTGAAGAAAAGACAACGCTTCATTAATCCGTTACATTATGTGCGATTCCTAAAAATTACGTGCGATTCGATGAGGTCCTTTAAAGAATAGTGTAGTGTTATTTTTTTGTTTTCTATAATAGAGCATTTTATGAATTTTTAATAACTGAAGGGTTATTTCATAACATTTTGTAAAAAAAAAATGAAATTATAGTAAACATAACTGAGTCACTGGAGCTTCCCTCATCAACATTAGACGAAAAAAAATGCAGAGGTTAGATTAAATCTTCAGTAAATACTTCAAAAGCTCGTAAATACAAGTTTTAGCTCGATAATATAAAAACTGTCGAATCCTACCAAATATTTCAGCTTTTCTTTTAAAAATTGTAAATTCCTTATTTATTCATTGTCTAAAGTCTTTTTCAATATTTACCGTAGATGCCTAAACGAAGTTGTAACGATTCCAACGATAAAGGTCCACAGAACAATTGACTGATTTTTTTCTGGTTAAAAACAATTAGACAACCTCTTTCAAGTCAATGCTGCTAATAATTATTATCATGAAAAATTCATACAATTAAATAAAACTACAAAACTGAAGAAAAAAAAATGAGAGTAAATAAATAATTCACGTAGTACAATTAAGAGCAGAGACACTTTTTGAAAGGATTCATTTGTAATTCCAGTGTAGAGTTGAAGTTTGTGTTTTAGAAGGAAAAGAATATTTTGAGAATTCTCTATTAATTTATTTTACCTTTATATTTCTTTAAAAAGTACCTTGTTTTAGTTTGAAAATGGCTATATATATATATATATATATATATATATATATATATATATATATTTATATATATATATATATATATATATATATATATGTAGGCTCATAGTCAGAGATGGGCCAGGGGCGCATTTTCCCCCTAACAAAATCTGCGATTTTGTGACATTTGAAAATCATGGCGAATCATTGAGAGAATCTTACTAATGGGTTTACCTTGGTGATTAAAAACGTTTCTACGGGCGAAAATCCCCAACAATTTTTACAAAAGAAAATTTTTCCCCTCAAAAATTGTGTTTGCCCCCTCTAATATGACCGTCTGTCTACGGACCTGCATATATGCATCTACATATTTATTACATCGTTCAAAAAATACTGATAATTCAATTTTGTTATATTTCGAGTAGATAAATGGAAAAATAACATATTTTCATTGATTCGAACAATAAGATAATTCTATAATTTATTCAACTTAACAAATTTCAACATGCTCTGAATTGTTTATTTTTACAATTTAAAAAAGGTAAATGCATTTGCCTCAAATTTAAATATTTGTATTATTCCAGTATTAATACAGTATTGCGTGTATGTATGTATATATATATATATATATACATATATATATATATATATATATATATATATATATATATATATATATATATATATATATATGTTTCAATAATAGTCGTCATCATACAACATATATCAATATATCTACCTACCTATCTATCTATCTATATATCTATATATATATATATATATATATATATATATATATATATATATATATATATATATATATAATGTTTCAATAATAGTCGTCATTATTCAAAATGTAAAATTAAGTTTTTTGAATAATTATCTGCCATTATTATGTTACAAAACTGAATTTTTCCTCTCAATAAAATTTTTGAAAATGTTGAAAATACCCTTCTTTATTAGTCATCTTTAATCAAAATATATCAACGCTTTTAAACCAAAAAGAAACTTTTTACTCAAATACATTTTTTTAATAGATAAACCAGTTAATATTATAAATAAATAATAATTTGGATTATTTCAGCTAAATGTATAATTTATTATAATCAGTCAATTCGTGTAAATGTGCTATTTTAATTAAATATATATATTTATTAAAAATTTAAAGAGATGATACTTTTTTATTTAGACAAGTAGAATAGTAATGTAATTAATACATTTTTGAGAAATGAATTGATTATTTTGTAATGTTGCTGTACATTTAAAATTCGAAATTTAAATGATAATGATTATTTTCGTAAAAAGTAAAAACCGTGAAAAAATAGACATATGATTATAAACAATACCAGTGCTGTAACTCAAACTAAAATGCAGTTTTAGGTAAAGCTCAAGCACCCGCGACAATAAACGCCAGTGCAACGACAGTACGCGGCTGGTAGCGCATGAATCTCACAGCCCTCCTGGATCGATGCAGATAAATGCAATGTTATGATTGGTTGAATAAAATCAATAGCCGCCAAGCTCTTTATCGATTTTTGCCATGCTTTACCCGCCACCCGATGCTACAATATATCTAGCCAATAATTGTAGACTCACACTTGTGCAGTTCTGTCGAACAACACTACTTACACTTGTTTTGGCATCGTCTTAAAAAAATCAAATGTGATAATGTTTTATAATATAATTGCTCAATACTACTGATATTGCACTTTATAAAAAATCTTCAATATTTATTGGTAGTGGTTTCAATATTATAATGTTTCAAGAGTTTATATTATTAATAATTATATGCGAGTGCGATTTTTAAAATAGGTAAGTTGTGATGTGATTTTTAACAATTAATAGATTTTTATCTATCGATCAATTATTTTATTAAATTTTAATTAACGTATTATGCATTTTTTTATTCAATATAAATTTATTTTAGTATTTTTTTCTTTAAATTTTTGCATATTTTTTCTACATTTGCTTCCATGTATCAAAATCTATATATGGATAAACAATATACACGCGCCTCACATACATACACACACTTATAAATATATAATTTTAAATACATGACATACATAATATATATATATATATATATATATATATATATATATATATAAATTTATATATACACGCACACACACACACACATGTATATATATATATATATATATATATATATGTGTGTGTGTGTGTGTGTATCTGTTTTGTGTAAACATGTATGAAATATTTTTTGTAATTGATAAAACATTATTATTTTACATTATATACGCAATATAATCTATTATACCAGATTTATTGAATGACGATTTATTGATTTTATTGTAGAGTGGTCTACTAAGTTTATAGGCGACGCGTATAAAAGTCGTCTGAATTAATTAAATTGCCGTTCACTAAATACAAAAACTATACAGAATAGTACACAATGGCAACATTATCAAGTGATAATTATCAATTAAAGTGGCATAGTTTTGGCGCGCATTTACATTCTTCCGTAGCGACATTACTCCAATCTGAATGTTATACGGATGTTGTGCTATGTACATGTGATGGAGGACAAATTAGAGCGCACAGATTTGTCCTCTCGCTCTGCAGTGCTTATTTTCAAAGTATATTCAAATATCATATAAAAATGTTGTCTACCCTTCCGGTATTTGTTGTATTACCGGCTGAAATTGACTACTTAACATTAAAAACATTAGTCCAATATATGTACTGCGGCGAAACAACAGTTTCAAATGATATTTTGGAGAATGTTTTAAAAGCGGGAGATTGTTTAAAAATTCGTGGACTGTGGCGACCAAAAGAACCTCCAGAAACAAATACACCGCCGCAACAAACTTTACCTAAAGTAGCACCACCGTTAGAAACTCCGACATCTAATAAAAAACCTATGCCAGTTATGAAAAAAATAGTTATAACTGGAGACAAAATGAGACTTTCTAATGATGTTGTCCCGACAGTATCTAAAAGTATAATTCAGTCTACCGGAAATGTACCTGTAAAAATTGCAATTAATTCAGAAAATGTATCCACAGATCCCAATAAATGTAAAATAATTGAAAAGAACAACGATCTTATAAAAATTGGTAATACATCAGTAAAAATACAACCGGGAAATAATTCAATTATTCAGTCTACAAACAAAAATGATGTCGCTATTCCGGGATGTAGTGGAATAAAAACAACGATAGACAATAACGATCAATTAAGTAAACAAAGCGATCATAACAATGGAACCGAAAAATCAGATAAGTTAGTTAAAATAGTTTTGAAACGTAACAATACAGATACTGACGAGCATGCGAAACGAGAAGAAAACAAAGTTAGTGGAGACGACAACGAAAAATATCTTGTTATTAAAGAAGAACCAATTGAATGGGAGCAGTTAGATAATGTCGATTTATCGGAAAACGAATTGTTTCACACAGAAATGACAATAAAACCAGAAATCATATTTCATAATGACGATGACGAAGAATACCAAATGCAGATTGAAGAAGATAAAGACGAGGACATGTATTCTCCATTAACCTGTGAACTTTGTTCAGAAACATTTTCTTTGCCTGCAGATTGGGTCAAACATATAGAAGGGCATGCAGATTTACATCAACCTGCTAAAAGACAGAGAAGAGGAAAGCCTATGTCGGTAAGAAAATTACATATTGTATTTATTCAGTATCAATTATTTTGTTAAGTTTTATAAATAAAATTGATTTAGATAAAATTTTAAAATGTACAGAATTAAATATGTAATTTTTAAGGATGACAACACGAAATTACCACCACTGGTCTGCGATTTATGTCAAAAAGCCTTTCCGACTCCTGGAGAATGGGTTCGACATATACAACAAACACATACTGAACATGAGTTAGCCCTGAGTAATAACAGTACTCCGCCGAAAAATAAACAAATTAAATCTTCAGGTAACGTAAATTGTATTTTTTTAAATTTGATACAATTTACTATTTTAAAAATAAATAACACTGCAATATTTTTTACTGTTTATATATTAAAGCGCTAACGTTAAATAGTAAATTTACGAATCGCTAAAAAAAGTCACGGCTTTATAATCAATAAATATAATAAAACGAATTGATCCCCATTGATATTTTTATATCTTGATAAGTTATGTCGTGTGATATCATAATGGTCCATATCGTCAATATGCAATAGGTAACATGCAGGAGTATTAGCAGGCTGAGTACTACGCATACAAAATTAAATTAAAATGTCGCAGTATACGTTATGGTTGATATAACCTATAAGAAAACCGGCATAAAAAGTACAGAATGTTCTCGGATAAAATAAAAAAATTAGTATTTTTTTAGAAAAAAATATAGGCACGAAATAATAATTCATTTATTTTACTTCAATTTATATTTATTTAAGTCACAAGTTTTGTAACAATTTTAATTTATATTCAGATTTTAAATTATGCATGCCTTTAAATATCTACTTACAAATGTGTAAGCACTTTTTACACACAATTTTTAAGAAAATATATCTACATTCTCTGTCTCTAACAAAGATTACTATAAGTTTTTTTTTTTGATACTTAATAAACTTTTGTAGTAAAATTGTTATATGTACTTCATGCTCATGTAACAAACTCGCTACAACACGAACTGATCTAAATGATAAAATTTTCGTTGATACGGAATACGTCGTTTGAGTGTTAATATTTATATTAATGAATACAAATGTTTGTTCTGACCGCATTGATAAAATTACAATTGTAAATTATTGACAAAAACATTCATAACACAAAAAAACAGCAAAAACAATGTAATTTGTTAACAAAAATTTCAAAAAGCAAAATGTTGATAAATAGTATATTTATACTTTGATGTCAAATCAATATTCTTATTAATAACTATATATACGAAACATTAATGTTTTGAAAATACTAATCAAGATCGTTTTTTACAGCCAATTTGAAAATATGTGCAATATGCAATAAACGTTTTCCATCACATGCAAGTATGGTGATTCATGCTCGTACTCATACAGGAGAAAGGCCATTTGTTTGTACTTTATGTAATAAAGGATTTAATGTAAAAAGCAATTTACTGAGGCATTTACGAACTTTACATGACAAAATTTTGAACTCAACTGAATTAACAGATAAAAATGATGATCAGTCTTCGTAGGTGAACTTACAATACACAAATGCCAAATTGATTATTATAAGTGACGACTGCCAATATCATTATAAAATTTGTAATTATTTAACATAAAACTAAAAATCGTTATAAAAATGTATATTTTATTTTTTACACAATTATCATTACAAATATACATTTTGCCTTTTTTAACCTTCATTGATAATAATTGAGATTCCCTCACTGATGCGAAGACTGCTACTTAATTGTAATTGTAAAAAAAATTAATACTGGTTCGCCAATGTATTTCTTATAAGTCAAATAAACAATTACATCATATTTTGTTCTCTCTACAATTAAAAATATCATTTCTTACATTAAATTTCACTATATATCCCAAAAATGAAATAAATTTTTTCCGGATTTTTTTTTACTACTTTTCAAAGTATGCAATTTGAATTATAAAAACATCAGCATTTTAAGTATTGATAATAAAAAATATATATATATATATATATATATATATATATATATATATATATATATATATAATTAAAAATTTCATTACTAATTTTAAAATATTCATTATATTAAGTTTTCATCCATAATAATCTGTTTTGGTTAACCTTATGTTCTTTACAATGGGAAATATTTTTTCAAAAATATTTTTAAATAACTTTTTACTTACAATAAAAAAAATACTGTTTTATTGGATTAAAAATACAGTTTCCAAATTTTTAATGAAACTACTTGTATCATAAGTTATTTACATGTTTTTTTTTTACTTTTTTTGTATAATTTTAATTAATTAAAGTATCAACCTTTAAAACATTTCCAAGATATTATTTGTTTCAATTAAATGAATGTTTTCTTTACTCATAAGTTTGCTATATATTACAAAATCTAATTAATGACCTTATATGGATTGCCTAATAAACCTAAACCTACCTAATAAGGATGTATTTTTCTTTAAAAAAAAAAAAAAAAAACAATTTAAAATTTTAAAATACAAATATAAAATAGCTGAATTTGAAAGTATAATAAAACAAAAACAATGTTTTATATATTAAAAAAAAATTAATTTTCATCATCTTCAATTTTTGGAGCTAAATAATAACGAACATGACCAATGTTAGGAATTTTATATTCTACTACTAAAGGTACATCTGCAGACATTGATAACTGCACCTACAAAATAAATAGCATATTAAAGTTCATGATAATATATCAATCAAATGTACAAAAATTATATTTCAATGTGGAATTTACTCATTACACTAAAAATTAGTTTTCAAAATCATGTATAGTTTTCTTGATATTTTATTACTAAATTATATCCCTATGTACAGTAATATTTGTACATATTAAATTTATTTATTATCTAATAATTTATGAGAATTTATAAACATCCACTTCCACAACAATTTTAAACATTCTTTTATAATTTAACAAACATCAAATAATAGGTACCTGATTCGCCAGGGGTGTCGCTTTTGTGAATGAATTTAAATATTTACAAGCAAAAGTCAACGTAACTGGTTCTTGCATTTCAATAATGACTGCTTCTTCTTCTTTATCTACTGTAGCAGTTTGAGCCAACTTTATATTAGCAGAACCAATATCACCTGCAGCACTAAATTTAACACCATCTTTTGTACAAGCAATTACAACACTTTCACCAAATTGTGATAAATCTCTACAAACTCGTGCAAATTCACCACTCGGCATACGAATTACACAAGCATAATCAGTTTCCTGAAAAAAATTACAAAAAACTTTTTTATAATCTCTTATATTTATTTACTATTTATAACACGGCCATCTAATTTACCGAACTTTTTTGATCAGTTAATGCTTTTTCATGTAATGCATTAAATACTAACCGGAATTCCAAGGTGTTCCTGATCTAAATTCATCAATTTCATTTCATAATCAGATACTTTTTCTTGGTTCTGAGATTCGAACATAAATGTAATTGTATCGGCATTATCTTGAGCTTTCATTGTTACGGTATCATCATTACTGGCACATTTCAATATTTTTGTCATACTAAAGAACACATTTTCGTTTATATTCCCCGCCAAATTATTAAAAGTAACATTTTTATACCTACCTATTTAAATTCATACCCATGGATAGATTTCTGTCGCATCTGTATTTATCAAATCCATCGGATCTTAATGTTAATGAAACCAAACTAACGTGAGAAACATCCATTGCTTGTAAAGAAATACCTGAATCGGAACAATCAAATGTTGCTTCATTTAATAATTCTTTGATTGCTTCCAACACTTTCTTCAATGTTGAACTTTTCAATAAGCGTGCTTCAAACATGTTTGATAATTTAATTAAATTTAAAATAAATAAAAAAAAGAATGTGAACAATTAAGTTAAATTGACGTCTCAAGCTATAGCACACACTAACTCTGTGCACGATATTGCAAGTAATAATTTCGCGGCAAAGTATGAGTCTTTTATAAATGAATAATGATTGCATTTATCTCTGTTCAACCAAATGCACAATAAAGTTAAAACACCAATAAACGAGTATCTATAAAAGTTTTTAAAGTTGAGATAGATAAACCGGGAAACGATATGATTGGTCGAGGGTCATTCACTGAATAATACTGATTGGTTATTAAATAGTATTCTACTTCCAAGTCGTCATAAAATAGCTCTGAAGTTAGTGTTTTTCTATGTTAGTAAGTTGTATTTTATTTGTTACTAAAAGTAATCTGTGGCATAGATAAAGTCTATGGTTTAGAATTGGTAGTGAGGATGCTTCTATAGTACTCATTATTGTATTGAACTAGGGGATCTATGAACACTTTTTTATCTATGAAAATTAGTTATTATATTGCATTATTTTTCAAGTAATCTACTTATTGTAATAAACCATTTTGAATGGGTCGTCAAGTAATCTATTTATTGTAAAAAACCATTGAATGGGTCGATTCACATTCCTCTAGAATTATTTTAATATACAAACCCACAAATAATAAAAATTATATATATCATATCAATTCCCAAATATGTTCATATTTAAGCCTAGTCATCATATACAACATTAACCTGTTTAATTCAATTTACTTTGATAACCAATAAAATGAAATTCATAACTTGAACACAATTTTTAATACAATATTCTTCTCCAGCCCAAATATTAAATATAATTTCATTATACTTACATATAAAAATATTACTATTTATTATCAATTTTAAAATCAAACATTATTCACTGAAGATTAATATTGATCTTACAACAATTTCTATTTTGTTATGTTTTTGTAAACTATTATTTTTAAAAAGATTTTACATATATATAAAATGTATATCAAAAAATATTTTTAATGAAATTATAGGATTTAAATACCTAATGGTAAAATTAAATTTTAGCCATATATTATTTTGAAAATTAAAAATGATTTGATATTTGATATTCAACAACATAACATTTGATATTCAAAAACTGAATAAAGTTGGCAGTGTTAAATAAATTTTTATATTCAATGAATACAATTTGTGCATGATCCTACAATTTCATTTAAAACAAAAAACATATGTATTGAAATAAATTTGTAAAAAACTATTTATAAATGTGTTATGATTTTTTACATTATTAAAAAAATAATCACAATAAATTCATAGGTATATTTGTATGCTAATATATTTGTAAGATGTATACAATGGTAACATTAAAACAAAATGAGCATAAATTTACAATGACTAAATTCACAAAAATTTATTGAATATAAATTAAAATATTTAATGTATAATAGCCTCTATCGTAGGTAATGACTAAAAATCAACATGTATACGTGTATATGTATGTGTGTGCATATATATATATATATATACATACACTGTCTGTTGAATTAAATAAAATACTTTTTATGTGAAATGAAAACAAAGAAAATATTTGTAAATACACTTAAGAAAACACATTATTTAATAATGTTATTATGAACACACTTTTATAAAATAAACTCATTTCACTTAAAATAACAATGTATGATCTATTGAAAAACAAATGTACAAATATAACACAAATTACATAAATAAGAAAACAAAATTTAATTATATACTACCTAACATCACACATATTACAGAGGTTAAACAATTCTCTGAAGAATGAACAATTAATAAAGCTAAATAGTAGCATTAACTCAACTAAGTGAAAAAACTCATATTGAATAGTGAATGAATGACACTGTTAGGGTTGTGTGTCAAGCATAACTTGGTAAAAAAACCATTCTTCTAAAAATGATGGCACAAATGCACTACACTTTGTGTACTTAACAGGTGGATGTAGTTTCATCAATTGTTTTTCATACATTTTCAGTGCTTCAGGAGAACTAGCTCCATTACCCTGTTTAAAAAATGACACGTTATTTTAAATGTAAATATTATAAAAATGAAAATTAACTTGCTTGTTTCTATTATTTTCAATTAAGCTTTTGTTTCTATTGAAAAAGAGATCTACAATTAATTATGATTATTAACATACATGTGTCATAAATTTTCCATCTGGTTTAAGAACTTTAAAAGATTTTTCTAATATTGTAATGATAAAATTCCATATTTCACCACTAGGTGTATCAGATATAGGAATATCGGTTAAATCCCCAAATATATAATCAAATTTCCGTTCATCTTCTATATATTTATCGAGCGACTTCATACAATCATCAACTATAATCTAAAAAAAAATACAACACACATTTTGAAAAAAATGCAATATTAAACATTCATTTACATTTTCACCTCATAATTTGGACCTCTTCTTTTTTCTAAGACATTACCACAAATAGATTTCATATGCTCATTACATGCTCTCATTACTACTTCATCAATTTCTAACATTGTTATCATTTTTGGACTTTCTTTCAATAACTCATACAACAAAGCACCATCACCACCACCTACAATTAAATATTTAAGAATAATTTTAAAACTTTTAAAATTTGATTAAAACAAAAACTCATTATTCCTTAGTACATTCTTCAATAAAACTGACTACATAAAAATATCTTCATGATTTTCTCACACTTTAAAAGAATCACTTACCTAATATAATAATTTCTTTATCTTTATAATTTTCTTTGCCTCTTTGCATTAATGTTTCTGTGTATATAAGATCAGATTCAGCTAGATCTAAAACACAATATTATTATTAACATATTAAATCAAAAAATATATTTATATAATTCAATACTATACTTTGTAATTCGTCCAAAACAAGCATGTTACCAAGACTCTTAGAATGCACTATTTGTACTTTTTGAAATGGAGAACGTTCTTCAAATACAAGTTCATCTATATCGTATTCAAGTAAACGATCATCTGAAAAAGTTGATTAATATTCCATTTTTAAAATTTTTATTTTATTTATTAGAGCCATTTTTACTTAAAACACATCAATTGACATTTTTTAACCTAATATTAAAAAAATGACCTAATACATAAATTAAATTATTCATTTTATATACAAATGTGTAATCAAAATACTGCTAAACATGTACCTTATTAAGAATTTCAAAAAGGAATAGATAAAAATCTATAATTATTAACTGTAACTATAAAATACATACTCAATATATTTTTGTAGTTAGTTTTATTTAGAAAAAGAAAACATTTTTAATAACTGAAAAGACTAATTAGTGATAATAAACAAACATTTTTAAATTAATATATATATACACACGTCAAGAAACAAACGTCATACGCAAAAAAAACTATTACATAATAATATTCATGTACGTATAATTTTATAAATTCACTTTATATAATAAAGATTCAGTTTCTTATAATTATAATCAAAAAACTTAATTTATATATTATATATTATTATTATAAAAAATAATGCTCTTTAAATTTAGAGCCATAAATTTAATTACCATTCACATACACACATGCATTGTGATTTATCATGAAAACTAGTAGTTCTACTAATAATATATAACTTTTTTATGAAGAAACTAACCTGATGTGGGAAAATAACGCATAAAAGTTCCTCTCTTGATGGGTGGAAACGCCTGAGATCGGCGAACCACACCAAGCATATTAGCCATCATGGCCATTTCGATTTCTCGTTCTTGCTACAACACAATTACATGCAAAACACTAACACAAATTTGCTTAAAAGAAAAAAATAAAGCTTAAAATATGAAACAGATCTGTAACTGAATATAATTTTTATAAAACGCAGTTATTTTTAAGTGTATAAAAAGTACAAGTTTATCACATTTATTATATAAGTCCATAACAAAAAATTTTTTTTTTTTGTTTCATATCATTTATAATTTAAAATCAAAAAATGATATATTATTCACTTCATGAAAATAGAGTTGATAAAGTTGTAATAAAAACAGAATGCAATATGAAACATCTTTTCAGTGTACAGAATAATTGGCAATATTTGAATAAGTGTAATATTATTTTTACATAGTGAACACATTTAAACATGCTTATGCATTAAAACAAAAGACTTGCAATACCTTAAATACAAATACATTTATCACCTATTTCATGCAATTTGATCATTCGTATTGCATTCAAATTATTATAGGCATAAATGTAATATTTTGCTCATTAAAAAAGAAAAACAAAAAGTGGCAAAATTGAATTCAATTAAAACAAATAGCAATCCAAACGAATTATTTGTCTAACCTGAACTGGAAAGATACACATCAAATTTGGCACCTCTTTTGATTGGAGGAAATAACTTAAAACGAAAAGTGTCTAATGACACACAAATTTTCTGTTCTAAAATCTTGCAACGCTGGAAATATTATTTACAAATATGCACGATTTTAAATAGTAATCACCGGTAGCATTAAATTTCATTATTACAGTAACGAACTTATGTGATAAACAAAAAATAATTTAAAAATATATATTTACCTCAAATGATAATAATGGATCTTGGTTTTCAGCTTTGAAATATTCTATATTAATAGTTATTAATCCATGGTCGAAAATTCTAATATTTATTACACTTCCAAGGTCACTGGTATAAATTTTAAAGAAGCCTCCATCTAAATTTGTACTATGAATTAATTTCAAATTTGGCAAAAAATCACGTAAGATGTTTTCCACATCGCTAATAACGTTTGCAATCTGTTTGTCATTTTTTATTTGCGTTGGATCAATTGAAAAGTCTAATAAAATTGTACTAACGGACATTATTTAATTTAAGTTTAAATGCCGGTATCCACAATAGTTCAAACTAGTATTGACTTGTTCCGCTATCTTTTCTATTAACGTATTGCCACTATCCCGTAGATTAAAATTCTACCACCACTAATGGTTTTCAATAACAGCATGAAATTAGCAACCAGTCAGTACAGTAATAAATTACATTACTGTTTTTATTTTATTGTTGCAGTATATTTGCATTTTTTTTCTTTATTATAGAAATATATCTATTGCAACAGAAGAAACTTAGAAATACACACCAGCACTTACAAAAGCAGTTTATTCATTATTGTTACAAAAAAACTATTTAAATAATATTCATGCATTTTTCAGATCTATAAAACAATTTTCTAATTTACCTTCACTCATTAAAGCAATATTTTAAAATTTAATTTAAATACCAATGTAAAATGAATAAATACACTTTGTATATGTTTCATCACTTCTTTCCTAATTTACCTTATTACCAAATGCAGCGGGAAGTTACGAACGGACTTATAATAAGATATATTAGATCAGGTTTTATTTAGTTTCACCTTATATAATAGATTATTATGAGTGAAGATTTACTAAATATCAAAAATTTTAATAATACTCCGTTGTAAATTATTGTCACTTAAAATAAAAAAAAATACTCATCAACCCATAAGTAGGATCAATGCAACTAATGTTAGTTACTAATTATTAGTGTTAAAATACTGATGAATATAAATACTATTACTGCATTTTATATTATATATATCTTTATAACAATCACTAAATATTTTGTTAAGTAGTCTTCTTAAATTACTTATCAGTAAAACTTTTTATAATTAGTTATTTGTAAAATATATTTAAAAACATAGGAACCTACTAATATTGAGAACAATCAATGCTTTAATTACAAAACAATACCCTTACCTACTTTGCAATACTTAATTTTAAAATTATATATAAAATGTAGTTATCAAATAAACATCAACCTTTGATATATTTTTTGCAATTTATAATTAATTTGGCAATGAAAATAGAGCCTATCATAATATTATGTATAATTCTTAGAAATTTATTATTAAATCACAATAATTTGTAAAAAAAAATATATTTACATTTTGGACTCATACACCTGAATTTTACAATTAAATATGAAAAACAGCAGTTCAAAACTAATTTTCAACAAATACACTAGAAAAATAGATTTTTAAATTGTCACCAACAAATTTTTCCAGGAAAAAAGGGTTTTATTTGGTTACAGTTGAGTGAAAGTACTGGTCATTATTTATATTATATATATATATTGCTGTAGAAAAAAATATAATCATATAAAGTACAATTAATAATTTATTTGAAAAAGTAAAAAGCTCTAGTATTTAGAAAAAATATCATTTGTATTTTTTAATTAAATTTTAATGTTTTAGTTTTAATATTTACAAAACAAATACATATATTTATAAATCGACTTTTTTAACCCGTTTTAATAAATAAAATTCGTAAACAAAAATAACACATTCATTAAGGTACTCGATGGAACTATATGTTTACTAATTATAAGTAAAACACTTAGTTCACTTTATCAACTAATTCAATATTTATAAAATAAAAATGCTAAGAAACAATGATTCACAATAAGTGTATGTATATGTGTGTGTGTATGTTTTATATATATATATATATATATATATATATATATATATATATATATTACATAAATGTACAAGCACATAATTAATATTGTTTTAAATCACAGACAATTATATACAAACTTGCATGTTAGTAAAACATGGTATGAGAGCAAAATACAATTATAAAAAGACACACACTTTAAATCACAAATCAAAGTATAGGTACTACATTCTAAAATTTATTATAAATTGCTTCATAATTGCGATTATATTAAAATCAATATTAGTTATATAGTAATTACATTTTCTACATGACAAAAAAGTTCAGTTGTAATTTATTAAAATAATATAAATTTTTGTTAGTACCTAACTTTGATCCAATTAGTAGCAGATGTGAAAAAATTCAGATATTATAAATAATATATAAGTACTTGTATTATAAATAAATATTCTAATATTTACATATCACACTTTATATATACTTGTACATATATATATATATATATATATATATATATATATACATATATATATATATATATATATATAATTAGATTTAGGTAATTTGAATGAAAACATTTACTTTAGATTAAAAATTAAGAAAATGATACACAAAAATATAACAACTTTAATTTTATAAATGACTGCTATACATAAATTAAACTGTTTTAAACTCTCATATAAAACTATATCACACTGTGAAATAAGTGCATACAAAAACTTGATTTGATATAATAAACTTATGGTAATAATGTTTCATTTCTTGTATTAAGGTTGGGTAATGACTTAAAAACAGACTTATTTTTCTCAAAATGTTTTTTTTCTACTATATTTTGTACATCCGCTAATGAAATGATAGAATTCTTAGCAGTCTTTGATCTTTTAATTGTATGTTCTATATCTAATGCGAGCATTTCTTGTATATTAATTTCGAGAGGATCAAATCCTGGAGTTTCTATTCTAAAAAATACATCTTCAGCAGGTCTAATCACATCTTCTGAGTTGCTAATACTCTTTTTCATTAAGTCTTGACCACTGTGTGTAGAATTTGTGAAATTATTACCAACACTGCTTCCTGAGCTTAAATTGCATTTTTCATCAAAAACAAACATATTTTCTGTATTTTTCGATGTACTAGCTATAATAGAGTTTTTTTCACCAAAAACATAACTATTATCTAAATTCAAAGGGTAATCAAGAATACTTGTAGTACTGCCATTTTGTTGAGAATCAGATATCAATGCTAACGGATAATTAAATTGTGTACTATTATTACTGTTGCTGAGATGATGTGAATTATTATCAGAAATGCTGTTGTTGTTTAACGGGTTGTTTTCAATATTAGCTATAACTTGAGCTGGTCTTATAGATGTGCTTGCACCATTTGAAGGAACAGAAGTCATACTTGGTCGAACTGAAACTCTAAATGTTGGAGAGGGAGGAACCACAGCTTTTTCTGGTGCATTTTGTATTAAAATTATCCTGAAAATGTTTCATCTCATAATATGTATATATTTATAAACACAAAAACAAATTAGTATAAAATAATTAAAAAATGAAAATGCCTTAACAAAAGTTATAGAACTTTTAATGCTATTCATTTTATAAAATATTAGAAGACAAAATAAAATATCCAAAGTGATCAAGCACTTTTAGTCTTGTAATTAACTATAAAATATTATTAAAACATAAAAAACATAACCATTTAAGAAATTCTAATTCAAAATATTTAAAAAGAACATACTAATTGTTTAAAATTAATTTTAAATTATTGAACAATATCTTTAATAGACATACATTTATTTATAAACTGATTTGAATTTGTCATTCTTAATGTTATTCTTTATTCTTAAATGATAACTATTAGCAGCTTCATATTAGTCACATCATAATTAATTTCAAAAATGTAGTATACAATATAATCAATTATAAGAAGTTATAATTTTTATGGGTTTTCATCAGTGAATATAAGTATTGTACCTATGTACAAAAAATACAAACCTATTGTGAGCTCTCCATCTATTACAAAGATGCAAGTACTGTCGACACTGAATGTACATAAATACAGCTCCACCAGTGAATCCAACAGCCACTACAACAAGTTTCGTCCAGAAGGGCCATGCTTAAAAATTAATTGAAAACTAATAAATACTTTTCTGAATGTTAAAAGATTAGATGGTATAATATAAACAACTCATATTTTCTTATACTTGAAATGTTTGTTACATTTAGCTATTTCATTACAATATTATTTTCCTTAAACTCTATAACCATTTGGTTGTTCAGAGGTGAACATATTAGAAATTTGAACCTATTAAATTAAATATTCTATAAATGTGAAAATAAAAGTACTTACAACACATGCAAATATTAAATAATTATGAATATATAGACACCTGAATACTAACCTATAATACCTTTTTGGACTTCTTCTGCTGCTCTGTCTATAAGTACAAAGAGAGACCAAACAACACAAAGGGCTGCAACACAATGAAATAAAACAGCGCAGCAAAGTCGTCTTCTTTCTACACCAGACATATCGAGTCTACGCCACTAGAGAAAATAAGTATGCTTTCGGTATTCTGAGTATATTTATTAATAATTTATTCATTATATGTCTGAGTTGTTAAATACCGAAAAATTATGCTGTGCATGTATACATGTACAGTTACATTTTTATCAATACATATGAATCAATTGAATGACTAACCTCATTGAATGGTTTAATTTTTGTATGCATTATAAAATTAAATTTACATAATTCACATGATCTTGTTTCTGAAGCAGTTAACCATTGTTGAAGGCAAGCTTGGTGCACGTACTTTAAACTGCCTGAACAATAACATGGCGCTAACAATGGATTCAAATTATCTGCTTCACAATGACATATTCTGCAAATATCATTGTTTGAAAAAGATATATTTGAACTAGTTGAGCCTAACCTCGAACTTTCTTGTGTATAAACTGGCTCAGTAGAAGAAGTTATCCAGTTCTCCACATCATTATTTTTTACACTTATTCTTTGCAGTGGCATTTTAATAATTATTTTATATTTTTAACATTATTATCTAAGTGTCACTTTTGCAGTAATAGTAAATAAATTTTATTCTTAATAAGCATTACATTTGAACCCATTTCTAATAGTTATTTTTTTTTGTATGAAACTCATATAATTAATATGAAATCGAATCACAATAAACAACAATTAACACTCTCGAGGAGTGGCAGAAAGACAGCTGTTAAATACTTTTTTTGCTTTAGGATGTAAATGCAGGGACATTTGTGTACGTTATGCAGTTCTTTTCAAAATGAATATGTTGCAAATAATTGTTGTTAGTGTGCATTGCTGTGAAAAAATCCATAGAATATATGTCATTGAATTTGTAGATTTACTTCATTAGCATTACATTGAATTTATGCTTCTAAGTAAAATATAAACCTGCTCATTAATTGTTATCGCTCACATTTTTGAATTAAAATGTTATATTAATTATATTAATTTTGAAATTCTTAATAATATTATTTTTAAGCATAAATGTACTGTAGATTAAATTAACAGGTAGTTTTTAAGTGAAAAATTATGATTTAAAAAATAATTTCTCTTATAGACAACCATAGATACATGCATACAACATTCATACCATAGATCTATGCCATAGATAAAGTATCTCTGATTCATACATATTAACATATACATTGCGTGCGCGGTATCATGTCCGTGGAACTCTATACACCATGTCATAAACAGATTGAACAAGCGTTTTCCGATCGTGAATATAACCTGTACTTTTTAGATTGAAAAAATTTTGAAAATGTCAGTTCAGTTATTTGATTTTGATGGTTTAGAAAACGATACCGACCTTAAAACAAAAATAGAAACGTTTCAAAAGTCAATTGATTCTATTGAGGAAACAATGAAAACAATCATGAAACCGAAAATCTACGAAAATTTAAGTACAAAGCAAAAAGTTAATCATGATTTATTTTTTGCCTACAGTTTATGCACCTTAATGTGGATGTACCTTAGAACGTCGGGTACAGATCCTAATCAAACGGCTGTTAAAAATGAGTTAGTTAAAATTAAAGAACACATGAATCGGTTAAAATCGGTAAATAAACCAAATTGTATTGTTTTTAATTATTTCAAAATGTTACTATAAATCAAAAAAAATATAAACAATTTTTTTATTATTTTGTACCTAGTATTAAATAGTTTGAGTAATTTTCATTAAAATCGTAATAAATGTATACATTAAAGTACAAATTCTAGGTTGATGATCGAGTATTACGACCACAAATAAATAAAGAAGCATCAAAAAGATTTGTGAAAAATGCATTATGGAAAAGTAATGAACCACCAAAGAAGAAAACAAAATTAAATGTATAATTTCCATTTCTATTCTAAGATTATTAAATTTTGTTTAGTAAGATTCTGATTTTATTACTATAGGTTGTAATTGATTATGTAAATATTACTAAATATACTTTATCAGTAATAAATTAGTTATTATTATTCATTAATAGTTCGAATATTATTAATGTACTGCTCTTGATGGTTATCTTGCATTGAATGTTTGACTATATGTATAAAAAAATGGATTTATTATGAAGTCATGGAATATAAAATATTTATTTTAATTTGAATAACCAATAACAATTTTAATTATAAGATACGTAAATTCTGTCTATAATTAAATGTTTTTTTTTTAATATAGAATGCATATGAGTTTACATTTGTCAGATTAAATGTTTTGTTAGTACCCTTTTTCAAAACTAAATTTAGTTCATATATTATAAATGTTTCTTGAAAATGATTAACATGTACACTTAGATGTAATTGAATAATAAAAATTAATAAATCAACTCAACAATTAAAAAAATTGCATTTTCATAAATCAACTTTATTAAATTCTGATAAATGCAATAACTATCACCATTAATAGTAAGTAAGAATATTGAAGTTACACACAGTTATATATCTGAACATGAATTTTATCAACACTGAGTTGGATTAGTTTTGTTACTTAAAATAAGTATTTATTTTTGAAATTATATAATAATCAGACTTTAAAAAGTAAAATATAATTATAAAACCGTTTTATAAAACAGTTTTTTTAACATTTACATTTAACTATTTTAAATATTTAAATAATTTTCCATTTTTTCTTTTACATATTTAATTACTAAAAATAAATTCCGTATTTCAATTCATCATTAAAAGAAAAAAATTTACTATACTAATTAAATTTGAATATTATGCGCCATAAAGTTTATTTGCATCAAATGTTCCTTTTAAGGCTACAATGAATATTTCATTAAAAAAAATTTTTTTTTCGACAAATCGAACAACGAATTCCCTATTGGTAATTTAAATCTACGCACTCCACACAGTTTGAATTATTCTTTTTATTTGAAATTTTTAATTTTATTGTGTCACAAAAATATAAATTGTGAGCAAATTTTCTGAACAATTGATTATTAGAATTTATTAAAAAATGCAATACTTTAATCTATAAATATTTTCAGTTATTCATTTTGGTTTTAGTTCTTTAGTAATTGAATTGTGTTCAGCTAATTTTAGTTCACTGATCTTTTCTTAACAGATATTAAGAATTATATAGATTTAAAGTAATTCTTATCATATATTTATAATGCAGTAAGATAAATGTATTCCATTTCTTTAATTTATAAAATTAATATAAATCTTGATATTTAAACTGGTTGTATTCTATATACTTTTACTGTTTAAAGTTGTATAATTTTTCTTAATGAAAAATTCTAATCGGTAAGAATTTTACTAAAGAATATGAATTGTTATATTAGCTACTTTTCAAGTAATGATTGATTATGTGTCATTAACTTTTTATAAGATGAATTTCATTTCATAAAGAAAATATAATTTAGATCTATGCCTAATATTCATTATATAGTAACATTTAATATAATAGATAAAAAAATTAATTTGTTAAATGATATTTACAGAACGTGTGTGTGTATGTGTGTGTGTGTATGTGTGTGTATATATATATATATATATATGTATATATATATATACACATACACACACATCATACATAAAATTATAACACATATACAGGTAATATGCTTAAATTTTTTGTAAAAAATTAAATATATTACCTGCGATATACGATCTTAATAACGATTTGTATAATGATCTTACATTTTTGATTAAGTTCAAGTATTATTTATAAACTCAAAAATAAAAAAAATAAAATGGGTACATAAAGTATATAAAATCTATTTTTAAAAATAAAATTTGAAATTTTTTTTTGTGCAGTTTTACAGTATTGTTAAATATTGCAAATGGTATGGTAATTTGATAAATTCTTGGACATAATTTAGAAACATTTTTTAATGTTTCTTAAATTTTATTTACTCTGAAAAATCTGAATAACAAACAAAACACTAAATTAACAACTTAAATGTGCATTTTAATTTTATATCTTTCAATCTAGGGCAATTTTATAGTATTAAATTTTCCTTTTTTACTAAAATATAAGTAAATGCCTTTTAAGATGGTTTAAAGTAAAATAAATATAAACTTATTTTTATAGATGCATTAAATTCAATACACTTAAAATATGTTTCATAGACAGGAATTTATTTCCACACACCTTTAGTATGTAAATGAAATAATATGTAACTTTCACATGAAAAACAGCAGTATATATTTGTGAATACATTTGTAAATATACTTTTAATTTTTAAATACATAGTTGTATTTTGTGCCATTCTACATATTTATTGAAATGAATTTATTAATGAGTAATTAACTTATAATGTCTTAAAGAACATAGTAAAGAATTTTAACAATTTAAGCATAGAAGAATATGTAAAAACAAATGCAATTTAATTTCTACATTAATAAATGATGTGACATTGATCACCTTGAATTACTGAGTACACTTCAGTTTCTTAGCTAAAAATGTACATATGTAATAAATCTAAAAAATACCCTAACTTATGAATATGTAAAAAAAATAGAAGTGAAAATATTTTTTATACATACATATTTTTAATAAAAAAATATAAATAAACGTTTTTCACTGGTTTTTATGAATATTCTACACAACATTTATATACTGTATTTATATTTTTTTATTACTTTTTGATTAAGAATACAGATGAATTTTAAATAATTGTTCTGTTTGTTTACTAAACTTATCATTTTCTCTTTAGTTCTAATGATAGAAAATATGATCATTTGAAACATTGTGTTGAAGTCAATAATTTTTAATATTCATAATTATATTTAATGTGAAAAACAATAACAAACAGAATATTTTAAGTCTTAAGATAACTTTGCTATAAATGGCAATAGATAATAGGTAAAAATTAAACAATACATTACAAACAGGTAAAAAACAAACAATGCCAGGATGCAGCAGAATTGTTCATATTTAGAAATCAATAATAAAAAATACATATTAAGAACCAACAATAAATGTATGCAAGTACACCAGTTTATATAATTTAAAGCTTAGCAATATAACATGCTACGGGATGTATGAGCGTCACAGTTTTATTTTTTTATGTATTTTTTTAAATTGATATAAATTTGCTTCACAAGTGTAGACCTATACTGAAGTAGAATGAAGTAGCAATGTTTTATTTTAAATATAATTATTCTTGTAATGTAGAAGTACAATTAGTACTATACTCACATTGTTGACAACGTATAAATAGAAGTTTCTTGAAAACTGCAATACAAATATTATTTAAAATGTGTATGTATGTATGTACACATATACATGTTTTAGAATTATCTTTATATATTAATTAAAAAAAAATATTATAAACTAATTGAGCATATGACAAATTGTTAATAAAAAAAGAAGTAAAAAATCCTTACTTTTATATTTCAATCCTTACTTTTATATTTCAATCCTTACTGACTGATGTATCCATGGGGCTAGCTGGTTGTTGTGGAACAGATGTCATAGTAACTGAATTTCCTGAATTTTTATCAATGTTCATGCTAACAGGACTGATTACACCAACAGGTATCATTGAAGATCCTTTAAAATAACGAATAAGAAAAATCATAAATATTTTATTTTACAATTACAAATATAATAAATGTATTCTTCACTTTATTCCTTAGCTGATTGTTCAATACAAATTTGAAATTAACTTTTTATATTTAAATTCATAATTATAAAAATTTTAACTTACCTAAAGGTACAGCAGGTTTTACAAAACGTTCGCTAGTTCGACGAGCAACTGGTGGAGCAGGTGGGCTACACTGTACAGTTGGTATAGGCAATACCTGTCCACATGCAGTACAACGAGCATCACGTGCAACTAAACCTGAACCTGGACTAAGTGGTCTAGATGCACTTGGTGAAGGATGGGGGCTACTAAGGGTGCGCTGACGTACAACGTTACCACTGCCTCCTAGTACTAATTCGTTATAGTGCCGTTCTTCTTCCATTTCAAGACTGCTTTCACTCTCTGATAAATGACGGCAAAGAGCTTCTCTACGTTCAACCTAAGTACAATATAAATTAAGAAACATATCTTCAAATTACAATTTAACATATATATATATATATATATATATATATATATATATATATAAAGAAAACAATAAACCAACTTCAAGTTGAAGTTTTCGCTGCAAACGAAGATTTTCTTCACGAATGTGACGTTCTTCATTCGAAATACGTTGCATACGTTGACTGTGCTCTTGCTGAGTGCTTGCTAAACCATGTCTCAGTCTAGCTACCTCCTGACGTAACGTTTGAATATGTCCACTCAAATTAGCAGCAGTATCACCATTATTAATATCACTAATTAAAAAAAAACACTGATTTAAATTCATTACAAAGAAATACTTTTTAGAACAAGTTTTTTGAAAATACATGTGTACTAATCAATTTGCTTGATAAAGTTACTAAATATTTTATAATATTAAAAATCAAATATTAATATTAAAAACTATTACATTATTTCATTTATTGCTAATAAATGAATGTAATTGAAGTTTTTTTATACTTAAATTATTAAAAAAAGATACATTGAATTAGTTCAATATTTATACAGAGAAAAACACATTTTACTAACCGAGGGCTTGCTGGATCAGACACAGGCTGGTCTAACTTAATTTGCAACATTCGTTTTTCAGCTTCTAACTTGTCCATTCTTTTCCATAATTTATTAACAAGAGCTTCTTGCTCTTGCTCTAAGGTGTTCTCTAATTCGACTTTTTCACGCCTTAACTGTTCCAAATTTGTTTGTTTCGTTAATGTTTCTGCTTCAAGTTTCTCAATTTTTCTCATTAATTTATTTACTAAACATTCTTGCTCTTGTTCTAATGTTTGTTCTAATCTGAAATTTAATACATTATTCATTAAGTATAATAGCTACTAGTAAACTATTTTTATTTAAACTATATTACTAGGCACTCTAAATCTATTTATTTGTGTATATATATATATATACACAAACACACTATAACTTACATAGATTCTATATATGTAGACTCGTACTTTCGTAAGTTAAATTTAGTTTAAAATTCATCATAAACACTTAATCAAAAGATACAAATTTTTTGTATGTGGAGCTGATTTTACTTTACGGAAAATTGGTGCATCAAAGTAAAATCGGCTTCATGTATATATATACCACCAGTGTAGAGTACGTAAGTTGGTGACTGTCCGTGTGTATGTATGTATGTATATGTATGTATGTATGTATGTACGTATGTATATATAAATTCATTGCATACATACATTTTATTTTGTATTAAAAAAAAAATAAATAATGTATTTAAATACACACAGGCTTGCATTTCAAACATAAATTTTCATTGGAAAATTTTAACAAATAGAACAAAGAAATTATGTTGCATACAATTAAATTAAAAAACATTTTTAATACACAAAAAAATATGGTTTCTTTTTGAAAAAAAAATGATAACATTTTTATTTTTGAATATCATGAAAAAAAAATCATGTACAGAATTTTCTATAATAAAAGGAATAATATAAATATAAATTATATAACAAAGAATTTCTGTATAAGAAAACTGATAGAGTCAAACCTGCATTTTTCCTGCCTAAGTTGATTCAACTTGCGACTTAAATCATTAGTAAGACATTCTTCTTCACGTTCATAATGATGTGCTAATGTTTCTTTTTCCTTTTTCAATGCTTGAATTTTTTTCAGTAATGTATTGGAAATAAATTCTTCCTCCTGCTCTGCTTTTGCTTGCTGTATAAAGAAACTTTTGTAAAAAAAAAGAACACTGATTATTAAATATGACATATGTTCCATTCAATAATCAATAAATTTATTTTAATAATAATATATACATTTGCACACAAGTACAAACAAATCACAGATTATTAATATTTATTTTTCGGGTAATACTTATGATTATTAGATTAATTCTGTAAATATCTTATATATGATTTCAATAAGAAATTATTAAGTAATGAAAAAAGATTTAACTGAATCAAATAATATTAATTATATGCAAATTTAGAAAGGTGTAATTGTTTTTATTTTTTAAAAAATGCTATAGTTTTATGATTATCTTACAATTATAACAGATGTTTGTCGAAGTGTTCTATTTTCTTCCTGCAGAGCTTTAACTCGAAGTTTGTAAGTTTCGAGTTCCACTTTTAGAACTTTGTTTTGTTGCTGTAGACTTTCAATACGCTTTTGTAGTTGCTCACGAGATACTGGGCTCGGAGGCATCATTATAGAACCTCCATCGATGCTACTTGAATCAGACTCACTAGCTGAGTCTGCCATCTGTATTGAGGAATCACTCAAAAATTTAATGGATTGCATAACTTTTTGAAAATGTTAAGTAAGAAAAATAATATAAAACTAATTCGTATATGACACCGAAAAAGGAGGAATAAATAAAAAAAATTAACTGTAAAATATGATTATTTTTTTATGAATTTGTCATCCGCCCATTTGGCCATGCCGACTCAACTGCTCAATGGACTCATTTATGAAAACTTGTCTACCTCACTCAGTTTGCAGAAGTTGCATTATAAAACACGTTCAGATTTATATCTAATTTTCAAACATACCGTGTATCACAAGTAAAAAACTTTAGATTCCGTAAAAAAAACTGTTTCAAAGTTTCCTCGGCATCAATTCCTGAATTTTGACATTCAATAATAATCACCATGAAACGATTTGCAACATTTCACATACACTACATCTATTATTTATGAAACAAACTAAAAATTCATGCTTGTATTAAAACAAATATCTAATAAATGTAGGAAGAAGAAGAAGTGGTAAAAGCATTATATTATCCACTAAATAAAAACATAACCTCAAAAAATTTTAAATTTTATACTTGGTTACTATGAATATCAATATATATTTATAAACACATATATGCATACTTAAATAATGGAATGTATTTATATATTTATTTCAGTTAATTTGTTTAACCTGAATCGAATTTTCAAACTCAAATATTTTCGTATCATAAGAATATATGTATTCTATTCCTATTCAATTGAATCAGTGTAAAAATCTATTTCTAAATATATTTGAACATTTATATTTCAATGGAGAATAATAAAAATTCTGCATAATTTCTTCATTCGACTTTATACTTATGAATTGTTATTCACATTATGTAAATAATATTTAATTAAACTATATAAAATGTTTTATTACATAATAAAACTATGTAAGTTAAAAAAATGAACAATGCAGGCATATACATATATTTCAAAGGAATAATGATTTTCAGGAATAAAAACATTAACAAATACCAGTAAATAAAAACAGCATTTACATCTCAGTACAATATTAGTATGTAACATAGTTTTATTATTTATTATATATATAAATTAATGAATTAAATATGCTATTTTTAAATACCTGTCACTATTGAGAAAAATAATAAACTAATTACTCTATGAGAATTGACAACATTAGGAATTTCACAGATTTAACAAATTTATTTTTATACAAATAGTACAGAATACACAACTTATTAAAAAGAATTAATAGGTACATTATTGAATCATGGTATGGTATTCTGCACAATAAAATATACAATTATTTTCCAGATGAACGTTTATTCTTTTCACTTTTTGTTTAATAAAAATAAAATGTTGACATCTAAATGTTTATGATACTTAAAACTTACGAAAACTCTACTTTTTGTCTTTTTGTATCACTATTATTTTCACAATTTTTATGTCGAACTATTCTTTTTGCTTTTAAATAAGACATTGTATCCCTATTACTTTTATTCTGTTGTGGGGTTGGACTATTACTATCACTGTACTGAGAGATCATACCTAGTCCATCTGATGAACGTATAACATTTACACTATTTTCATCAGTAAATTCATTATTACGATGTTCAATCTTATCTAAAATTAAACAACTACTCGATGATGATTTTCGTTCATCTGAATTAGAGGGTGAAACTGATGAATCTTTATCACTATCTGCTTGAATTGTAGTATCTGTTTTTTTCTTTTGTTTCTCTATTAATGTTTCTATAAAATTGGTTTCTTCTGCTTCAAATTCCATTCTTTCATGCTCTTCACTATCCACTTCACAGGCTAGACTTCCACTATGAGCATCATTTTCAATTTCTTCTTGTTCTTGGAAACTATTATCTTGATTTTCATGTTCTTCATCATGACTACTTGCATTTTGTTGCTCTTCTTCATCTTCATGATCTTCATTTCCCGTTTCTAATAAAATACCTGGAAAATAAATACAACAGTGAAATAATTGAAACCAACTAAATTTACTACTAACCATTAAGAGTAGGGAAATTTAAATTAGGAAGAATTGTCAAATCTAGATCATATTCGGTCATGAGATCTTTTATAAGTAGAGATATATCTTCACGTTTTTTTGTTACTGTCAATTCATCAAACCAGTCTTTCAAATGTTTTATTGGAATACGGTAATCTTTTATAGGATCCTGAAATAAAATTATCATTTACTAATTACAACTTTTAAAATACTTGATCTGATTCAAGAAAAAATATACTTTTAATTACATATGTAACTGTCACATAACTTAAAATACTCACAGTCACAAAAGATTCAACATATTGTAAAACATAAAGTCCACAATCAGTGAAATTATTTTGTTGTGGAACTTTAGGACAATGACCTCTCATATTGTGCTTGGTGAATGTAACATTAGATTTATATTTTTCACGATGTTCCCACGTCAAATAATCCCTTAATGTTGCAACAACACGAGACCGTGAAGCTCCACCAGCCAATGAATCAAATATAAGAATGCAGGGTCTATAAGAGTAAAGAGCAACAAAATAACGCTATATATGAATAATACTTTAAAAATAATGCCTATATAAAAAAAAATTTTTCTTCAAAAACAACTATTTAATAAATTTAACATAAAACTATTATCTATATTAAATAAAAATGTCTACAAATGCTCATTCAGTATTAATTTATTTCTTATAAACATTGAACTTGAATAATAATTACCATAAAAAAATAAAATATAACAAAATCACTTACTGTTTTATCGCATTTTTGAATCGATCTACATCTCGAGATACATTGGCTTTAGTAGAAGCTGATTTAGAAGCCCGTTGTGTGTTAATGATTTCAGTACTACTATCTACTTCTGTACTGATACCGGATGTTTCAGAAGTTTCATCTCCACAAGTATCTGTTTCTTCATTATCCTGTTCTAAATCACTATCACTTCCTTCAGCTTCATCTCTATCACTACATCCTTCCTCCAATTCATCACTTTTAACTGTAATTACTTTTCCTTCTTTTTTTACAGTAACTGAATTTCCAATTGATGTTTTTACTACTGTAAATTAATTATTAAGATTAGAAATATATATATATATATATATATATATATATATATATATATATGTGTATATATATATATATACACATATGTAAATAACACACAAACCTTTCTTTTCTTTAGATTTATTGTCAAGATCTACTGGTTTATTATTGCTCATAAGACGAGCACAATCCAGACCCGGAAAACATATTATAGCTAAAAACCAATGAGATGATTCATTTATTGGTATGATAACATACTCTTTTTCAAATATATTGACACTTCGTGTCCAACGACGCACTCTCATATGTCTTCTTTGGGGAGGTGTTAAAGATGAATCATTTTCAAATGGCAACATAGCTTTTCTAGAAATGAAAAACAATGTTATCAATAATAAACCTATTTTTAAAAAATATTAATTAAAAATAATGTATTTCTTATAATTTTATTTTTGTCATACTTATATATAAGTGGAAGAAATAAAAATATATTATATACATTATATTAAGATTTCAAAACCCAATAATAACACGATTGTTTCAATTTCATATTTTATTTGAAAAAAATATACTTTACTTTTTAAATTAAGTAATTAAATACAATTACCTATTATTGGCATGTGCTTTCAAAGTTAATCGATTATAGAAAAATGTGCTGAACACATGATATTTCTTACGATCTTCTTCTGATAAAGTACTATCCAATATATACTTGAGATAAAAATCTATTATAACATCATTGAGAAACTGATCAGTTGCTAAACATGCATAATCTCCTGTATTGATTGTAATACCACCTTTGGCATTTCGAGGATACACTAGTAAATTCTGATAAGCTCGATCTTGACTACAAAAAAGAAAACATTAATAAAAATACAAAAACACACACAAATGAATGTGTATGTGTGTATATGTATGTGTGTATATATATATATATATGTGTGTATATATATATATATATATATATATATATATATATATATATATATATTGAGACAAAGAGTGTATACAGTAGAAATATATATAGACATAACACATTTGAGTTAAATATTATTAAAAAAAAAATATTCCTCTGCTACTTACACTAATGAATTTTAATAGAATTAATAATTTTTGAAATCATACCTGTTACTCAAATGTAAGGAACCTGTAGAATTTTTTGGAACTGCTTTATTATTCTCTACGAGCAAATCAGTTTTTTTCTCTGTTGAATTATTTACATTTCCATCTTTATCACAGTTTATTTCAGCACAGGCTCTTATCAATACAGCATTCGCTTCACTATGACTTATTTCATCTATTTTATTTTGAAAATAATGTCGTATTTTTTTAGCATCATCTGCTGTAACTTCAAGAGGCAAAAGAATAATTCTTCTTAAAGTACCAAGTCTAGGATGCCCCGAATCATAGAAATAATCACTTTGTTCCTTTATCATTTTAAGTTGTTCTCTTACTGTAGCCGAATATGAAGGAATATTATATAGAGCAATCAATGGTAACATTTTAGTGAAATGAGCAAGAATTTTTACTATATGTACCCCCTTTTTCATTTCTAATACTACACTATCTTGAGTACGCGATGGTACTACTAATCTGATCATCTCAGATGTAATGATAACCTAAAATTTTATTATACAGTTAAATGTGAAAAAACTTAATACAGCCAAATTAATAAATACTTTTTTGTGGATTTTAAATGCATTAAGTATATTTGTAGTATTTCAATTAATTATTGTTCTTCATTACTTAAATGATGCATTTACTATATTCTATTATTATTTTAGTATGCATTTATAAAACATTTAACAATTATTTAAAACGATATAAAAATAGAACTAGTATTTATTACCTTTTCTGTAGGAATACATTTATATGAACCAATTCGAATCGATTTACATGCAAGTTTTACAACTTCTTGATTGCTCATCATCTTGTTTTCACTATTTTCCTCACTGTTAATTTGATCAAGTTCAATATTTTCTCCATCTGAATGAAGCATATGATATTAATTATTGATTTATTAATATTTACTTAAAACAAATAATTTTAAATTAAAGACATGCTTGCAACTTTTTTATAAAATTAAATATATTTAGAATAGCTCAACGTACAGAACACTAAAAAAAGGAAAAATCTCAAATAAAATTATTGTCTTCATAACAATTTTTTTTTATAAACGTTTCGTTATTTTTTATGTAAAATGTGTACAATTATGTTGCAACAAAATAAATATACTTACAAATAGTTCAATAAACAAAATCACTTGATTTTATAAAAGCCAGCATATACTGAATTTATGTCGTAACACATTGTTGAATATATGTTTAAACCATATAATGTTAAAACACAATATTTACAACTAGTGAAAGGAATAAATAAGTTTAAATGTTGTTAAAATGGCATGTTTCTCCTGTCGTAATATGTATACATTTAAGTATCATTTCTCTTAAATAAATGGAAATAAATTTAAACAGTTTTAGAACTTTGAGTATATAATAAGTTCTGTCAAAAAATAAAAAAATTCACATATATTAAACTATAAAACATAGATAACTTGGCGTAATTAACGTATGAAGAACCACAAATTACTAATGGCATATTGAATATGGTAGCCAACATAACCGGCAATTTCACTATTACCAACCTTAGTTTCATACAAACATCTTTCTGATTTTACTAGTAGAAAAATGAAATTAATTCCATAAAATAATATATATATATATATATATATATATATATATATATATATATATATATATATATATATATATATATATATATAACGATGCTAATAATAAAAATATTTTTAAATCAAGTTCAAATACCGTTTAATTCATTAAAATAATTTACTATTTTTTAAATTTTGTAACATTGGCTTGAAAGAAGTACTTAGTAAAAGATATTAAAATTAAATTCATTCTTTCAAAATAATCGGAATTATTAAATATCATTGAATTTAATAACAAAACTTTCAGAAAATTGGGCAATACAGGTGTAGTCAAATTCTATGTAGATAAAATAAATATTAATTTCAATCATATTCTATAATAAAAATTAAAGTCAAGAGCTGTAATATTACCTTCAACTTTTTTTCAATATGTATATATGTATGTATGTATAGAAAACGGTCAAATTTAAATAGAAACAAAAAATAGATAAAGAATAAAAATTATAAATACACAATTTATGAAACCAAAATACAAAAAATGAAAATTTTAATAATTACAATATGTTAAAAATATTGCTTGTTTACTACATTTTGGTAAAATTTCATAAATGGGTGCACAATATGACAATGTGCTTGTCAGAGAACTATTCACAATACAGTTTAAACATGATAGCATTTTCACAAATGAATTCTTTTTTCAATCCACAAACTGCTAAATTCTAGACTTGTCTGTACTACGGGACTCTGAAGATGATGAGATTGTCATCAAAATGCACAAAAAATTTTGTGCTTTTTGGGATGAAAAAAATTCGTTTGTGATAAAGAATTATTCTTTATATAGAAGTATAATAGGTATTGTAAAGTCTATTGACATTTTTTCCTTAAATAGCACATAAAGTTTATTTCATTGAGTCTGAAAAATCAATGAATTCAAATAAAACCACTATACCGATGAAATAATATTGTACTTCAAGCACACATTTCAGAAATCCGCATTTTGTTAAATATAGACAAAATAATGATCATTTTAAGTTTTATCATGCCACAGAATATTATAAATTAGATATGTTTGATATTTAATATATTAATAATATAATAATAAAATAATGCTATTTAAGTGCTATGAAACTGTATAGAATATATTCCATTATAAAAAAAATGTGGCATGAAACGAATTCAAAGAAATACAGGGCTTTTCATTTTAAATATACATTTTACATTTTTGATAACCCAGAAGTCAAGTGTTAAGTTTAAAGAAAAGAAAATTCTTAATTTAGTATTCTATATTTAAATCATTTGTGTAACATTTGAGGTCTAGCATGGTTCAAATTCAATCAAGGAATAAATTTTCCTTTTTATGGAAAAAATAATCATTTGGTTAAAATTAAATTAGATAATTATAAAAAGCACAGGGAACAATTAAATTTTTCATAGACACTTGTGCCTGAAATGAACTATATAAATCTATTTTGTACTATTGCCTTTTTCTGTGAGTCTTGAAAAACAGACTGAGGAAGAATAAAAAAAATTAATCTATGTTCCTCATTGAAATCCTCAGTGAATTTACTATCCTAAGCAGGTATACATTCAATTATAATACTGAAAAAACAATATTATTTCTTTTTGTATTTTTTTTAATATAATTAAATATAATTGCTTTTAAATATTATTATAAAGTAAATCTATTGAAAGGTTATTAGAATAAATGTGCTCCAATATAAAAGACCAAGTCTGACATTTTTTTAAACTGATAATTACATTAATTTTCATAATGAATGTCACAATGTGTGAATAAAATTTAATTACCAACACAATATATGTTTCATTTTATAGATTATTTAAAAATAATTTTTCTGAAATAATTAAAATTTCATTAAATATTCAATTTTCCAATAACAGACAAAACACATTTTATTTTTAGTTAAAAAATAACAATTAGTACTACTTACATATCCGATATTTATTAGATTTCTGATAATTTCTTATATATATATATATATATCATAAATATTATATATTAATTAAAAAAACTCAAATCGTACATTCAATTAAACAAATATAATTAGAAATTAAAACAACATATACAATAGTAAAATTTTAAAATTAGATGGATGTATGTATTTTGTGAATATTTGATTTTTTCTATACAGATTAAAAAAAATTTAGATAATTTCTCTATTTAAAAATATTTTGAATAAATTATTTAAAAATAATCCATAATGATAAATATATTTACTACACAATTTAATGTTTATAATGTAATTAATAATCATTTTAATTGCATTTAAAAATTATGTCATCTAATTTAAAGATATTACTCGAACAGTATACTTTTCAATAAAACAAATAATTTTAACTATAAATTGAATAAAAATTTTGGTTTACTCACCTTTGTTTATCAGCTGTTGATTTTCAGGTGATGTTGAACTTTTACCAACAGCTTCGTTAACACCATGATTTTCTAATTTGTAATTTTCATTCTCCAGAATAAGAGGTTCTTTATCTAGTAAACCTAAAGTTTCTTTAGTAATAATAGTCGATTGTTCTTCCTACAATAATAAAATATGATTTAGTTTTAAGAAAATATCAATACAATAAATAAATAAAACATACAAACAATGTAACTAGCCATATTATCTTTATTTATCTGAATATTATGCTATTTCATACTATAATATAATGAAATCAGTACTATAATATAATGTAATAAATAGAATGAATACAAATATTTATTAAAGATTTAAATAATAATAATATTCAAAAAAATGTATGTACCTCACACTTTTCATGTTTACTGTTATCATCCTCATCTGAACTTAAAGTTAAAATTTCTGGTTCTGGATCTGGAACTTTTTGTTTGCCTCTTCGTGGTTTAGTTTTTACTACACCTTAAAAAAATGTAGAAATATTTTTATTGCATTATTTTTAAAATAATAATTCTTTAATAATAATATGGAAAATAACTGTCAATAAATTATTAACTTTAAAATAAAATAAATATTAACATTGTCTATAATATAGTTGAAGAAAATGTACTTATTAAAAAACTTTAATTTAGTTTAATTACAATAATAATGATTTTAATAAATAAAAAACAAAATGCATTTTAGTTATAAATGTATTAGTTATTAGTATTGATACTCACCACTTATTTTACTAGTTAAATCTGTTTGATTTTTATTTAAGTTTGATTTTCGAACATCTAAAATACCAGATTTATTAGAATCACTATCACTACTATTTGAACTTTTTGAACTAACACCTAAAACAGTTGATATAGGTATAGCTTTTGGATCTTCTGGTAATTTTCGTTTACAACGTTGGCATTTATTAAAATCTACTGATGTATATCCACAATATCGACATAATGCAAGCATTCCAGAGACATATCTAGGAGCATCTACTTCTTTTGGAGGTGATGGCTCTTTAACAGGAGTTGGTGGTTCATCTGGAGATTTTCCACGAATTATAGATTGCTGCAATTGATGTTGAAACGTATTTGGCTGAATAGATGAAGTAATATTGTTTTGTACATTTCTGCCACCTTTCTTTGCTTGATTGTTAATTGTTTTTGAACAAAAACTTTGTTGGAATGAAGATTGTTGATTTGGCAAGACAGAACTCTGGGTCACAGGTGTGGATTGAGGAGGACCTTGAATTTGAGATTGATGCAAGGAAGAAGGTTGTCTTGGAGTTTCTGGAGTGTGTGATGTTTGCTTAATTGGTGAAACCTGCAAGTATTTTTAAAATGAACTTTTTGTTCATATAAACACTAAAACATATATAAATAAAATAAAAAAAATGGATAGGAAAAAAATTGTTTAAAAATTAAAATAGAAAAAAGAGATTCAATGATTTTTTTGAAATTTATTTTTAAATACCGGTTATTTTACTATTATGAAAAATATTTTTATTTTAAAGAAATTAATAAAAATATTGAACATATGTAACATCAACAATTTTGAACATACCTGTTGTAAAGTTACAGGAGAATTCCCAACTGATGGTGGACTATCTGAAGAAGGTCCATGAGTTACTGTTACAATGTATTCTATTTCAGCACCTGGATGATTGGCACAACGTATCTGGCTTACACCAGGAATAAAATCTACATTTACCTGTAACAGGACCTGACAAAAATCTAATGTCATAATCAATGCACAAGTAATTTTAAAATAACTCATTCCTATTGTTATCCTAATAATTACTAAAATAATTCAATTTTATTAATATATATTCATACAAATTTAATTAATATATAAATAAATTTTAGACAAATTATTTAAAGCAACAAAAAGAAATAAAATACATTTGTTATAAAACAAAATTAAAAATCATTAAAATTGTGTACATCAAAATTGAATTACATTTATACTAAAAGTTCATAATAATTACTTCATCTTGACATTTGAGTTGTCTTGTACTCAGAGTTTTAAAATAGTAATTATACATATATTGTCAATATAATATGTAAAATATAAGTATATGCATACCACTTTTGTTTGAACTTTAGTAGATAAGCTGAATTAAGTTAAGCCACCAAAGGAACTCAATTTTTACTTACAATTAATTCAAAAGTAAACAAAATTTAATATTACTTGTTTACATTGTACACACATTCATGTTCATTATGTAAAAAATCTCATATTATGTTGAAAATACAAAATAAACAAAAAATTGTAAGTGTATGTAAAAACTTTGTGTGTGTGTATGTGTATATATATATATACATATAATTTACCTGCTCTAATAATTCTGTGACAGTGCAGCTTTCTTTTGGTAAAGAAAATGTAATCAATCTTTGTTCTCCGTTCTCTAACATTACTAGCATTTTGGCTGTATGACGCGCTTCTTCGCAACCTGGACTAGAAGGTTCCGCTGTAAAAAATCCCAAAAATGTATAAAGAACTTTTAAATTAAAAAAACTCTTTCACTATACACACAATCATATATATATATATATATATATATATATATATATATATATATATATATATATATATATATATATATATATATATATATAGATACATACATACATACATACACACACAACATATACACATACATGCAAACAAATGAACACCACTCACTTTTAAAATGTTTATTTTACAATTTAGTCAATATGACAAAAGGATGTCAGAACATTCAAGTATTGATTGGTGATTGAAAGTATCATTTAACCTATACTTACATTGAGATGTTGCTGAAGTAGACGATGACTGCGTTGGTGTTTGTGGGCTCTGTGGGTTGGAATTATCTGATGTATTAGGTAAATTTATTCCAGCTCTGGCTATACATTGAGAATTTCCTCGATTACCACGTGTTGCTCCTTGAAAAGTATTACCTGAAGTTCCTCGACTTGGATGTCCTTCAATAATAAAATACAATAAAATGAATTCACATAGAATATGCAAAAGCATACTTTTTCACAATTAATTTTATTGTACAATTATATTATGTACACAAATATACATACATACATACATACATATATATATATATATATATATATATATATACATATATTATATATATATATATATATATACACACACACACACATATAATGTATACGTACCATCTCAATAAAAACAAAAAAAAAAAAAATGTCAGCATATACAAACAAAAAATTTTAAATTTAAGCGTCTTTTTCAACTCATGCTTATCTAAAGAAACAAATGTTAATATAACAATAATAAACGAAAGAAAAAATGATTAAAAAATACATTAGACGAATATAGGGCAAAAAGTACAAAGCGAATTAAAAAAAAAGCAATGGGAGATATTTTTTTGAATATATTAAATAAAAAACGACAGTAACATTCTAATACACTCATTTTTTTCCAGCATATTTATAAAATATGAGTCAAGATTCTAAAAAATTATAAATTATTTTGCAAAAATGTAAATAAAGTGTATTTGTGTTGTTCATGAGGTTCCCTTGAGAAAATAAAGATAATGAATAAATTTGCTTTTATTTCTAAAATTTGTTTTTAATAGATATAGTTACTGTATATATCTATATAAAAATAAACTTTTTGAAACAAGTAACCAATAAAACAAAAAAGAATAGTATGTTTGATTATTAAAATACATAATAAAGTTTTTTATGTAAATACTATGTTAATTTTTATGCATACATAAGTTTACTCACTAACAACACAATATTTGAATACCATCAAAAAATAAACTTCGCATGGAATGAAAATTATAATTTAAAACATCTAATAAATACATTCTTTACATTTACATAGAATTGTTCGTGCAGTTTTTTGAACTTTGTTTTTCTAATTACATAGATAACCGATAAAAGTTCAAATATACCTGCTTGTAACATACTATTCAATAGATGAGGTGATTGAAGGGTGGGAGGACTAGTAAAATTATCAGATGTAAGTGCCGAGGGTTGAGTTAAGCCATTATACAAAGCAGAAGTGTTTATATTGGACACTTGTTGATTGCGTCCACCTCTGTTACAAGCTACACCACCTATAACATAGGACTCATAAGAAAAAAAGGATGTAAAATTTTCCATGGAACATTTATAATTTTACCAACTAAATACAGTCATTTATTACACAAACATTAAATACCCAGAAATTCAAATGTAAAGTGTTTTACATAATATTACTACATAAATCAAGATTTATTTCTTGTAAATGTGTTTATGTACGTGTGTATGCATGTGTGTGTGTATACATATATATATATATATATATATATATATATATATATATATATATATATATATATATACATGCATACAAACATACACAATTTCTATACATTAATGAAACAATTTTATTTTAGAAATTAAAATGAACAAAGATACATTTATATATTTTTCATTTTGTTACATAACCTTTCTAATTATTACATTTTAGTAATATTTAGAAAAGATACAAACTTTAATCTATCAATAAATACTATTTAAAATAATTTCTTATCTCTAAATAGAGTACAAATGTGCAGTAGTGGATACATGTGTAGTAGTAGATACATATGTACAAATATACAAATTTATGTATATACATATACATACATATATATATATATACACACACAAACACACACAGGCACACACACACACATAAAGACACTTGCACACAAATCAATCCCCTTTTGTTTCTATAACCCCTTGAGAAACTGGAATTCTTTTTTATGATTTAAAAAGGTAAAGATAACTATTAGATATATTTAGTACATAAAAAAGAAAAAATATTAAATATTTTTTACTTATGTATTTTGATGCACTTTATTAAAATAACAAAAATTAAAACGATTTTCAATAATGGACATGAAAGCAGAAAGTAGCAGATTATTTTATATTATGCTATACTTCTTTTCACTATTATATATATATATATATATATATATATATATATATATATAATCAAATCACAATTTTAGTATTTTCAACATGATTGTAAAAAATATTACTGAGAACTTAAATAAAAATTTTATTATTTTAAAAATATACTTCTAAATTTTAAACAATTTGTAATAAAATAAAACATTAATTTTAAAGACTTTAAACCTAACTTACTTCTACCTCTGTTTGAATGTCCCCTTGCAAGTGATGACTGGTTAACAACATTTCTGTAATCATTCGGCACATTAGAACTAGCCTGTTGAACTGAAACTTGAGATGTACTCAGTTCTGAAGATATTGTCATCTGTTGGTTAGGTCTAATTAATGGAGTTTGACCAGGTATAAGAGACGTATCAGATTGAGATTGATTATTTGTAACGATATTTTGTTGCTGTATATTATTTCCACGATTGGCTAAACCACTATTCATGTTAATGATTTGTTGTTGAGCAGGAACATTTGGACGTGTCTAAAAACATCAAATAGTTAAAAAGAGAATAAGTTAAAAACACAATTTTTACTTAATAAAAACTTTAATTCTATATATATATATATATATACATATATATATATATATATATATATATATATATATACATATATATATATATATATAAATATTCCAAAAAATTTCAAAAAATGGATAAAAAACATATAAACATGATGAAGATTTTGTTTTAAATTATTAATGATAACACCCGAAGACACACGAAAAGTTATGATATTAGTATGATAACAATTACAATGAAATGTGCGGCTTTATAAAACTATGATGTTGCAATATAACTGTGTGATTTAAAGATATACCTAACCATAACATATATATATATATATATATATATATTATGACATTGGACAAATATATATGATACAAGCGAAGCAATTCTGGATGCAAGATAAGTAAGCAGGGATGGAGCCTCCCAAGGGTCTGCGAGTGTAGTGAGCAGAAAGCAGAGCCCCATAGTGTGTGTGTGTGTCTACATTTACATATATATATATATATATATATATATATATATATAAATAATACTAAAAAAATAGTACTAAAACTATAATTAAAAAAATAATACTAAAAGCACAAACAAAAATATTTTTCCCAATTTTGAAACAAATTATATAAATATGTAAATTGTTTTATGAGTTAAATTTTAAATAAACTGCTTTTAAGAAATATAAATACAACACTTACAATTTGTTGTAAAGCAGGAACATTTGGCCTTACCTGTAAAATTAATATATATTTATATTACAATATTCCTATTACAAATGATACTTTTTTTTATAAAATAATAAATGTGAACAAAATAAGTATCATTAAAAAAAATTAACTTACTAAACTACCATTAAGTTACTCACCAATCGTGTTGGAGTAACTTGATGTATATTTTGTAATTGTGGAATTTGATTTTGTTGATTAATTACAACATTAGATGCCTGATTAACAGCTGTATTTGGTCTAACAGATACTTGCCCAACACTTTTATTAATAGCAACAACTGGATTTTGAATCGAGGGTGATTGTATAGGATCACGATTTAAAGCAGGCGAATCTGCTTGAGTATTATTTTTTCGTGGATATGGCCTTTTGCGTGTAGGAGTTGGTGTAGGTGTTTTTTGTGTGGTAAATCCTTGCTGTTGATTAATTTGTCTAAAAAACATTATTTTAAACTCAAACATTATCATATTTTAAAACAAAGTTTATGTACATACATACATATATACACATATATATATATATATATATATACATATAAAACAAACTACTCTCAGTACAGTAATAACAAACTGTATTTAATAAAACTAGTATATACCCTGTTAAAATTAACAGCAAAATAGAGAGAAAAAACTATTGATTTTTACAACACAATATATTTAAACAAAAACTATCTAAGAACAAAACTACATACAACAGCGTTTATCCGAGCTGACAAAACAAACATTTCTCATTATTTTGTCCACAGGACAAAGAGGCAATGAATGTGTTTTTATATATAAAAATGGTTTAAGTAATACATTAATTTTAACAAACCTGTTCTGTAAGAGAGCATTTGTAACTGCAGGACTATTTAATGAGGGTACTTCATTATTTTCAGACTGTGTAGGTTTATTATTTTGTTGTGACTGTAATAATTTAAATTCACCATATGTCATTTGACGTCCATCAGAAATCTGAACCATTTGTTGGTCCATATATGGCTGAAAATAAATAATTAATTATAGTCATTTTTTATTGCATTATTATTATGATCAAATGCCATTAAAATGAACAAACTCTTTAAAGTACTACAATAATGATTTATCAGATATTTTTACACTAATTCTTTTGTATGTTTAATACTTCATTAATAAAATTAATCATAACATTTTTTTTAAACATACATATACATTAATTAATTATATTGTATAATTTATAATTATACACATTTATAGTGAATACACAAACTCCTTATGAATTTAATTATAGTTTTAGGAACAATAATTATTGAAAATAATTATTCATGAAATATTATAACTTTATTTACATTACTAAAAGGTAAGTTGACTATTTATTTTACATAAACATGGATATACCTGCTGCATAATTTGTGAACGAGGCATTACAACTTGTTTTGGTGTTGTAACTTGTTGATTTGTTGTTTGTTGTGACTGCATAATTGGGGTTGATTGCCTTTGCTGTTGTACATATTGATTAAGAACTTTCTGTTGATTTGATTGATTGACATTTCTATTCAAAGAAGTACCAATTGCTACAATGGTTCTATTAGTCTGTTGCTGCTGCTCAGAGTGTTGTGATGATTGTTGAGTCTGTTGCTGTTGTTGCAAACCTCTTTGTCTTGCTTGTGCTGCATCAGCAGCATCAACAAGTTCTGTTTTTGCTTTTTGCGTTGCCAAAAATCTTTGATATTGCTGCATATGTTGATCAACAGGTTGATGAGATGGTGCTACAGTTGTCTGCAACTGCACTTGTGATATCTAAAATCAATAATGTCTTAAAATAAAATACTAAGATCAATTAGAAACATATTTAATTATACTTATTGATAATAATAAAATTAATTTCTACTCATTTTTGGACATTAAAATTTTATACCTGTGATGGTTGATTTAAATTAGTTGTTGTAATGTGTGTCTCTTCAGCAACTGGTGTCGCATAAAAAACTTGTTGGGTTTGTGAAGGACTTGCATATTCAATTACATCTGATGTTTGATGTATATTCTAAAACAAGTTATATTAAGAAAAATTAATAAATCGTTAAGAAAAATATATGACTTTTAATAAGAGAATAAATATATTTTTATAGATAATTCTAAAACAATATGAAAACCCACCAAAAATATTTTAATATATACACATTTGATCATAATTTTTGAGTTAAGAAATATATAATTGTATTAAGAAATTAATACACTTAAAAAAATTACAAACACTAAAATATTAATTTTAATAATTTATATGATTAATATTTTTTAAAAATACCAGTGTTTTTGTCTGTGTGATGAATTGTTGATTACTATTTGCTGGTGTACACTGGACAAGAAATTGTGCTACTTGTTGATTTTGTGTAGATATTTGTTGATGTTGGTGGTATGTTAATTGTTGAGGTTGATTCGTTTGCTCAACCAACATATGTTGCCCATCTGCTGAAGTTAAAATCACTTGTTGTTGTTCAGACTGTTGTATTACAACCTGAAATATAATATTTTATAAATAGTTCTTTTCATTTCACATCAAGATTATTTTATAGCTCTACAATTTAACAGTAGGAATTAACTCACCACCACCTTAAAATATAATTCAAATATTATGAATAAAATGATAATATATACCATTTCTTTATTAAGAAAATACATGTTACTACTAGTATATACACAATATAGTTCTGACGTTATGGTTAAATTCACTTTCTAGTTTCACCCCACAAATCACAAAAACTTTTCCTGATCAAAAATATTTAATCAATTATTATTAATTAATTTTAATTGTTACTTGTGTGCATTTTGATGACAATACCATCACACTCAGAAAATTAAAATATAGAAAAAAATTACTATTTATGAACTTATATCCTTTTGGAAACTGTATATCAAAATAGAAGATGTTGATTATATTATATAAAAAAGATCAAATAAATGTTAATATATATACTTGATCCTGAATATTATTTTTTGAACACACTAACGAAGAACAAATAGTTTTTATATCCAAATATATCGATATTTTTTTTCCAATAATTCATATAAATTTTTACAAAATATTTTTATTTAATATAATGTAATGTAATGCTTTTAATTATTTACTTTTGTTATTTTTTAAAAAAGTACTATTTTGTTTTATATACCCATTTATGCATATATATATATATATATATATATATATATATATATATATATATATATATATATATATTATTACAATAAACATAAAGTAAATTTTTAAATATATTAGTAAAGATACAAATATATGTAGTAAAATTCAAGTGCAATAATATTTTATAACGAAAACAAAAGTATAAAATTTAATAACTATTAGATTGCGAAAAAATATATGAACAAAATAACAAGTAGGTTATTTAAAAAAATCAATTCAATGTCACACATATATAAAGATAAAATGATCTACATTATGAGTATAAAGAAAAAAGTGTAGATGTATACTGAAAATAATACAAAATAGAATTTTACCTGGTGCTGCTGATCTGATTCTTCTTGGTTAAAAACATATTGGATAGTTTTACCTAAAATGTAAATCAGAGGCAATTAGTATATTTTCTATATAAATAAAAATGTATACAGGGATTCATAAAAAAAAACTACTATATACATATAAATACATACATACATACATATATATATATATATACATTACATACCTCCAGAATCTACCTGTGTAGTATACAAATCTGGACAAAACTGTTGTAACTGATCTTGTGATATCATTTGCACCTTCCCTTCAGATCCAATTATTTGATAAAATTGCTGTGCCATTATGCTCTGCACGAGCTAACTGCACAATATTTCGTTTCAAAATTATATATTCATCTTAATATAATTATATGTAAATTATTACTAATACTATAAAACAGAGAACTTTGAAATAAACTAAATATCAAATTTTACTAAATGTCCTAACACGAAAATAATATTATTACATGCTAACTATATAAGTACATATTTATAAAATAAAAAATAATATCAGTGTAATAAATTTAATAAACACTAAATTTCATAATGGAACATTATCTTTTATGTACATGATAGCGAGAATCTGAAAAACAATTTAATACATTAATAAAAAACAGTAATTTAAATTACTTACTAATTAAAAATAAATAAATACAATAATAATGATTACAAAAAAACTAAACTTTTCAGTGCATATTTACATAAAATCTGCTTTTATTAAATTGTACAAATATGACACCACTTTAATAATAATATTGTCTCTATTAACAAGTTTACATAAACTTTATATAATTTTTCGAAATATACATATCAACTTGTGAATGATAGTACCATGAATTCACAAGAATTGTCAAAAAATTAAGGGCTTTAGAATTCACTTTAATGTCAAAATAAATGTGTACTTGCCCCAGAAAGTCTTACAAATATTCTTATGAATGATTTCGCACACAAACTTGAATTATTAAAAATCATAAAATATACAAATTAAATAAATAATAATTTATAATTTATTTGCATCTATTTGTCTGTGCGCCGTACGATACAGATTAATGTGAGAAACCATGATAGAAACACAACCGTGTTCTGCACTACCAGACAAATATATAGGAAAATGGCGTGGCTTCAATGTCAGCTATCTTCAGAGCACACGTTAAACTTATCCGCGCGAATATTTGAATTTATAAATTGTATAGTTTATGTTGTGTACTTACTGTTACGATCCAGAATTTGAGTTCATGTGCTTCAAAATGACTAATTATGTATGTATCATTTGATTTTAGTGAGGTTATGTGAAATAAAAAAATAAAAAAGGATAATTATAAGCACTATAAATACTGTATCAAATAAATGAAAATATGTAAAAAAGAAATGTTAAACAAAAAAGAAGCATTTTAGTCAGAAATAAGACTAATTGGCTTTTAAATTGCCATGAACTAATTCTAATCGCTTAAAACCAGTCATTGAATTGTCTCTTATAGTAAAAACAACGAAAAAAATTCATCAGTAACTTTTTAACTTTGTTAAATTAGCACTTGAATGGAATGAACATACATATATATATATATATATATATATATATATATATATATATATATATATATATATATAATATTTAATAAGAAATTATTGTTATTAAAAATAATACATTTTCTTTAAGAAAATTAATTACAAATTACATATAACTACTAATAAGTGTTACAATATTTAACATGATCAGTATGATATTTAATATTTATTATATTTTAAAAATTTAATCCTCTATCAATTTGAGGAAACATCTCTTTTGTATATATATATATATATATATATATATATATATATATATATATACACATATACATAATGTATATAATAGATTCTCCGAACTGGCAAATATTCAAATCCTAACTGGACTTGGAAGTTCCGTTTAATTGATTAATCAATTTATAAATATAATTTGGTACTAATTATTTATTTGAAAAAAGTCTTATTTATTAAAAATTCTATAGAAAAAATAAAAATAGACAAACATGTATATATTTTTGTTTATTTTCATCAAACATTTCACCTTATTATATATTTTATCTCTTTAAATTTACATTATCTTCTTTGAAACATATTTTAACAAAGGTAGGCACGCAGGCACATACGCATCACGCACACAAGCCCCCACATGCACATACGCCCACATGCACACACGCACGCATGCACACGCTCCCCCCCCCCATATATATATATATATATATATATATATATATATATATATATATCATATATAATTTACGAATAATTAAAAAAATATCTTATAATTTAGTTTTATATTCACATAATTTTATTGAACAATGAACGTGTTGCAATTATATATTATACATATATATATATATATATATATATATATATATATATATATATATATATATATGTAGTTACCCGGTCAAATGAATACCAAATACAAGTGTCTTGGATGTATAGACTTTGGCTTTCGACTGTATTACCACATCATCGGTCATATTGAAGAACCAGGGTAAAGAAGACACAAACATCGAGCTGCTAGATAAGATCTACAAGAATGCAACTTTAGCGGTGAAGTTACAAAAAGAAACAAAAAAGATGAAAAACGAGAAATGTATAAGATATGAAGAAGCAATTTCAGCGAATTCTTTACTGCAGCCTTAGAAGAAGTATTTTAATCGTTCGACTGGGAGGATAAAGGAATCGAAATAAAAGATGAAAGATTAAGTCACTTCCGGTTTGCTGATGACATCGTTATCTACGCAAGAACTCCAGAAGAGCTACAAAAGAGGATAGAATAATTAAATGATACCAGTTAAAAAATTGGTCTAAATATGAACCACACAAAAACAAAAGTGTTGTTCAATGCATTTGTTTATCCGAAGAAAATTGAAATAAAAGGAACAGAGATAGAAGTTATGAAGTATGTCTATCTAGGCCAGCTTATCAATAAAGATGGATCATTTATTGAAGAAGTAAACAGGAGAATAAACATAGGATGGAGCTCATTTGGACGAAACGCTTCGATATTTAAATCAACAATTTCACTTTATTTGAAGAAAAAAGTATTGGATTAATGTATACTACCAGTCCTTACCCACGGCAACGAAACATAGATGCTTAATGTCAAAATCATTTTAACCCCAAACACAGAGAAGAGACATATTAGGAATAACAAAAAGAGATAGGAAAAAAATACGATAATAGACAGGAGTCACATATATAATAAAAAAACTAAAGAGTCTGAAATAGAAGTGGGCAGGGGATGTTATAAGAAGAGAAGACAACCGATGGACAACAGAAATTATTAACTGGAAACCAAGGGATATAAAAAGACCAAAAGAGAGACCAATGAGTAGGTGGGATAAGGAAATTAAAAATCTGATTGGAAACCAGTGGAAAAGAGAGGCAAGTAATTGTATAAAATGGAAAATCAACGAAAAGGCCTTTATCCGGCAGTAGATTGACAGAGGCTACTGCTGCTGATGCTATATATATATATATATATATATATATATATATATATATATATATATATATATATATATATATATATATATATATATAGCATATATATATATATATATATATACTAAGGGGCTTCGTCCCCTGTCCGCTTCGATCACCAACCCCCGAGCTTGCTGTGCTCGCCTACTTCCAATTATAAGCCTGTACATGCAACCGAATGAAACAATAAATATATTTTTAAAAACTCATGTCTATATAATTATTATCTGATATATAGCAACGTAATCGTTGTATATATATATATATATATATATATATATATATATATATATATATATATATATGTATATATACGAGTATATATATATATATATATATATATATAATGTGTGTGTGTATGTCTATATAAACATAGTACATTATTTCTTGCAACTTTTTAGTTTTTTGTGGCTAAATACTATATATATATATATATATATATATATATATATATATATATATATATATCTATAATTAATTAAAAAAATAAAATACATTCATTAGTAAGTAATGTACAGAAACAAAATAAGTTATCAATTTATTGAACTCATTTAATAATACAGGTGGAGCAAAAAAGAACGAAGAGATTTAAAATACTAATATGTTTTTTGTTCTGTAATATTTTCATCTTTTTTCAGTTTTTAAAATATAATATAAGAATGGGGAATTTTTTCTGAGAGAATACTTCTCTCAGAATTTCTGGACATAACGCTCGAATTTCTCTTCATATGTTGTTCTTTAGCTGCAGAACGGTTTTTGGCTTATTAACATATACACGTTCTTTTAAGCAGCGCCAAAGAAAAAGGTGAATTAAAATCGTGTTTTCTTGAAATTATGCATTCGCCGAAAATATCCCGTGAAAGTTCCATAAAGGATAGTCTGTTGACTTTAGTTCTTGCACATCTGTATTTTGTATAGGAACATTTTTAATGCGCCCAAAATCCTTTGCAGTGACCTCCGAGATATTCCAAGTTGGGTTTAACGTCTTCTGGTTTTGGAGAGACGTTTGGAGACTTTACTCAATACTCTCCTGTATACGTTGAATATTTTCCTCAGAGCCGAACGATGTCTTCCAGATCCTGGACGGTTACTAACTACAGCTTGTCCAAAACGTGCAACCAAACGATTAATTACTGATTCTGATGGTTCTGTTGAATATTAAAATAACGACGATATGTTTACTGGGTCAAATTAATTGAAAGCTAATTTTCTAAATAAAATTCAATTATTTTGGTACATTGTTCCATCGTGTTCAATTCCATGCTGCATTCCCTAAAGTTTATTTATAAAATTCCGAATAAAAGAGAAAAACATTTAAACAAAAAAAAAAAAAGAATTAACTATTCAAACCTCTTCTTTTTTGGGTTAGATGTGTTGAAAATGCAGTAAGACGCAGACCGGAGTGCTCTAGATGTAGCAGAAGGTTACATCGTTTTACCGATCCGTATAGTGAATTTTGATAAAAATAAATCGTATATGAATATATACATATATACATATATATATATATATATATATATATATATATATATATATATATATATATATATACCACTATAGAACACCGTAGTTAGGTTTCTAAAAAAATCCGTTATGCGAAATCGTGTTATATGGGACAAAGAACTAGTACAAAAAACGGGGATATGTTCTAAAAACTAACAAAAATACACATGAGCATTAGAAACATATTTAATAAAAATATCAATAATCAAACGTATTGTACATTAAGTTAAATAATGTATGCAATTTTTTTTCATCGCTACTTAGCACAATTAAACGAGAGCGTTTTCTTGGTTGCGAAATATCTTTATCTTCAGAACTTCTGCAGCATTTAGATTTTTATATTCTGCTTTTTTCAAAAAATCTATTATTTTATTCCGTTTATAAATTTCATAGAATGGAACTAAACATTTGTGAAGTTCTCTTTTGAATTATGCACTTCTTTCAGTAGAAGGATGTATATTTAAAAATAGAATTTTAATTAGTTCACTAAGTTTATGCCTTCCTGTGAGCTTTTTAGTATAAAAATTGAACTTTAGAATTTTCGTCTCTGCTATCATTCTTTGAGTTGATTTGATTTTGCTTTGATGCCATTTCAACCAAATCTGCTTCATCAGTCTCAAAGAGTCTTTATGCATGATCAGCTTCTTCTGATAGTCTTTCTTCTACTACTACAGAATATTTTCAGTAGTCATGTGATCAAACCGTGTGGTAAAAGTACCGTGTCATAAGAGGGTTACCTACATCTCTCTCTCTCTCTCTCTCTCTCTCTATATATATATATATATATATATATATATATATATATATATATATATATATATATATATACCCACGATAAAACAGCTGTTAAGACAGTACATTTATCCAGGCAATTTGTTTTCAAACTTAAATTTGCTTATATATTATATTAAAAATAAAACTATTATTATATCGCTCTCAATTAGAACACTACATATAAAAGATTGTTTCTATAAATCAATTTAATTTGATCATTGATTCAATTTACTTTTTTTAATGTTGTTGTACGTTTACTTGCTTTAATGTTTAGTAGTTTGAAAGTTCACTGCATAATATGTTTTAAGTTGATAATGAATTCAAAATAACTGTAACCATTTATATAAAGAAAAAATATAGTATTTTACTAGTGTAAAAAAGTGAGAGCAATTGTGTATATGGAAATATTTTGGTAATCCAAACTGTTTATGATGTGTTTAATAATTGTTTAAGTGTATCCTTTTTTTGCTTATTTAATAATTATGTTCTTATTCATTTCAATTTGTAACATCTGCTTGTATCCACTGAACTGTATTTTTAATAAGTTTCTAACTTCATAGTGATGATTCATTTTATGTCAAGGTGACAGCGTACCAAGTATTAAATTATTTTCATTTAGTTATTGAATAATTGTTTTCGAGGCGAGTGTGTATAAAAAATAATTTTGATTATAAGTGTTCACAACGGGGAACGAAATGTCAGCCTCGGCCATGGAAAGTATCCTTTAAAATATGTTATAAATTTATAAGAAATAAAGTAATTAACCAATTACGTTTTTTACTAATTATGACAAAATATTTCTTTAGCATTGGTATGTGTGTAGTTAGTTACTACCGTAATGCTTGATCTTTTGTTATAATTAAACATTTTTAATAACTAAGAATTATATTTTTAAGTCATACACAGAACAAACAGAAAGAAAGACACACACACACACCTATGCACACATCATACACACATACATAGATAAATAGTTAACATAATTTTTTAAATGAGTGTGAATGGCCATAAATTTGTTTATATATTTTCATATTTTTAGTAGTTTATATGAAATAAATGTATGTATGTGTCTGGTTCTTTATACATATGAGGTTTTCTGTGTGTGTATGTATGTATGTGATGTGATATATATTTACACACTATATACATACATATTTAAAAGCAGTGGAAAATATTAATATGTAAAAAATATATAAAAAACCTTAAAATGTAATACAGAACATCTTTTTAATTTAAAATTTGCTGTGAAAGAATTGGAAAGAAATGCAAAAAGATGTGATAAAGAAGAGAAAGCTGAAAAAGCAAAAACAAAAAAAGCAATTCAAAAAGGTAATATGGAAGTTGCTAGAATTCATGCTGAAAATGCAATACGGCAGAAAAACCAATCATTAAATTATTTACGAATGTCTGCAAGAGTTGACGCTGTTGCTAGTAGAGTTCAGTCGGCACTCACTACAAGAAAAGTTACCAATTCAATGGCAGGGGTAGTAAAAGCAATGGATGCTGCTATGAAATCAATGAATTTAGAAAAAATATCAAATCTGATGGATAAGTTTGAACAACAGTTCGAAGACCTTGATGTTCAAAGTGGTGTAATGGAAAATGCAATGTCTCAAACTGTAACAACTAGTATACCTGAGAATGACGTTGATTCTTTGTTACAAGAAGTAGCAGATGAAGCTGGGTACGTAGTATTGATTTATTTTAAGTAAATTTCTTGTTAATAAAGTACATTTATCATGTCTGAATAGAATGTTTGCTGAATATTAAAAAAAATAGGTTTTGTATTACTGTAATGACTGTTTTTATTTTTTCTTTAAAATATTAATTTTAATATAATTTTTTATTTAATTTGATGATTATTTTATGACTAGAAGAAAAACTAAAAATATAGTTTTGATGTTAAATTTGTAGTTAAAAAATTATACAGGTTATGTGAACATTGATTTAGGATAGGCTTGATTTTTGCAATTGTGCTTATTAAACATTTTAATGTAAGTAAAATGTATTAATTAGTTAAAGTACATAAAATAAAAAATGTTTGTTTCAGTTTGGAATTAAATATGGAATTACCTTCTGGACCAATATCAGAAACAGCATCAACTGTGGCATCACAAGAACAAGATGAATTAACACAAAGGTTAGCTAGATTGAGACAAGCTGAATAATTATAGTATTTTTTAATGTTATGATGAAAACTGTCATTAACATTTATCTTGTGCTATAAACAGACCAGTTAATCAATCAAGGAAATAAAATTGCTTTTTATGAATTTATATATGTATACATATATATTAATACATTTGCATAAGTTTATTTTAGTGTATATAACATTGGTTATAAACACTGTATGTATAAAAAAAATATATGATATTCAGTGTTTTATGAAGTTAATTTTTTTATGGGAAAATATTTTTAATTTGTCAATTAATAAATGCAAGAAATAAACTATCAGTTGCTGAGGTGAAAATATACCATTTCAATTATTACAATGGAAACAACCTATTTCCAGATTATATTAAGTAGTATATGAAATATTTTATTTATACTACTGTATTTTTATTACAAAATCTTATTTCTGAAATATAAAAATTATTTTTAGACAAATTTGTTAATTTTTTACTACTAATACATATATATCTTGCTATGATAAAAGTTGGGCTGATCAATATAAAAAATTATAAGTGAAAAATGACTTTAATTTTTTTATTTAATATATATTACATATTGAACAACAAATGTAATATATTAATGTGCTTTAGCAGCAAGTCGTTTGTCTCTTTCTTCAGCAATTGACAACTTAACACCTTTTCCTCGTGGAAGAGAAACATAGGGCTTACTTCCTTTTCCAATAATGAACACATTGTTCAATCTAAAACCATATAAATAATTAAGTATATGATCAAAATTGATATACCCTACATACGAGCTGTTACGTTTAATAGCTCATACGTATAATATATAATTAAAACAATTCATAAAAAAATATTAATTGGAAAACACTTTGGGCTTCTTTAATATTTGTACTTTCTTTGGGTAATACTGTAATAACTATAATAAGCTAAACAGTGACCTATGAGAAAATGATATTACTATAGGGCTCATTTTGACTTACTTATGCTTTAAGGAACATAATTAAGCTTCGATAAAGCCCAATTTCTTTGATCAACCTTATTTCCTATAAAAATATTATTTCTAATTGGCCAATAAACATAACAATCATACCTAGTAGCAAAAGTATGTCCTTGTGAATCTTTAATATGCACAATATCAAAAGATCCTGGATGACGTTCTCTATTAACAACAGTACCAACACGACCCAAGTTACGACCTCCAGTAATCATGCAAACGTTACCTGAAACATTTAAGTAATTAGTTACATAAAAATATTTAATTTTATACAAAAAGTTAATTTGTGTTCTATAAGTTAATACAAATTTAATAAAGCATAAAATTGTAATTTTAACAACATTTTCACTTAATTTAAGTTAAGCATTTATATTATTAAAATCATTTAATTTTCTCTTTTTACTGACTTAACTATGCATCGAATTACATGTTAAGTGGATGAAAAGAGGTATTTTAAAAAATGTAATTCTTAATTATTTAAAGTATTTTTTTCATAGCCTGAAAGAAATTTTCTTTAAATACTAAATAGATTTTAGAATTAAGCATAATAAATACTATTCACTTACCAGAGTCAAACTTGATTGAATCCATGATTTTACTAGTAGCAATATCTAACTGGACAGTATCATTTACTTTGATTACTGGATCTGGGTAACGGATGGTACGACCATCATGAGTAACTAAGAATGGAATTCCCTTAGGACCAGTTTGAACACGCTTTACTTTACATAATTTGTACTAAAAGGAATAAATGTCATCAAATACTCTAAAGAAAATTTTAAAATAATACAATTAAATTTTTACATATCCTCAAGATGAGTAAGGAAACAATCATTTTTTTTCAGAACACTAGCGAAATACTTTTGTACCTCTAGCCTTAATATGCCTACTTTAGTTTCATCATTGGATACTACAGTAAATAACCCATTAATGATCAATTATTTTGAAATTTTGCAAAAAACCAATAGTCAAAATTATTCAGGCATATTATAAAAACGATTTGTAAATGTGTAATAAATGAATAAATACATAAACGCTTATCATTTTTAAATTGTACCCGTTACATTAATTGTATCCCTTAAATATAAATTAATAAAATCCAATTAAGCGTTTAATGTGCATAAAATTTATTTACTTACTTTTCCTTCTTCAGCAGTTATTCTATGAATGGTGAAACGACCTTTTACGTCATATATCAAACGAAAATATTCACCGGTTTTTTCAATTGTGACAACATCTATGAAACAAAAACAAATATGAGTATTTAACACTATCGTAAAAGTGCATACTTATTATTTTATCCGTTTGAGTTAATTGAAAATTATTTATAATACATTTCAGTACATTTTGAACATTGATTTTTTTTAATATTACCAGGGGTATAAACTCAGGGAGCTTCTCCCCCTGCTTGATAATGCTCGGCCTCTCACAGAAATTAATAAATTATATGCACAAATAATCTATGTAAAATGTATGTCATAAGATTTTTGTTGGAAAAGTTTATAAAAATTAACAACAAAACACAATGTTAAGGTGTGTAATATTTTTTTTTACTCAAAAGCTTTAGTGAACACAACATTTTGAATTAATTTCTTATCAGTTTTAAATTGAAATTGTATACTCTCTTTTGTTATACACCATAAAAGAGATACATACATGTGACTTATGTTAACCAGTCAGAACAGAGACCACGCAATACCAACCAATTAATCATTAAAGATCAGGCATAGAAATTGTTAACATGCTTCTTGTACAGATTAGCAAGGGGAGTGGGGTTGCAAGATGGGTTACACAAAAAAAATACTTTTGTTTTAGGGAAATTTTACGATGAAACACTTTTCATATATAGAAAGATATGAAAATAAAATATATTCAAAATTTTAGTACAACTTCTGTTATTATAAACATTCATTTTATCAATGTAAAATAGTTAAGTAGAGGTTTGATGAAAATGGTTAATTTGCACTTTATAAGATAATTACAACCTTAAGAGTGGATAATAAAAGAACTAACTTTTTTTTAAATTATAACTACATTATAAAGAATATATAGTTTTTGGTAATAATTCAGATTAAGTTTCGTGAAAACGCATTTTAAAAATTCAAATTTTTTACTAAATTGATTAATTACAATGTAAAACGTGATTTAAAGTCGAGGGAGCAAGACTTTTGCAATAAATATGAAAAAAATGTAAAAAAAGTGCCCCACTGACATAGTACAAGCTGCAAAAAAAAGTATTTTTTATCGCAAAAAAAGCCTTTTTTTATTGTAAAAAACGCATTTTCATTGAATATTTACCGATAAAAACACTGAATAATCATTTGCATAATATATTTTCTCTATATTTAAAAGCGAAAAACTTCGCGTAAATAACTTAATGAAACTAAACATTCGCTTGACTCACTGTTATTAATCTGCGCGGCGCAGCCACATGCATACGCATCCGTTGTAGTGCGATCGTATGCATGTAAATTAGTGATGCTTTTAAAGTCAGTGTTTTAACTAGTCAATATATATCTTCATTTATAAAATTAAATATAGACTACCTTCCCCACACCTTCTCTCCCATCCTCCCCTCGCCCTTTTTTGACTCGGCCAAGTGCAGGTATACATCCCTGAGTATAAATAATTTGTAATAAGTTATTTATAAATACGTCACTTGTTTACATGCATATGAACGCGCCATGCGAAATAATGACAGCGAGTCGCGCGAATATTTAGTTTCATTAAGTTTCTTACGTGAATTTTTTCGCTTTTAAAAGTAGCAAAATGTATTATACAAGTGATTATTTGGTGCTTTTACCAGTAATTGTTCAGCGGAAAAGCATTTTTTGAGATAAAAAAAGGGCCTTTTTATGATAAAAAAAGACCATTTTTGCAGTTTGTACCTTCTATCACTTAAGTCACTTTTTTTTACCGGTTTTTCATATTATTTATTGCAAAATCCTTACTCCCCAGACTTAAAATCATGTTTTACATTGTAATCAATCAATTTAGCAAGAAATTTGAATTTTTAACGTGTGTTTTCACAAAAGACCTTAAACTGAACTATTATCTACATTTTAATAATAAAAAACACATGTAAATATTTAAGCACTGTTTTGATAGAATAAAAAAAAATGTTTTATACAAGTCATTAGAAGATGATTAGTTAGCAAAATAAATAAGTATTTTCTACATACTTTAATAAATTTTAGTTGTTAAAAAAACTCACCCATAAATCCTGCAGGATAATTTGGGTCTGTACGTACTTTACCATCTACTTTAATTAAACGTTGCATTACAATTTTCTTAACTTCACAATTGGTCAATGCATATTTAAGCCTATTTCTTAAAAATATTACAAGTGGTAATGATTCTCGCAATTTATGAGGTCCAGTTGATGGTCTGGGAGCAAAAACACCACCTAATTTATCTAACATCCATGCTTTCGGGGCGTTTAAACGCTTCAAATGCTTTTTAGGTCCTCGTGCCTAAAACAAATACATGTTGACGTATGTATTAAAAAAAATAGGTTAACACATTCTAATATTTAATAAATAACAATATTATCGAAGTTCCACCATATTATTGTTTGTACGTATTAAACTGAAAGCATCATTTTATAAAATGCATCGGCTATTCTAATAAATTTCTATTGCAAAATTATTTTACTTTAGTAAATACTTTTGTTAACTAATGGCTCAAAACTATTTTTTACATTTAAAACACAATTCAATAAAATACTGTCAAGTTTTTAAACATAAAAATAACATAATTTAACGGATGATTGCAGATTTACGACAAACAAGAAACCTTCACTCACCATGATGAATGCTTACACCGGAAAAGACATGTACACTACGTAGGAACTTTCCTTTTTGATTTCACACTAACATATGGGGTGCCAACATTCCATCTGATATGTTTACATAAGCATTTTTTAAAAGTCGATGCTTAATTTTTGTAACAATGGGGTATAAAAATAACACATCTTTACATAGAACATTTTTAATAAATTCATTTAATATATATCAAATTTACATTTTCAAAAACAAAGATATTAGTAAATACACTTTTATAATTAACTATTCAAGTATTTCCAATTAGGTGCGGTCTGTACTTTAATAATTTTATTTTTAACTCTGAAAGATAAGCAAACGCGATAAATAAAAATACACTTAGTAAAGTATATCGAATCAGCCTGAATATAATATTGGTTCAAATTAAAATATGGCGACATGGGACTGTTCCAGTGACAAAATTAAAATAAATATTAAAAATGATAACAGTTATGACAATATTATTGTAACACACGATCTTCAGGATTGCATTGATGATTCTCTGGACTTGTCTACATTTGGTAAAGTTTTCGAACAATTGCCGGTTGTCAGCTATTCGATTTATAATGACGAACGACCCGAAAATTCGACTTTTATCGATCATTTACAAATACCAGATGAAAATGAAGGGTAAGACATTAAACATGTCTGATCTCAACATCAATAAATATATTTCTTTTTTTAAAAAAATAAGTTCAAATTGTTTTAAATGTCTTTGTTAAATATAAAATACAATAATAATTTCTTAAAATAACATTTATAATTTGTAAATATCATTTAGTTACATTCATCACACAATCTCTACTGATGAAATATGCATGCGTATTAGACCACCAGATGATAGTGGTGATGGTTCTGATGGGAGCACAACGGTCGGTGTTATGCCAGATGAACCTTCACATGCTACCATCACAATCGAGAGTGTTGATCCTTCATCACCACATATCACACATGTTAACAGATATCATTGTGAATATGAAGGTTGTACTAGAACATATAGTACAGTCGGAAATTTACGAACACATTTGAAAACACATAAAGGTAAAGTGCTTTGCTTATCTTTTTGAATTGCAATGTAATTTATTAAGTCATGATTAAGTATCTATTTGATTTGAACATTTTTGGTGGTGCTACTAGGATAAAAGTAAGGTATAATTTAAAATGTTTATTTGGCTGTTGCATAAAACTAATGCTAATTTATTTATAGGTGAATATCGATTTAAATGTTCAGAACCCAACTGTGGAAAAGCATTTCTCACCTCTTACAGTCTGAAAATTCATATACGAGTTCATACAAAGGTGTTTTTTTATTAATGTTAATATTTTTCATTATAACATTAGAATTAGTTATGAATTTTATGTTTAAAATGATGTATTTTTTTTTTCATTATTAATAAAATTATATACTAAAGTTATTACAATATACAAGTATTAATAATGTAATTTAAAGTAATTAAATTTGAATTATTTTTCTCTTCAAATTGTTATTAAATTGTTTTGTCTGCATTCTTATATATATATATATATATATATATATATATATATATATATATATATATATATATATATATATTTTCTGAAGTAGATGTTAACTAAGTATATTTATCTATGAAGGTATATAAAATTCTAAATTATTTAATTTTACATTGAAAAATTTAAAGTTTATTTTTTGAATTGTTTTTATTTTAACTTTGAATTATTTTTCTTTTAAAGGTGAAACCGTTCGAATGTCAGCATAATGGATGTGAGAAAGCTTTCAATACATTATATCGTCTAAGAGCTCATCAACGTTTACATAATGGAGATACATTTAATTGTGATCAGAATGGTTGTTTAAAATTTTTTACAACCCTGAGTGATTTAAAAAAACATGTTCGAACACATACTCAAGAAAGACCCTACAAGTATGTTCTGTATATTTGCATTCATCGTATTAATAGTGTAGCCTTATGAACTGATATTTATATTGCTGTTTAAATAAAATATTTTATAATTGAGTTATGTACTTATAGGTGTGTAGAAAATGGATGTGGTAAAGCTTTTACAGCAAGTCATCATTTAAAAACACATCGTCGTACTCACAGTGGAGAACGACCATATGCATGTACAATTGATACTGTTCAGTGCACAAAAGCTTTTACTACTCCACACAGTCTTAAGTCTCATTTACGTACACATAAATCTAAAAATTCTCTTGAATCAATTATAGAAGAAAACATGCATGATAGAACAAATACAACTACAGTTGAGAAAAATGACAGTAAAAATATTTTACAGGTTCAGAAGAATAATGATAATAATACAAAAAATTTCAAAGCAACTAAAAACACACAAGAAAGAACTGAATGTAATTATCAAGAAAGAAAATTTAATGTAAGTGAAAATAACACAAATGAAGTTACAGAAAATGAAAGTAGCTCTAGAGAAGATTGTAATGTTGAACAAGTTTTAACAAATATAGCACATGTAAAAACAGAATTGGATCATAAATGGAAGCAAAATTATGTTATAACAGATGTTGAATGTGCTAATACTCCAAATAATAAATCAGTAATAAATAGTACTGAAATTCACTCCAGTGTACCAGTAAATGATAAAAAGCTAGAAGAAATGCTCAGTAAAAATTTATCAAGTAATAAAAACAGTTCTTTAGATATAAACAAAAGTGGGAAAAATAATTGTGTAAGTAAATCAGATATACAACAGATGTTGTTATTTGATAATCTAGTCAATCAGGGAAATATTTCAAACACTACAAGTGATCTTGATATTAATAGTAATCAATCAGAATTTGCCCTTTGTGAAAAGTTACTACAGAAGAAATGTCATGAGAAGAAAATCTCTCAGATGAGTACATACGAAAATGTTCAGAATGATATCAATGAAATGCAACAGTTTTATACTAGTAATAAAAATGATATTAATGTCCAAGATCTATTTGAATCATCACAAATAGATCTCGAATTAGCTGCAAATAGTTTAAATACAACAGATAAAAGCAATAGTAGTGTAAATCCTTCAACAGCACTTGAAATGTCTTTAGCACAAGAAGAAGAAATTCCATCACCATGGATTGATGTTATGGCACTTGCAGCAAATGTGCAAAATCCTGTTAATATTTTTGAACAGCAATTGATTGGAGAAACAATTCATCCTTTGAGTGCAGTACCAACAGCTATTCAATCATATATTAATTTACAATTACCACAAAACAGACCAGAATTTATTGTAAATGATCAGTTTGATCAAAATAGTTCATTGAAAATCAATGAAAGTGATAATTTTATGGATATAAATTTCCAGAATCAAAATCTATTACAAAACAAGAAGAATGAAAAATATGTAGCAACCATACAAGAAATGGATTTTAATGAATTGGATATTAATGAAAATGAAAATTTTATTAAACCTCTCAATGAAAACTTTGTTGCAGCTCAGAGTGATGAAATAAATGAAAACCCAAATTTTATTATAAGTGAAAATAAAACTTACATGACAGGACATAGAAATACAGTATCTTTTAATAATGAGGTTACAAAAGAATCTGATTATAATGAAACTTTTGAAATGAAGGATGGCAGTAATCAAAACAACACTGTCGATGACAATAAAACATTTTTAACTGCCGCTGAAATAAATGAAATTAATTTTGAAGAACAGGTTATAAATGCAGAATTTACTAATATAAATCAAAATAATGTACAAATTGAAAATAGTAATCAGTATTTTAGTGATCCATCTGATATGGAATATATACTCGATGAATCTTTTACAAAATTACCGAATTCAAATTCAGATATATTAAAAAATTTAACAGCTGATGCAGATATTTGTAAATGTGTAGATTGTAAATGTAACCCATTTAATAACTGTCATGGTTGTAATACTGGTTTTGATATACCTTTTAATATTTACACAACAAGTGATTCCCATTTAAATTCTATGGGAATGGAAACAGTTGTTTCTCAAAAAGTGCCTTTATATAGTGTTCCGTTTGAACTCACAGAACCCATAAAAAATAGTATCAATATAAACGTATCTCACAATATATCTAATAATACTTCTCGAAATCTTGGTGCTAATAGTTCAAAAAATAAGGACGTAAATTTGCCAACTACTAATAAAATTGTCGAATTGCAAACAAATCAGCAATTTTTAAGTAAACCCATAAACAGTATTACGGAAAAAAATACAAGTAAAAGCTATAATACTGACAATAATATGAGCAATCGTTTAAAAAATAATCAATTCGAAAATAATGTTTCAACTAATTCTTGCTGTATGAAAGAGAATGGAGATTTAGTCAGTGAAAATATTTCAAATGATTTAGAAGCTAAATCATGCAATAAAATCTCAGAAAAAAAGTGTCTTAATTGCTATTTAGACAAAACGGAAAATTTACTCGCACAGTGTAATCAGTCACGTCAAATAAAAAATTTAAGTATTACTAATTGTAATTGTTCAAAAAATACAAAGTCACTTTTGAACGAAAATAATAAATGTAATTGTGCAGAAAATATAACATCAGCTATTACATATAATAATAATAATAATGAAAGTTGTTGTGTCATGGTTTGTTTAAAGACATTTGAGCAACTTCGACAAATGTTAAATCTTGCCAATAAGTGCTGTTCTTTAAAAAGTTTATCGCTTTTATCTGGAAATCGAATGACATGTGGTGGTCAGCTGAATGCTAAAATTGACTGACAATCATTATCATTCAGTTTGAATTGTTGTATTTTATTGTTATTGTAATATATACCATAAACCAAATATTTTGTTGTTAAAACAAAATTATTAAGACTGCTCTGATATAAGTCATTCACTTATAAAAAACCTGACAGTATAAGTATGGTTGCTATATTTAATTTATTGATCTGTTTAAGCAGAATATGTGCTCATTACTTTTGTACTAATAATTACTAGTCATATTATATAGAAGCCAAAAATGTTAACCAAAGTTATGCTTTATGTTTGAAATTATACCTGCTTGAGGACTGTAATAGTATTTCTTATAATTGATAAATTGTATTATAACCAAAAAGTATTTCGAATATATAATAAAGAAATTTATTGGTTATAACATTTCAGTAAAAGTATTAACTGAATATTAACGTAAGAGTACATTATGTCCTTGTGTGTTGTGTGATCATATATGTGCAATAACTGTCAAAGAATTATAATATATGAAAAAAAAAATCTTTTTTAAAAAATACATGCATGAAAATTTGTATTTATTTGTTTTATGTGCCAAACAATATGCATATACTTGTAAGAGATAATACTCCATTATATTAAAAAAAGTGCAATAATTATTTTAATTTAAATATATATTGCATTCTACAGATATTTATATTACAGTTACTTATGAAAATAAATCATTTTTTAACACATTTTGTCTTATGATTTTATAACCAATATGACACGTTACCGTTTATTGTTTTTTTGATTGTCTTTTTTCTTTTCTTATTCTTGCTAGCTCAGCTTTTGATTTATTTCTACACACTTGCTTTTTCGTAGCTCGTTGTTTTTTAATAAGATTGTTTTCAGCTTCTTTTAGTTCTGAAACCCGTTTCTTTATCCTATCAGATGTAGCTTCTTTTAATTCTTTTTGTTTAGCTTTATATGTGACTTTTAATCTGTTCATCAGTGCCATCACCTAAAAAAAGAATTTTATGTTGATATTGGTTCTAAATATTTGTAATTTTATTTAATTACCTTTTGCTCATGGGGTTCTCTGATGACAGCCACACGTTTGTAAGGCTCTTGATTTGAAAACTGCCTATGCTTAGGTTTGTCTCTATAAGGCAAAGCATCTTGCAATTTCTTTGGAATAACTAATGGTTTGAATACCTTAGGCTCACGTTTTATTTCCTATGAAATTAGCAGAATATTTAAATGTACTTTTAAAAAAATTATGATTGGAATACTCACAGTATATAGATTATCTAAATTGGGCTTATTTTTTATTCCATGTTCACGTTTTAACTGACCAGTTGTTTTCATTCCATTCCATTTGTTTTTAGCTTCTTGTGAAAGAAGCAAATTTGTAACAGGATTATAAAATTGAGGAACATCTACTTTGAACCAAGTACGGCAGAAAATAATATCTATTTTTTTTTAAACAAATGAAAATTATTTTATTATATATATATATACAGACAGATGAATTATATATATATATATATATATATATATATATATATATATATATATATATATATATATATATATATATGTATTAGTTAATCAGCTATATGTAGGTATGAAATTGTACATTACTTACCACTTAATAAAATTTTATCTTCAAAAGTAGCCCTAAAGCATCCTTCAGGTTTACTTACTGCTTTTTTAATAATTCCACGAATTCCAGAAACTGTTTTAATTTTAGCACCTTCAAATTTTGCAACTTCTAGAGCTGAATTAAACATTCCTATAATAAAATACCAAATAAAAAATAATCATAGAAATGATAAGTATATTTACTAAAATATACCTTTGATGAAAGCTGTTTTTTTATATATTTTCAAAGGTTCTCCTACCAATTTTAATTTTTTCATAATTTGTGTAGATTTATCTAATTCTTGAACACTTCCAGTAGCAGCTATTCGGAATCCTTCTAACAACTAATTGAAAGATAATTTAAGATATACATGGAATAAATAAATAGGTAAATAATAATAAAAAATATTTTGAAATATGGGCATAATGTGTAAAAAAATTGTATACATATACACTTAAATGTATTACTTTTCAAATAAAACTTACATTACTATCATTCGTGCAATCCTGTATTGCCAAAAATCCTGTTCCTTGAGGTGTAATAGGTCCCCAAAAATGTGCATTACAAGTAACATGTTCTGGAGTATATTTTAAATATCTATACTTTAAATCATCCTCAAGTTTTGAAAACAATGAAATTGTTTGAAAACGTCTCCAACCTAATGATATTATAACAGGATTATTTGTTTTTAATATCCGCTTGTACCATCTAAAATATATGATTATATACAAACACAAAATATATATTTTAATTTTGTCATTATAAACTAATTATAACTGATATAACTTATGTCTTTATAATTACCTATGTTTCTTAATTTTTACATTAACATAACCAATGTTTTCTTCAGCCATATTTAGACCTCCTATTACAATTGGGTATGAAGGATCAAAATGCTCAATAAACTCATATGGTACTTTCTGGAATGAAAATAGTTAAACATTTGTATAATATATATATATATATATATATATTTCCTGATTTGAAATAAAAATGTTTTTTTTTTTATATTTCAATTAACTTTTATTAGAGTTAAGAATAAATAAATTTCATAGCAATGTAAATATATTTCTTGTGTTATGATTCTTATTTAAAATTCATTACAGTAACTATCATATTAACTTTTAAATGCCTATGGTCTTACATAACCTGAAAATTTGGTGTATATGATTATTTTCTACCTAGCAATTGTATTCACAGCTGACAATATATATATATATATATATATATTATATATACACACACGCACACATATATGTGTGTATTGAATTTAAATTATATTAATGTTTATTATATTTTACCAAAAATAAAAAAAATTAACTTAAACTATATTTATTTCTATTAAAATTTTTTTTTAATTTTAGACTTGTATGTATCTTCTGTTCATACTGAATTATAAAATTTAAGTACTAAGATACTATTGTATTGTCATTGTGTGTATATAGATAAAAGTAAATACAATATATTTGAATCACAGTTTCTATTACTGCATATAAAACAATTATTTAAATAATAAGAAATATTATTCAAGTACCTGAAACTCTATTCTCACATACATTCCTGGTCGGAAACCTTCCAACAGTACTCTCTCATCATCAGGTAATTCTTCAAATACTGATTTATTTAATTGCGATTGTTTTTCAGCTTCCATTTTTAATTCATCATAGAAAGACTTTTCAGTTTGATTATCATATTCAGAATTAAATTTTTCTTTTAGTTTTTGTTTTTTTTCAGCTAACTGTTCTTTACGAGAATTATCTTCATCTTTGTTTAAAACTTCTGCAACTTTTAATCATTATAGCATGTTTTTCTTAATTAAATATAATTTCTACTTACCATCCTCTTCAGAAATATCTTTTTTTTGTTGTTTGGATTTTAATTGATTAGATGCTGTGTATTTTTTACCAGTTTCGAGATCTTCAAAATCATCAAATTCATCTGAATTATCATCATCATCATCTAAACGAAGAAGTTCTTCGGCATCCTCAGATTTTTTCCATTTACCAGTAACAAAACAATTTTCAAGAAGAAATTTGTTCTGCAATTGAAAATGAAAAATATGTACATATGTGTATATATATATATATATATATATATATATATATATATATATATATATATATATATATATATATGTATATATGTATAACCTCAGGCTGTAGCCAATCCCTTGTATCGATGTCCCATTTAGTAAATAGTGACATTTCAGTTAAATTCATTGAATTTTTTTCTATTTGTTTGTCTTGATTCTTTGATACCATTCTAAATAATTCTCCAATATTTCCTTCTTCTGACTCTATATTTGATTCATTTTTTTCTTCAATTATCCTTTTTTTGTTATCAAATATTCCATAAACAAGTTTCATTAAATTTTCAGTATTTTGTTGTCGTTCTATATAAGCATCTTGAGCTTTTTTTGTTAAATTTTCTTTCCATTTTAAAGACTGATCTATACTTGTTTCTAAATCACTTGAGTCTGTTAAATCCTCACTTGAATTACTGATTTTAGATGATTTTTTATCAATTGCTCTTTTATGTATACTATTATTATATTCATCATCATTACTGTCTTCATTATTGTTATCGGCATCATTATCATTATCATCATCACTATCATCATCACTATCAACATCACTATCATCATCTTCACTATTATCATCATCATCTTCGTTATTATCATCTTCATTGTTATCATCATTGTTGTTATCATTGTCTTCGTTATCATCATCATCTTCACCATCATTATTAAAAAAATCTCTGGAATCATGTTTTTCTTGACAAATAATTTCTTTTTTTTTTTCATTTTTATCATTTAACAATTTTATTATGTTTGTTATTTTATTATGGACAATTTCACTTTTATTAGTTCTGATCTGAGTATACTGATTACCTTGGTTTATATAAACAGTATTTTCTTTCTCAATATTGTTTAAATTACTATTAGTTTCATCATCAAAGTTGTTTTCAGGAAAAATTACTTTACGCCTTTTTCTACCTGAATGATCTATTATTGTTTGTTCCATTAGTTTTGAAAAATCTTTATTTCTTAACTCATTTAATTCATTAGTTAAATGTTCAGTTAAATCCATATCACCTTCCTCTTTATTCAATTTATTACATTTTAATAAACCCTTTATAGATGATTTTATTTCAAAATCATTATTTTCTTCACTAAAAGAATTATTCAAATCTATGACTTTTTTCTCATTATCATTCTTTATTGTGTTTGAATTTGAATTCCTTTTGTTTTCTGAATGAAAATAATTTACTGAGTCTGAATGATTTTTCTCCATAATACTATTATCTAACTGAAAATCAATCTCTTTTGATTTTATTTTGTTGCCACCTGTAAAAATCTGTAACTCTGATTCATCAATTTTGATATCGAGCGTTTTCTTTGTTTCAATTAAATTAGTCACTAAATTTTTTGTATCATTTTTATCATTTTCAATATTATGAGAATGTGAACCTCCTAGTTCCACATATACAGCATCTTTATCATAAACTATTCCACCAACACCAGAAAATGGAGCATAAATTAAACGTTCTTTTTCAATTAATGATCTTTTTTTAATTGCATCTGGTAATGGACATGGATCAGGTAGAAAAGATATATTGTGAATTTTGTAATCGCCTGCACCTATAAGCAAATAAAAATAATAGTTATTTTATACGTAACTGCAACACTGAATGTTTTTTTAAAGCGAGAACAAAAATTATGAAGAAAATGAAATAATTTTTTACTTTTTGATTAAGAGTTTTAATTTTGATCATAAAACTATAAATAATTATGAGCCCATGATAATAAAATATTTAATTATAATTTTATTGCCATTTTGTATCAAAATACTATATATAGGTTATTCCATATTATTAGAATACAGGTAAAATTAATCCCCAATATTGGTTAAAAATAAAAATACATACCGGGAATATGTACACTTGAATTTTTATTTAATGGAATTCCTCTAACATAACCATACAGTGATATACTTCTATCACATTTTTTATTTTGACGTACTAATTCGGGATTTGTCAAATCCTCATATCGATCACCTAATATGTAGCTGTGTGTGGTTCTCCAAATTAATGGTCTAAATTTCATTACAGAAATAAACCTAAAAAGATTAGTTTTTAATAATCTTTATAATATACAAGCTATACTGTACACATTAAGTGTAATTATAACTTAAAATTTTAAAAATTAATTGAACAAACCTTCCTAAATTTTTAATTTCATTTCGAAGATATTCTCCATGAACTATTCCTGATAAATAGAACAATTTTGCACCTGCATACACTTCAGTCCAAAAACGATGTTTAAGAGTTTTTTTAGTTTTTTTTAACTGTTTTGCATTTTTTAACATATCTAAATGAGTTAATACACCCATTATACGAGGCATTCCATGAACTTGACATATATTCAAAAATTCAAATATTTCCATTTCAAAACCAAAACTTGCATCACATAATAACAGAACCAAATCTGCTACTTTTGCAATATCTATCATACAATTAATGTCATTATTACATTCAATAATTGTGATTCTTCTTTTCTTTCCAGTAACGATTGTAACAGGTCCTTGTATATTTGTTAAGGGTGACTTTGTAAAAGATTTAATCAAATTTACAATGAGAGTAGTTTTTCCAACTTTTGGTGGACCAACAACAGCAATAAGTATTGGTGGGGGTTCAATTGGAGTTCTATCAATTACGGGAACATGTTGTTTTTTTGTTTCAATGTCCTGTTTACGTCGGAATCTCCTTTCTGCACGTACAGCAGAATGGAACGAAAATGCCTTCGGATTTTTTTGTTTATCAGTAAGTATTTGAACATTTTGGTCAGAATTTTTTTGTTTCTTTTTATCTGCTTTACGGCCTTTAATTTAAGAAAATATTATTTTAAATTATTGGTATTGCTTTTGCTGAATAATAAATATTACCTGCAAGCCGTATTCTGTGAGACTTCTTTTTATCCAAATCATTATTATCTATGGTCATTTTATTAATATTTTATTTAAATTTCAATAAATAACAAAAGCACGCACTATACACATATACACGTGTACTTTTGTATATTTAAGGTTAACTGTCATTTATGCACTTAGAACATGTATGAGCATAGATAAAGTATCTCTGTGTATGAGTCTTTAGCTGTAATGTACATCATGAAGTTCCCATCAAATAATATTGATATTATATAGTTTAAGTTTTAGGAACTAGTCCAACAAGCCTCATTAACATATATATATATATATATATATATATATATATATATATATATATATATATATATATATATATATATATATACTCTCTCTCTCTACATATAGTGATTCAATTTAGGCTTTCACATGAAAGTATTAAAAAAAATGTTATTTTTTCTTAGTATTTTATTTTAATTCAATACTAAAATATAATTGAACTAAAATAATAAATAAAAAATAACATTTTTTTTAGTTCTTATGACTTTTTTAATACTTTCATATTGAAGTTATATATATATATATATATACACACACACACAGAACCAATATTTTAGAGATACAACTAAAACTTGTTTTAAAAAAATATTAATTCTTTTATTTGATAAAAATTAAATACAAAAATTAACTATTTATAAAAAAAATACAACAAAAACTTTCCATATTCGAAAATTAGACAAGAAGTAATAATTTAACTTTTTCTTTAATAACGTCCCATTTTATTTACAATTTTTGAAGTAGAGCATTCTTCATTTTGGTTAACAATACTTCTTTTTAAAGTCGCAATTCTTGGAGGCGAATCACAAAATAAGTTTTCTAAATATTCATCATTTTTATTTTCTTGATTTTCAATAGAATCCAACGCTGCTACCATTGCCATATCATCATCATTAAATTCATCAGAAAAACTTATATTATCTTTACTTTTATTATTTTCTCCAAAATCAGTCTTTTGTTCATTTAATTTATTTCCGCTATGCTGGTTACTACTCATAATTTTATCATTATTTGGTGTTATGATATTTACATCTTCCTCATCACTACTTGAAAGATCAAAAATAGCAGATTTTTTTATTGGAATCTCTTTTGTATTAGGTTTAAAAGAAAATTTACTTAAATTTTCTTTCATTTTATCTTGACTTTGAGTATATGTAAAATCGTTTGGTAACATTCGTTTTAATGATTTAGGTGGTTCATTTTCTTTCAGAAAGCCTTCAATAAATTCTATAAAGCGTTTTGCAAATTTTTGAATTTTAACATAGTTGAAAGTCGAAACTGAAAATACAAAAACATATATATATATATATATATATATATAAATGAACAATGTTACTTTTATACAACAAGAATGACTTGTCTTTTGATAATTGTTTATCAAGTATTATAGCTATATTTAATTACATTAACAGAAAATTAATTTATGAATCTAAATGACTCTATATCAGTTTTGTTGATATATTTATTACTTCTTAAATTAAAATGGATTAATAATTTAGTAACTAAAAAAAATTTGATTCACTAATTTAAACTTTTTATGTCTTATTTAGTGCTTTTATGTGTCTTGTTTATATTTGCCTTTCTACAATTATATCAACAACAAAGTACATAGATGTGTTTCGGTCTTGTATTAAAATATAGATAACTATAAATACGACATGACTAGTATTGTCATTTTGATAATAGCAACAAGCAACATAGTTTTCTATGAAATGTTTTTTTCTCATAATGCATGTTTATACATACAGTGGCAAGAAATAAATTCATCGATGGTCCTTGGAAGTGCTCTCACAATTTCAATAACTGCCACATCAGTAGCTATCATGTATGGAGAACAATCAATTTCTTGTGCTAATTTATTGCGAAATTTTCTCAAGTGTATATATAATTTATAATTAAAATCTTTCATATCCTTAGGATCATTTTCATTATATAATGATATAGGAAGTTTCGATGATACATTGAAAGTACTTATTGTTTCATTTCTGAAAGAAAAATTAAAATAAAAAAAATATACTATACACTAGTTATAAAATATTAATATACTTATAAATTTCTCGAGGATGGATAATTTTCTTTTTCAAATATTTTATTATATCAGCTGGTGGTTCTAACTTAACAAAAATCTGTTTTGATGACTTTAAATTTTCTAAAAAATTTCTACCTTTGGCACTTAATGCTATTGTGTAAGAACAAAAATTGGTTGATTTATTTTTATTAATAAATCCTTGTTCTTCTGTTACTCTTGCTGTAAATTATATATATATTTATACATAATTACACTTATGAAAAATTATTTGATTTATTTATCTAATAAAGTATATCAGTTTATACTTAATAAATAACAACAAACCTATTGCCTTCCACCAATCAACAGTATGTTTATTACCAGCTCCAAATAAAGGATGCTTTCGTAAACTCATTTTCATTTTTGCAATACATGATCCTTTTAAAAATGATATATACATATTAAAACCATATCTACCATCCATTACCAAAATAGTATCTAATAATAATTTAATAAATGGAGTAAAATCAAATAAGCCAGATTCATCTAGTTCTTCATATTGATCATTGTTTAAATTTGTTGCTTTTCTACAAATTTTCATAAATAGAAAAAACATGAATTACAATATACTGGTTATAAGAGTACCTGTTTTTACAATTATCACAACAGTTTTCAGGTTTTGCTTTTTCAGACCATTTTTTTGAATTTTCAAAATATTGTAATATTAATTCTCTTCGGCAGTTTGTGGTATACAAGTATTTTTTCATAAATGCTGCCATTTCTTCATGTCTTTTAGCTACTTTTGTTGAAGTACAACTTTTCTGGCGTAATATATTATGTGTTAAAAAATCAGCAGGTGAAAAGAATGTAACACATTTAGATGGTAAACCATCTCGACCAGCACGGCCAACCTTAATATTATAAATAAAATTAATATTATTGTTACACAATATCTTTCAATATACTCATACTTCCTGATAATAACTTTCCATATCTTTAGATGCACCATAATGTATTATTAAACGAACATCTGGTTTATCAATACCCATTCCAAATGCTATAGTGGCAACAATTACTTTTATTTCATCATTACTAAAATCTTCATGTGCTTTTTTCCTTTTGCTTAATGGTAGTCCTGCATGGTACTGTTCACAGTCAATTCCCTGCACTGAACATGTATATATATTTTGAAATTTATTTAAAATAATGATTATTTGGTATGCTAAACTTATTGACAATATTTACATTTCAAAATTTCTGATATATTTTCAGTTTCTTTTTTAGTTAATGTGTAGATAATTACAGATCCTTCACCAACTTCTCGCAGATAAGGTAAAATATTTTCATATACATTCATAGTACCTTTTAAGCACACTTCAAAATACAAATTAGGTCGATCAAAGCCTGAACATGTCCTTCTTGGGTTTCTATAGAAGAGAAAATGTAAATTTAACATTACTGTTAAAATATGAAAAAATATATCTTTTATAAAATTACTGTCCATAAATGAAATTATTTAATATTTACAGATTTTATCCTATTATATACTTTTTTAGTTAAATTTATAAAAAAATTTAACTTTATTATTTACTTTAAAGACAGCACCCTGCAAATATCTGATACAACATCTTCTGTTGCAGTAGCTGTTACAGCCAAAATAGGTACATTTTTTAAAATATTTCTTAATTTTCCCAAATTTCGATAAGAATGTCGAAAATCATGTCCCCATTGTGATACACAATGAGCTTCATCTATAGCAATTAAAGTGATATTTAATTTCAAATTCATTTTTTGCAAAATATCTAAACCATAATCATTAGTACAAAATTCTGGTGTTAAATAGACAAGTCTAAACATATTGTCAAAAATTTCATTTACAATATGTTTGTTAGTTTGAGCAGATCCGAGGAAACAAGCTGGAATACCTGCAATCTAAAATAAACGATTGTAATCTGAGGCAACACTTTAGATGTTCACAAAAAGCAACTGATTTTACCTGTAGTGACATGACTTGATCTTCCATGAGTGAAATTAATGGTGAAATAACTATTGTAATACCTCCTGTATATACAGATGGATATTGAAAACATAACGATTTACCATAACCAGTAGCCATGACTACACACTGATCTCTTCTTTCTTCAAGAACAGTACAAATGATATTCCATTGCATAGGACGAAATGAATCGTGTCCAAAATTTTCTCGAAGAATACGAATATGTTCATTAGTTAATCCTTCAACATTTGTAGTTGAACTGTTATTTGTTACTTGCTACAAATAAACAATTATTATTATAATATATATATATATATATATATATATATATATATATATATATATATATACACATATATATATATATATATATATATATATATATATATATATATACATATATATATATACACAAATGTTTACTGGTCAAAAATTTTATAAATGATTGTTCACAATATAATATTACATTAATACTAGTATTTGCAACATTGTTTCCCCAGTCCATATCATCATCTTCCTTAAAAGCATTAATTGTGTCTTCTAAATCCAAATCCATGACAATATTTGTATATTTTGGTATTTTTAAACAACCTATTTATGGTTACGTATTTTAAAAATACAAAATATTTTCCATATACTACATTTTATATTACATTACCCTTTAAAACATGTCTAAAATGATTTAAACACAAACTTTTCAAATGTTAACAATTATTGTGTTTAAGGATATTAATTCCAAATATTTTACAGGCGATATTGAATGTATTCCCGCGAATATATCTAAATTTAATAATTTTTTAACAAAACTTAGTTCCTCTTTGTCATAGATAAAAAACTCTGTTTTTGCTCTTTATCATTACTAGCTTCACGTTATTATAGTTTCTCGTCGTTGTATCGTCTAAATTTGTATTACTTTTTTAATTTAGTGTATTTTAAGAAATTTTTATCTTTAAAAAAGTATTTAATTATGGCTGATGAAGATTTTGATGGAGACGAGTAAGTAAATTTTGTTTGTAATATGTAGTTTACTTAATTTCTTTATTTTTTTCACAAAAAACTTTAACCTTAATTTATAGTGTGCAGGACGATTTTGAAGATGAAGTTGAAGATGATAATATTGAAGAATTAGAACAAGTTGAGGTAAATGTCATATATCTGTCATTTAGTTAAATTTTAATTATTGTTAAATTTTAGGATGATGGTGAGAATATTGATATTTTACAACCAGGTCAAGCAGGAGGTGGTGTACCAAAAAACAAACGTATTACAACGAGATATATGACAAAGTATATTACATTTTTCTATTTAAGTCCAAAATTTATTGTAATACATATATATATATATATATTTAAATTTTCTAGGTACGAACGAGCTAGAGTTCTTGGGACAAGAGCTTTACAAATATCTATGTGTGCACCTGTTATGGTCGAGTTAGAAGGAGAAACAGATCCATTACAGATTGCGATGAAAGAATTGAAGCAGCGAAAAATTCCTATTATTATTCGAAGATATTTACCTGATAATTCATATGAAGATTGGGGTATTGATGAACTTATAATAATAGATCATTGAAAAAAAATAATTTTGGCTGTTTACATATTCATGTGATTATTTTAATTCAAAGAATGTAGTGTGTTATGAGAGTTTTTATATTTTTAATTTTAATTTATGTAGTAAATCATAAATTTATTTTTTGTATAAAGTCAATAAATTAATCAGTTTTTGTTTTTTATTTTACTACCTTTAAATTCCAGTTTTCGATTGTTAAATATAGCTAAATTAGCTATTTAAATATGAGATTAAGTGTTAATTGTTTTTGTGATAGTTTCTTTAGTACATGTATATTAAAAATATGTGGTATATTAGATGTCTGATTAGTACAGATATATTTGTTAGTAGTTTAATTAGGTAATTTTTGACTGGAATTACTTGAAATTATATTTTTGTATGTAGTGTATTTTTTGTTTATATAAATTTCAAAAGTAAAATAAAACGTATAAAATAAGCAATATCGAAGACCAAAATTATAACAATTTTATAGAGTGATTTGATTGCAGAGTTAATGCCATTAAATATATTTATTATATAAAACACATTGAAATATTCATCATCTTTTAAATATTTATATAGACTGGATTTATATATTTTGCCAATTAGAAAATATAAATTATAAGGAATTGAAACAATTATTTATTAAAATTATTAATTAATTAAATGTTACCTGTAGGAAAAATTAAACAATATAAAAAATTGCTATATAATAAATTTAAAAAATATATTATCAATTATTTTCTATTTAAAAAATATAAAAAATAAATATATTTATTAATAAAGTCATGTCTTCATGACCAAGTGTAAGATAAATCATTTCCTGTAAATTTGAGACTATCAATTACTTGAATGTGTTCTGGATTTGGTGAACAAAAGTGTTTCAGTTGAGATAAACTTAAACCACAATCTTTTAAATTTTCTTGTCCAAACACCATAGAGGACGTATCAGTTGAGTTATTTTTAATATCTGTAATAATAAAAATATATAATTAATTTCATGTATTTATAAAAAAGTGTATTTTGAATAATTTACAGATAAGAAGCAAGTTAATAAAAAGTTATATTAAAAAATATATATACTTTTTTAATAATAATAATAATTTTTTATTATAATCAAATTACATTTATTATAAAAAATATACAATAACTGCAGAGGATTCGGAATTTAAATGTAAAATGAGTAATTACAACAAAGTAAAGTTTATTTTTGTATCAAAAACAAACAAAATGGAAAAATTATTATACTCACTTGAGTTAATTTTAGAAAATGCAGCAGTATTTATAACATTTGCAAATGTAGCTGAATATTCAGTATCTGAAGAATGTAATAATGCTCCAAAATTATGTACAGTATGTGGTAAAATTGGTCCTCGTAATTCCATTGAATAATAATTTAAATTATCAAAACACACTTTATTTTCTCTCACCTAAAAATATTTTGAATGAAAATCTTTTATTAAAAATTATATTATTTATAAATGCTTTGTAATTAGAAAAATAGGCAGGAAAAATGAACCAAAGTAAATATTTTTAGATCATGAGCAAATAACTTATAAATGAATAGTCTTCATATGAATCTTACTATGAAAAAACATTTATTTTCTTATAGTTCATGACTTTTGCATATTATAATTACTTTTGATAATTTACTTATATGTTTAATAGTTATTCAGTTCTGTTTCATTTTTTTAAACTGACAAAATACAAACCTTTAAAGATCTTAATGCTGCTCCATGAAAAGCTACTGGAGCTAAAAGAGTTGGTGGTACTCCTGCTAGAGGCCCAGTTGTTGCAACAATACTTTTACAATTAATGAGAAAATTAAATAATGCCTGAGCTTCAACTCCTTGAACTAATATTAAACTTTGTTCACTGTTATCTATAGAACATTCTGTAGTGTGCGTTTTTCGTACCTAAAAATGTTATATAAAATTGTAGACTATTTTTTTTAACTTTTGAAGTTATAATATCTAAGTCAAATATTTTAATTATAATATTTGTAATTAAATATATATATATATATATATATATATATATATAAATTAATTTCAAAACATACTTGTGAATTATGAATTTTTTTTATTTCACTTTTTTCAACACCTAAACTTTCCAACCATTGTTCTTCTCCTTCATCATCATCATCATAGTCATCGTCATTATCATCTTCACTATTTTCTATGTCTAATTGATTTCTTATTTTTTCACCACTACAACTCTCACTGGAAAGTGTCTTTTTTAATTGAGATGTATTACTTAATGAACTATGTGTTTGGCTTGAAATGGACACTTCACTATGGGCATCAAAAGTATTACATTCTAAATCTACAGATCCATCAGCTGAATGGCGATTATTTTGTCCAGTCTTTTTTAATGGCATTGTGTACTCCACATCTAAATAAAAGATTTCATATAATATACATTTCTTTCCCTGTAATAATGTATGTTTCAATTCAATAATTTCAAATTCTTGATTATATATTTCACATACAACAATGTAGACATATTTTTCATCTTTTAGTAATTAAAAAGTAAATATATTAATTTTACCTTCTTGCTTTAATGACTGCCTTAAACCTCTTGTTGTTGGCGTTACTAACGCAGTAGTTTCACTAAAACCACAAATTCCAGCAGCCCGAAATAGGACAGTAAAAGTATTAGCACAAACATAAAAGTATGGACACTGTTTTGTTCTTACTAGCTGGAAAATAAAAATTATTTCAGCATATAAAGATAAATTAATTAAATAAAAAAATGACATCACTTGTAAATGTAAATTTTTAGGTAGTTTTTTTTTTTAAAAAAAAGAAAAAATATAAAAATAGCATTTGCTTAGAAAAATAAAACTGATGTGATTAAAAGGAATATGATTTATTTAGTAACTACTTGTTATAATTTATGACATCTATTTTATAGAAAATAATGTAGGATTAAATTTTATTTCATTTTTTATTACTTGTATATTTTTGTAATTTATATGATTTTTCATACTACATGAATTACTATATAAATAATTCATAAATGTAAAAATTTGGAATTATACTATTAAATTAAAACAAACCTTAAAAAGTGAGCGAAATGATTCAGTCCAATCTGTGTGTAGAGCATCAATAGATTCTTGGTTATTTGCAATTAAATTAGAAGATGTCTGAGATATGCGGCCATGTCTATTTCTAGGAAATAAATTAAGCCATGGAAGTGAAGGATGTTGCCATATCAAACAACACTGGTAACAACGGGCATTCATACTTGTATCAAGTGATTGAGATGTCATTGTATCAAGACAACGGACAAAACTGTAAACCAATATTGAAATATTAAAGTGTATTATTGAGTACTGATATATTTTATGAACTGCGTTCCTTTCCAGTTATTCTTTTAATATAAAAGATTAGCGTGTTTTAGTTGTATCAAATGTTTCATTTTTGAAATTAACAAAAGCAAATAGACATTTTTACAGAAAAATCAGGTGCAATATTTAATGTGGATATTTAATTTTGTAAACAATAATTCTAGTAAACATTTATTTATATTGTAAAAATTTATGATTGAAATTAAAATTTTTAATTTTTATACATACACATAAATTTACTAACCCTGTAATACCTGAAGCCTCTTCACTAGTTTTAAGTTTACTAGTCCATTTAAATGGTTTTTGGGAAATGATTCTCATTTTATTTTTTAAAGTCCAATCAATAGGAATAAAATTATGTTTTCTGGGTTTATCAGTTTCAGTCTGAAAAAATAATAAATGAATTTTTATTTTCTTTTGTATTTGTAAAAACATATACATACAAATTCTTCTTTTTTTTGTGTTAATTGATTTAATTTATTCACAAAATTTTTCAGCGGGTTTTCAGAATTACCATGTTTTTCTTCAATTACATTTGATGAACTCATACGTAATAACTTGAATAAAGTATTGTCGGATGACAAATCAAGATCTGGACTAATACTTTCATTTTCTTTCATTCGTTTCGTGTCTAAACCCCTAAAAACAATTTAATATACATACACACACACATACACACACACATATATATATATATATATATATATATATATATAAATATAAACATATATATACATATATATATATATAATATATATATATGTACAGCTTTAAAAAATTGTATTTTAGAAGAATAAATAACGTCTTCTTTAGTATTAGTGAAATAAATTTATAACTTTGAAATTATGTGTAAAATTACTTTGAAAAAGGGTTTCTTCGTTTCAGTCCTTTTATATTATTATCCACATCTCTAACACTTTGATTAAGAATATATTCTTGAGGTTTTTCTATTTTACCAGGTTGACTGATACGGGCTTGCAAAGCCCTTTTCTTCATTTTTAATCGATGAAGAGCCATTACTTCATCTGGTCTTTTCCATTTTGGTGAATTGTTTGAATTACTTTTTGAAGGGCTGTTAGTTTTTCCAGACATTTTAAAGCCAATAATAACTATGCAGAAAACCAAACTGAAAATGTGTACTGATTGTGTAAAAATAACCTTAAATACAAAAATTTGAACAAGTTCCTAAAATATTTAGTTTAATAGAACACATCATATACTATACTAAATGAGATCATAAGAAATAAATATAATAAAAATTTTACTAATTTATAAAAAAAACTAATAATTTGAAATTGAACACTTCTGAATACGTCCTATGCTTCTTATGCAAGAAGTTGTTTTTAAAAAGAACGCATAGATCATAGATAAAGCATAGATCATGCATAAACAGTCATCTAATTTAAAGTATTAAAAATTAGCGAAGACCACATAGATAGGTGGTGCCACTCTTGCCATTATTTCGAACTGTCTCAATTGTATGCGTGTGTGTATGCATATACAATAGGAACATGATTTTATTAAAGCAAATTATGGGTCATAATTTTCTGAAAAAAAGGGAATTATAAAACTAAAAATCCAATTGATGATCAAATATGTCCTGCAAATGTAATGTGAAGTAAAAACTTAATGCTGTCATTCAGAATGAGGCAGGTCATGTATTAAAAAGAGATGAAATTATTAAAACTTTGATTGCCATGTTTCTTTTTTTCTTTTATGGTAACATATCAATTATTTTATTGCAAGAAATATAATAATTTAAATAATTTTATATTTCCATGAGAACGTGAAAAAGGCAGTAGATATTTTCACATCGAAAAAATCGATGATTATCATATATTTTTGATAAATCATTCAAGATTATTCTTTGTCTGAGCCAGTTAAAAGTCATAGATAGTCATGAGTGTATGTGTATGTATGTATGTATGTGTATATATATATATATATATATATATATATATATATATATATATATATATATATATATATATAAGGGGATATTATGTAACCGAAGAAACAATAAACATATTTTTTAAAACTCATTTGCCTATAAAATCATTCTAGCCGATATATTGCACAATTGATTATATATATATATATAATCATCTGCATTAGCCATATGTAAAATATTTCATTGAAACTCTATTTCAAATATTTAAATTTATTCAATTTTATCATTTACATATTTCTATAAAGAAATAAAGGCAAAATTCCTTTCTTACTTTTTTGTAATAAAATTTCACTGAATATTTTGCGTATGTTGCCACTTCTACACCACGTTGAGGTTGCAGATATGTAGAAGACCTACCGTGTTGATCGGAAGACCAACCCTAATCTAATCCTAACTTGAATTAAGAAATTATTTAGAAAAGAATACTAACAAAATAATAAAAAAAAATAATTTGAAATAATTAATTGATTCCATTGAAAATGAAATAGAAGTTAATGTATTATAAAAACGAATTTATACAAAAAAGATTAAAAATAAAAGTGAACTTAAAAACAAAAAGCTAAACCTATTCTAGCTAAATTTGAAACTACTCATTATATTTTTAAACCAGTTTACCAAATTACCCTATTTCATAATACTGATGAATAATTGAAATTTGGAATTCCTCGTCATTTCGAAATATCAGTAATTCCTTATTAAATAAAAATCTTTTAGTACTATTCAGAGTACATTAAAATTAAAACGTCTCGTTTTGAATAGAAAGAGAGAGAATCCGAGTTTCCGTCCATCTTTCCATTTATAAACTTTATATCCATTTCTTGCTGAGCTTTCATTCATTCAAGATCCATTAATTTATTATCGTATTTATTTTCTTCTGGATTTTTAATATCATTATTATTTAAACAATTTCTTCATCAGAAAGAAACGAGCGAGAATTTTAAAATGCTTTGATTCTATTCCACAAATTATATAAAACACCATATTTTCGAAAGTGAGCCTTAAGCGTATTTTATTATATACTTTATTGATTGAAACATTTTAGTTATAAATAAACCTAAAATGGAAAATATGACCATTACGCTGAAAATCATGAAATTTATATTAGTCGTTTGATATATATATATATATATATATATATATATAGAGAGAGAGAGAGGGGGGGGAGAGAGTTCACATTCACACACACACACATTTATGTATTGTTAATCCTAAAATAAAAAGGTATATTATTGCTGAAAGAAAAAAAATATTAAATACATACAAAAATAAATAAATTATCAGAATCTGAAAGAAAATATATCATTAAAATCCTGAAAATAAAAATTATTAATTAAGCATCATATATATATAAACACACACACACAACCATTCATACACATCTGAAAGAAAAGCGATTAGAAATTAAAAAAGAAAAAAACCTTTAAATATAACCTGAAAAGAAGACTAATAGCTTATATTTAAAACTAAACTATAACTTAATTAAAAATCTCATATACATACATATATATATATATATATACATATATATATCTCTATATATATATATATATATATATATATAATTAAACATGTTAAAAATAAAAGAATCTGAAATAAAAAAATATTAAACAATTTAAATAAAACATAAAATTATCTCTCAGTTTAAACCTCTATTACCTTTCATATATTTTTTTCTTTTTTTATTTTCTATACTCATATTTCTAGTTTGATATTAATTGCTTCTATTTTTCGAATCATATTTTATTATTATTTTACTTTTTTTTACTGAAATATGTGAATGAATAGTTGTTTTTTTTCTCTTTGGATTCATACTTAATCGGTCGTAATATTTTATTCCCACATTTGATCCATTATTTAATTAATAAACTACCTGTACAAACATTTAAGATTAATTATTTTTATCCACCTGTAAAAAATGTTTATTAGCATGCACATAAAAAATAAACAGTCCACATCCCAATGTTGACAACTGAAACTGGGATTTTTTCATAATATCGTTAATTTTTTTCAGCTTTTTATACATCAGTCACATTTGCATACTGATTCCGATTTTTTTTTTGTTTACTCTTAAGTACTTATTAAAAATTTCATCTCAGATTATTTCCTTGACTTGGATTTAATTTTTGTATGTTTTTCCAAAATATTAAAATGCATATCTGAAAATCATAGTTAAAAAAGACACACATACGCATACACACACACACGTATATATATATATATATATATATATATATATATATATATATATATATATATATAGAAAGATAGAGAGAGAACCCTTTTTTCCGTCCATTTTCCATTTTAATATTTTATTTCCTTGTAAGTTTCCATTCATTTTAATATTTATTAATTTATTAAGGTTTTTACTTTCTTCTTCCCTATTTTATTTCATTATTATTTAAACCATTTCTTTATCCGAAATAAAAGAGTGGTGCTTTTATACAAATGGCTATCCGAATAAACTCCATTAAAATAAAAATGATATATGCATAGCTCTTTGTGCGCTCCAACCATCGTCATGTCAGAAAAATCGATTCACCAATCCTGAAATTCATAAAAAATAAATAATTACAGAAGAGTCTTCCTCGAATCATTAATCTCAGTTTCTTTTGATGCTACTGAGAATTCCATTTGTTTATTGTTGATGTGATTAAATTAGTGATTCCTTTTAATTGGAATTATTTTTTATTGAATTATAATTACCTTAGCTTTGTTAGAATTTTATATATTCCGTGAATATTTGTCGAAATTCTGGTATTGTTTCATAGAATTCCTGAAATATAAACTTATTTCAATTAGTAAATATGCAAAGAAAATCCAGATAATTCGATTTGTATTTTATTACCATTTTTTTAATGGAATATATTGTTTATGTTTTCATATTAATATTTTTAATGATATTCCATCTTGATATTTGTTGATCTTCAAATGTTTTCTTTTCGAATTTATAACGAAATAAAATGTATTTTTATTCAAGAATATTTCTCATTAGATTACACCTCTTTTTAAACTTCTAAAACAGAAACATAAGTGTAAAAAATCAGTTAATTGAATTAATGTTCTATCGACAGTTATTTCTTTAAATTTTTGTCTTTTTATATCTAATTTTATTAATTTCTCCTCTTGTTACTTGATTTCTCCATTTTAATTTCTTAATTCAATTCCCTTTATAATAAAATTAATATTATTATTCTGAAAATATTGTCTGAGATATAAGTATTTAAATTTTCTGAAAGAAATCAATTTAGTTCTATCAGTAAAAAATTAAAAATTAGGTACCTTTAAATTTATATTTCCAATTCAAGAAATGTGTAATACTTTTATATATTTTTTTAATATTATTTTTGTCATAAGAGCAATATTTAAATTTTTGAAGTGTTTTCCAAAAGACTAACATCATTTTTATACAATTTTAAAACAAATTTATTTGGTTTAATAAGAAATAACTTTTAACAAATTCTGGATATTTTCTAGTGAATATTTTGACTGATTTTTAATTCTTTGTTAATTCTTTTAATTCTTTATTGTTTACAAAAATCATTATCAATTTGAATCTAAAAAAACGAAATAAATTTACTTAGTATATTTTGAAAAAGTTTTTAAAAAAATTATTATTTTCAATGCAAGGATTTCGCAGCAATTTCTTCAAAGACTTCTTTTTTTCATCTTGATCTCCATTTATTTTCTTATCAAATTTATCTTGAAGGCGACACAAATATCTTGATATTTGGTTGAATCAATTAATAAAAATATAATTAAATTATTTAAATAAATAACAATGTAATTAAAATACTGATATTTAAACAACAGCTTTTTAGAAATACTGTAATTTATATTTTAGTAATTTTTTCCAAAAGTCTAACAACATTTTTATATAATTTCTAAAACAAATTTATTTGGTTTAATAAGTAATTCTGAATATTTAAAAAATTCTGAACATTTTCTAGTGAATCTTTTTGACTGATTTTTAATTCTTTGTTTTCAAAAATTATTATCAATTTGAATTTAAAAAAAAATACTTCTTAGTATATTTTGAAAAACGTTTAAAAAAAATTATTATTATTTTCGATGCAAGATTTTCACAGCAATTTCTTCAAAGACTTCTTTTTTTCATCATGATCTTCATTTATGTTCTTATCGGATTTATCTTGAAGGCGACAAAGATATCTTGGTATTTGGTTGAATCAATTAATAAAAATATAAATAAATTATTTAAATAAGTAAAAATACAATTAAAATACTGATATTTAAACAAGAAATTTCTAGAAATACTGTAATTTATAATTTAGTAATATTTTCCAAAATTCCAATATCATTTTTATACAATTTCTGAAACATATTTATTTGGTTTAATAATAAATAAATTTTAAAAAATTCTGAACATTTCCTAGTGAATCTTTTTGACTAATTTTTAATTCTTTGTTTTCAAAAATTATTATCAATTTGAATCTAAAAAAAGAAATAAATTTACTTCTAAGTATATTGTGAAAAAAAATTTAAAAAAATTTATTATTATTTTCAATGCATGAATTTCACAGCAATTTCTTCAAAGACTTCTTTTTTTCATCATGATCTTCATTTATTTTCTTATTGGATTTATCTTGGAGGCGACACAGATATCTTGATATTTCATTGAGTCAATTAATAAAAATATTATTAAATTATTTAAATAAATAAAAATGTAATTAAAATACTGATATTTAAACAAGAGATTTTTAGAAATACTGTAATGTATATTTTAGTAATATTTTCCAAAAGTCTAACAACATTTGTATACAATTTCTAAAACAAATTTATTTAGTTTAATAAGTAATTCTGAACATTTAAAAAATTCTGAACATTTTCTAGGGAATCTTTTCGACTGATTTTTAATTCTTTGTTTTCAAAAATTATTATCAATTTGAATTTTAAAAAAATACATCTTAGTATATTTTGAAAAACGTTTTAAATCCTAAATAAATTTCAAATATTATTATTTCAATTAAGAAATTAATTGAGTTTTTTTTTTGAATGATTGATATTGCAACATTGAAATATTAACAAATGTTTTCTGGCCTAATCATAGATATATTTCAAAAGATATAAGTATTTATATTTAATTTTTGAAGCTTCAATTTTACTGATCGACTTAAAAAATATCTAGATGAGAGAACTGGTAAATTTGTTACTTAAAACAAAACTTTTAAATTATATAGGGAAAGCTCAGAGGTTAATAATTATAACTGGTAAAAAAATTGAAATAAAATATTGAAAGGTTTAATAAAAATCATAAATACGAATTTTATCTATTGAAGTTTTTTTTGTCATTCATTGGAGAATTAATTAAAAAGATGACTGGATCGGACAAATTATTTCAACTTCAATTTTATAAAAGGAAGAAAGAGGAATTCCTCTGAACCATTTATGAGTATAAAAAGGAAGGACTGAAGTGACAAATTAGAAAATTTATTAATAAATACGTCTTTTAAAAAAGTATGATATGAAGAAAGAAGAGAAATCTGTTGAAAAATGATCTCGTTGAATGCTCTCTGATAAAACAAATCGAGTTAATTGTATGCACTAACTGAACTTGAATAACTAATATTTATATATATATATATATATATATATATGTACTGTACAAAACAAACGCAATTTCGGGAATCACACATTAATCAAATAAATTATGTATCAAAGGCGAGTAATACATACAAGATTCCAAAACGCGATATCACTTTTATTAGAATCTTAATATGTACATTCTGTTATGAAGCATAATTGATCTGATTACCAAACACACACGGTAATGATACGATTTGTACCATTACCCAACAATCCATGGCGAGGGAGTGAAGTTAATTATCAAAACAAAATTAAACTACTTTAAATCGACTAGAAACAAAACTTAAAAATCAAATAAAAGCTACAATTAAAAAAAATAATAAAACAAGAAAATAAAAATACTACTAATCCAGTAAAAACAAAGCAATACTAATATTAAAGAAATAAAAAATGAAAGCAAAAAGTTAATAATCAAACTAATTAAAATATACAGAAAACTCTAAATTTACTGAATTAACAAATCAAAAAAATCTACTTTAAATTGCAACAAACAAAAAAAAGAGATTGAAGTTCTGGGAGCTGAAAGAGAAAACAAAGAGAAAAAAAAACATTCATCCAAGGCTCGAAATCCATCGTGGGAGGAATTAAAGTTAATTATGAAAACAAAATTAAGTTACTTTAAATCGACTAAAAAAAAACAAAAGACAAAAGTTATAATTTAAAAAATAAAAATGAAACAAAATAAAACTACTATTAATTCATTAAAAACAAATCAATACTAATGTTAAAAAGATTATAAATAAAAGCAAAAAATTAATAATTAAACTAATTGAAATCTATGAAAAACTCTAAATTTACTGAATCGACAAAGTAAAGATTTAATTTTTGAAGCTTTGATTTTACTGATTGGCTTAAGAAATACCTGGATGAGAGAACTGGTAAACTTGTTATCTGAAATAAAACTTTTAAATTATGTAGGGGAGGTTCAGAGGTTAATAAGTATTACTGACAAAAATTGAGAAATATTGAAAGGTTTAATAAAAATCATAAATGATTTTTATCTACTGAAGTTTTTTTTTGTTATTCATTGGAGGATTAATTAAAAAATAACTGGATCAGACAAATTATTTCAAGTTCAATTTTATTATAGGAGGAAAGAAAATGTATTGAAAAGTTTCCAGAGATGAATGACTTCTGAATCATTTATATGTATAAAAAGGAAGCATTGAAGTGACAAATTAGAAAATTTATTAATAAATATGTCGTTTGAAAAAGTATTATATGATGAAAGAAGAGAGATTTATTGAAAAATGATTTTTGTTGAGTGATCTCTGATGTATTTATGTACATAAAAATAAATTATTGAATCAGAAAATTAGATAAACTAGAAGTGATTGTCGATATAATAGAAGATTGAAAATTTACTAACAAATAACTCTCTACTGAGATATGGTTTAAAGTTCAATTTTTATGAAGAAGGAGGTTTAATGAAGAATAGTTGTATGTTGAATGATATCTGATCCATTTATGTACATAAAAATAAATTATTTAATCAGCAAATCAGAAAATCGTTTAACAGGTTGTCGATGAAGTCGAATCTTAAAATTATAATTAAAAAATACTGTTATCTAAGAAATTGTGCATAGATCAATTTCGTGAAAAAAGGAGAAATTTATTGAAAGAAAATTATTTCGGATGTTCTGTCAACTGTAAATATTTATAAAAATAAAATATTGAAAGTAAAAATCAGAAAATCAAAAAACTGATTGTGGTTGTAATAGAAAATTGAAAATCTATAACTTTTCAGTCATAATTAATCTCAGCCATAATAAATCTTTCAGTCATAATAAATTCAGTCATAATAAATCTCAGATGAATAAATTTACTGTGAAAAAACCTGTCAGTTCACACAGGGGTAATTATGCTGTTTGTATACTATTTAGCTTGGTGATGATGTTGACAGAACAAAATGTCATTGGGAAGCAAGAAATTTATATGAGAATCGATCAATACATTTCTACAAAAGATATTCATTGTAATATGAATATTATGTATGATTTTAATGGTGGTATTTTTAGGTGTTGTAAGAAACTTTTTGAATATTGATATGTGCAATAAAAGAAAAATCAAGAAAAGAAACTTATCTAAGGAATTTTAATTGAAATTTTCTGATAGTTTATTGAATGATAAAAATTAAAAACATTATCGCTTTAAAAAAGAACTGACAGGAAATTGAAACGGATTAAATATTATCAAAGAAATTAATTGACTGAACTCGAAGTGGATTTTTTTGATTGCTGAAATAAAAAGTAATTAGAAAATATATCATTTAAAAAAATAAGAATGTACCTTTTTTACCTAATGAATCCATCGATGGTAGACACTTTACACTGAATACACTCCGCGAATTTAATCAAAACTAAATTAACCATTTAACCAGAATCCAAAAATATATACAATTTTGTATGAACATATTTGTAAGCAGCAATTACGATTTTCATAACTCTCCTTCGACCATTAATCAAATCGACAGAAAGCTGAATACATCTAGTATTCATAAAAATCATACATTGTTTGTCTTCTGTTAATTAGTTTGCCATTTTGATTAAATTATTAGGTTTTATCAGATATCAATGAAATTAGATCTAATTTTTTTGATCTACTTTATATTGAATGATATTTGATCTATTTTCAGATAAATAGATACATTTTTTAGATTTAAAATGTTTACCAGTCTGATAAAACAAATCGAGTTAAATGTATGCACTAACTGAACTTAAATAACTAATATGTATATGTATATATATATATATATATATATATATACATATATACATATATGTACTGTAAAACAAAAACGCAATTTCGGGAATCACACATTAACCAAATAAATTATGTATCAATGGCGAATAATACATACAAGATTCCAAAACGCGTTATCACTTGTATTAGAATCTTAATATGTACATTCTGTTATGAAGCATAATTGATCTGATTACCAAACACACATGGTAGTGATACGATTTGTATCATTACCCCACAATCCATGGCGAGGGAGTGAAGTTAATTATCAAAACAAAATTAAACTACTTTAAATCAACTAGGAACAAAATTTAAAAATCAAATAAAAGCTATAATTAAAGAAAATAAAACTGAAACAATATAAAACTACTACTAATTCAATAAAAACAAATCAATACTAATATTAAAAAAAAATAAAAAATGAAAGCAGAAAATTAAAAATCAAACTAATTAAAATCTACAAAAAACACTAAGTTTACTGAATCGACAAAGCAAAAAATCTACTTTAAATTACAACAAACAAAAAAAGAGATTGAAGTTCTGGGACCTGAAAGAGAAAACATGAAAACAAAAAAACACAATAAGCTAGGACTCGAAATCGATTTGATCCGAGCCACTCCTACGCTACACCTGCTACAAGGTGAGACGACATATACAACCCGTGAAGCGGATTAATATATGCGTTCCCTAATCTAAGCTGCACGACGGGCAGCCTTAACTTAACACCTGAAAATCATGTGTGGAAAATCGTGGAGTCGAAGGCTTCAACTTCGCTTTACAGCAATTCATCCACCCCGAAAGCTCCGTGCGTCGATTACAAAAACGACAATCGTTCAATATAACATCTCATATATTGAAGACCACCAATTTTGAAATCAACCTAATTTGTGATTATAAATAATAAGTATTCATCCACGTGCACACATACGGCTGACATCGTTTCAATAACTTGACATTAAAATGAATGTCGAATTATTTAAACATTTTTTTTAAAACGATATCAGTGAAAACTCACTGAGATAGTAGAGGAAAACACGATGGAAATTGCGTTGCTTTACAGTAAAAAACAATTCTATTTAAAAAACCTGGTGTCGATTATTTCCTTTACACTGATGATACTTCACCACAATCCGCTCACCGGTCAGCTCTCCATCTCGGACAGGAACCACAGAACACTTAATTGAAACGAATACACTATATACTATTTTTAACGGACGGTCGTACGTCCGATCTGACAATCAAAAAGCAAACACTCCCGGGTGCCTCTCCTCCTGCATAGCCTCGGCGGGCGCGCGCCCGTGCGGGCCACCTGGACAGGAGATCGAGGACGCAATTGAAGACCCGAACGACACTCGGTATTACTTTAAGTACTTTTCGCGCACACACAGAATTCGTAAAAAGAACATTTTGTTTTAGACGAATTCGATAACAAATTATTTTTAAAAACGACACGAACGGACGGTTCCGAGTCGTTTTATAAACGCGACCGGCGACGCGACCGAACCGAGTCGGCATGAGAGCTTTTTTTCTAATTTAATCGATCGATCCGCGATCGATTGATTGAATTAGAAGTCAGCCTATATTGTTCCAATGAACGACAATGAGAACTTTAAAAATCATAAATAAAAATTTTATCTATTGAAGTTTATTTTAGTCATTCATTGGTGAAATAAATTAAAAAATGATTGGATCAGAAAAAATGCTTAAAAAGAAGAAAGAGGAATTTATTGAAAAATGACTTGTGTTGAATGACCTCTCAACGATTTATGTATATAAGAAGGAAATATTGAAGTGACAAATTAGAAAATCGAGAAAGTGATTGTCGGAATGTAGTGAAAATTAGAAAATTTATTAACAAATATGTCATTCGAAAAATTATTATATAGAGAAAGAAGAGAAATGAAAAAGGATTCATATCGAGTGATCTCTGGCATATTTATGTACATAAAAATAAATTATTGAAACAGAAAATAAGAAAAATTAGAAGTGATTGTTGATATAACATAAACTTGAAAATTTATTAACAAATGGCTGTCGTCTGAGATATTGTTTAAAATTCAATTATTATGAGGAAAGAAATTTAATGAAGAATAGTTATATGTTGAATGATAACTGATCTATTTATGTACATAAAAGTAAATTATTATATCAGAAAATCGTTTAGTAGGTTGTAGATGTAGTAGAATTTTGAAAGTATTTTAAAAAAATACTGTTAGTTAAGAAATTGTTTATAAATCAATTTCGTGGAAAAAACGAGAAATTTATTGAAAAAAGATATTTTCGATGTTCTGTCAACTATAAATATTTATAGAAACAAAATACTGAAACGGAAAATAAGAAAATCGACAAAATGACTGTGGATCCAATAGGCATTTGAAAATCTATATCTTTTCAGTCAGATGTAAATCTAAGATGAATGAATTTACTGTGGCAGAACGTGTCAGTTCATGCTAGGAGGTAGTTTTACTAATTGTGTATTATCGAGCTTGGTGGTGATGTTGACAGAACATAATGTTAATGGCAAGCAAGAAATTTATATGAGAATAGATTATAATAAATTTGAACACAAGTTATTAATTGCAATATCAGTATTATGTTTGATTTGAATATTTGTGGTATTGTTAGATATTTGGCGAAACTTTTTGAATATTTATATGTTCAATAAAAGAAATATCGAGAAAAGAAAATAATGAATTATTTGAAGAATGGTAATTGAAATTTTCTAATAGTTCATTAAATGATAAAAATTTAAAAACATTATCGTTTTTGGAAAAGAACTGACAGGAAATTGAAACGGATTAAATATTATCAGAAAAAATTTAATCGATTGAAATCGATGTGGATTATCTCGACAGCTGAAAGAAAATGTTATTAGAAAATATATCATTTAAAAAAATATGAATTTACCATTTTTACTTAACGAATCCATCGATGGTAGACACTTTACACTGAACACACTCCGCGAATTCAATCAAAACTAAATTAACCACTTAACCAGAATCCAGAAATATATACAATTTGTATGAACATATTTGTAACCAGCAATAACGATTTTCATAACTCTCTTTCGATCATTATTCAAATCGATAGAAAGCTGAATACATCTAGTATTCATAGAAAACGTACACTTTTTGTCTTCTGCTTAATTAGTTTGCCATTTTGATTAAATTAAGTTTTATCAGATGTCAATGAAATGTGATCTCTTTTTTTTGATAAACTTTGTGTTGAATGATATTTAATCTATTTTCAGATATATAGATATATTTTTCAAATTTAAAATGTTTACCAGTCTGATAAAACACAAATCGAGTTAACTGTATGCACTAACTGAACTTAAACAACTAATTTATATATATATATATATATACATATATATATATATATATATATACATATATATATATATATGTACTGTAAAACAAAAACGCAATCTCGGGAATCACACATTAACCAAATAAATTATGTATCAATGGCGAATAATACATACAAAATTCTAAAACGCGTTAACACTTGTATTAGAATCTTAATATGTACATTCTGTTATGAAGCATAATTGATCTGATTACCAAACACACATGGTAATGATACTATTTGTATCATTACCCCACAATCCATGGCGAGGGAGTGAAGTTAATTATCAAAACAGAATTAAACTACTTTAAATCAACTAGCAACAAAACTTACAAATCAATTAAAAGCTACAATTAAAGAATATAAAACTGAAACAATATAAAACTACTACTAATTCAATAAAAACAAATCAATACTAATATTAAAAAAAAATAAAAAATGAAAGCAGAAAATTAAAAATCAAACTAATTAAAATCTACAAAAAACACTAAGTTTACTGAATCGACAAAGCAAAAAATCTACTTTAAATTACAACAAACAAAAAAAGAGATTGAAGTTCTGGGACCTGAAAGAGAAAACATGAAAACAAAAAAACACAATAAGCTAGGACTTGAAATCGATTTGATCCGAGCCACTCCTACGCTACACCTGCTACAAGGTGAGACGACATATACAACCCGTGAAGCGGATTAATATATGCGTTCCCTAATCTAAGCTGCACGACGGGCAGCCTTAACTTAACACCTGAAAATCATGTGTGGAAAATCGTGGAGTCGAAGGCTTCAACTTCGCTTTACAGCAATTCATCCACCCCGAAAGCTCCGTGCGTCGATTACAAAAACGACAATCGTTCAATATAACATCTCATATATTGAAGACCACCAATTTTGAAATCAACCTAATTTGTGATTATAAATAATAAGTATTCATCCACGTGCACACATACGGCTGACATCGTTTCAATAACTTGACATTAAAATGAATGTCGAATTATTTAAACATTTTTTTTAAAACGATATCAGTGAAAACTCACTGAGATAGTAGAGGAAAACACGATGGAAATTGCGTTGCTTTACAGTAAAAAACAATTCTATTTAAAAAACCTGGTGTCGATTATTTCCTTTACACTGATGATACTTCACCACAATCCGCTCACCGGTCAGCTCTCCATCTCGGACAGGAACCACAGAACACTTAATTGAAACGAATACACTATATACTATTTTTAACGGACGGTCGTACGTCCGATCTGACAATCAAAAAGCAAACACTCCCGGGTGCCTCTCCTCCTGCATAGCCTCGGCGGGCGCGCGCCCGTGCGGGCCACCTGGACAGGAGATCGAGGACGCAATCGAAGACCCGAACGACACTCGGTATTACTTTAAGTACTTTTCGCGCACACACAGAATTCGTAAAAAGAACATTTTGTTTTAGACGAATTCGATAACAAATTATTTTTAAAAACGACACGAACGGACGGTTCCGAGTCGTTTTATAAACGCGACCGGCGACGCGACCGAACCGAGTCGGCATGAGAGCTTTTTTTCTAATTTAATCGATCGATCCGTGATCGATTGATTGAATTAGAAGTCAGCCTGTGTTGTTATAATGAATGACAATGAATCCTTTAAAAATCATGAATATAAATTTTATCTATTGAAGTTTTTTTTAGTCATTCATTGGTGAAATAAATTAAAAAATGACTGGATCAGAGGAATAGTTTAAGGTTCAAATGGTTAAAAAGAAGAAAGAGAAATATATTGAAAAATGACCAGTGTTAAATGACCTCTGAACCATTTATATGTATAAGAAGAAAATATTGAAGTCAGAAATTTAAAAATCGAGAATGTTCTTGTCGATGTAATAAAAATTAGAAATTTTTTTAAAAAATATGTCATTCGAAAAATTATTATATGATGAAAGAAGAGAAATTTATTGAAAAATGATTTTTGTTGAGTGATCTCTGATATATTTATGTACATAAAAATAAATTATTGAATCAGAAAATTAGATAAACTAGAAGTGATTGTCGATATAATAGAAGATTGAAAATTTACTAACAAATAACTCTCTACTGAGATATAGTTTAAAGTTCAATTTTTATGAAGAAGGAGGTTTAATGAAGAATAGTTGTATGTTGAATGATATCTGATCCATTTATGTACATAAAAATAAATTATTTAATCAGCAAATCAGAAAATCGTTTAACAGGTTGTCGATGAAGTCGAATCTTAAAATTATAATTAAAAAATACTGTTATCTAAGAAATTGTGCATAGATCAATTTCGTGAAAAAAGGAGAAATTTATTGAAAGAAAATTATTTCGGATGTTCTGTCAACTGTAAATATTTATAAAAATAAAATATTGAAAGTAAAAATCAGAAAATCAAAAAACTGATTGTGGTTGTAATAGAAAATTGAAAATCTATAACTTTTCAGTCATAATTAAATCTCAGATGAATAAATTTACTGTGAAAAAACCTGTCAGTTCACACAGGGGTAATTATGCTGTTTGTATACTATTTAGCTTGGTGATGATGTTGACAGAACAAAATGTCATTGGGAAGCAAGAAATTTATATGAGAATCGATCAATACATTTCTACAAAAGATATTCATTGTAATATGAATATTATGTATGATTTTAATGGTGGTATTTTTAGGTGTTGTAAGAAACTTTTTGAATATTGATATGTGCAATAAAAGAAAAATCAAGAAAAGAAACTTATCTAAGGAATTTTAATTGAAATTTTCTGATAGTTTATTGAATGACAAAATTAAAAACATTATCGCTTTAAAAAAGAACTGACAGGAAATTGAAACGGATTAAATATTATCAAAGAAATTAATTGACTGAACTCGAAGTGGATTTTTTTGATTGCTGAAATAAAAAGTAATTAGAAAATATATCATTTAAAAAAATAAGAATGTACCTTTTTTACCTAATGAATCCATCGATGGTAGACACTTTACACTGAATACACTCCGCGAATTTAATCAAAACTAAATTAACCATTTAACCAGAATCCAAAAATATATACAATTTTGTATGAACATATTTGTAAGCAGCAATTACGATTTTCATAACTCTCCTTCGACCATTAATCAAATCGACAGAAAGCTGAATACATCTAGTATTCATAAAAATCATACATTGTTTGTCTTCTGTTAATTAGTTTGCCATTTTGATTAAATTATTAGGTTTTATCAGATATCAATGAAATTAGATCTAATTTTTTTGATCTACTTTATATTGAATGATATTTGATCTATTTTCAGATAAATAGATACATTTTTTAGATTTAAAATGTTTACCAGTCTGATAAAACAAATCGAGTTAAATGTATGCACTAACTGAACTTAAATAACTAATATGTATATGTATATATATATATATATATATATATATATATATACATATATGTACTGTAAAACAAAAACGCAATTTCGGGAATCACACATTAACCAAATAAATTATGTATCAATGGCGAATAATACATACAAGATTCCAAAACGCGTTATCACTTGTATTAGAATCTTAATATGTACATTCTGTTATGAAGCATAATTGATCTGATTACCAAACACACATGGTAGTGATACGATTTGTATCATTACCCCACAATCCATGGCGAGGGAGTGAAGTTAATTATCAAAACAAAATTAAACTACTTTAAATCAACTAGGAACAAAATTTAAAAATCAAATAAAAGCTATAATTAAAGAAAATAAAACTGAAACAATATAAAACTACTACTAATTCAATAAAAACAAATCAATACTAATATTAAAAAAAAATAAAAAATGAAAGCAGAAAATTAAAAATCAAACTAATTAAAATCTACAAAAAACACTAAGTTTACTGAATCGACAAAGCAAAAAATCTACTTTAAATTACAACAAACAAAAAAAGAGATTGAAGTTCTGGGACCTGAAAGAGAAAACATGAAAACAAAAAAACACAATAAGCTAGGACTCGAAATCGATTTGATCCGAGCCACTCCTACGCTACACCTGCTACAAGGTGAGACGACATATACAACCCGTGAAGCGGATTAATATATGCGTTCCCTAATCTAAGCTGCACGACGGGCAGCCTTAACTTAACACCTGAAAATCATGTGTGGAAAATCGTGGAGTCGAAGGCTTCAACTTCGCTTTACAGCAATTCATCCACCCCGAAAGCTCCGTGCGTCGATTACAAAAACGACAATCGTTCAATATAACATCTCATATATTGAAGACCACCAATTTTGAAATCAACCTAATTTGTGATTATAAATAATAAGTATTCATCCACGTGCACACATACGGCTGACATCGTTTCAATAACTTGACATTAAAATGAATGTCGAATTATTTAAACATTTTTTTTAAAACGATATCAGTGAAAACTCACTGAGATAGTAGAGGAAAACACGATGGAAATTGCGTTGCTTTACAGTAAAAAACAATTCTATTTAAAAAACCTGGTGTCGATTATTTCCTTTACACTGATGATACTTCACCACAATCCGCTCACCGGTCAGCTCTCCATCTCGGACAGGAACCACAGAACACTTAATTGAAACGAATACACTATATACTATTTTTAACGGACGGTCGTACGTCCGATCTGACAATCAAAAAGCAAACACTCCCGGGTGCCTCTCCTCCTGCATAGCCTCGGCGGGCGCGCGCCCGTGCGGGCCACCTGGACAGGAGATCGAGGACGCAATCGAAGACCCGAACGACACTCGGTATTACTTTAAGTACTTTTCGCGCACACACAGAATTCGTAAAAAGAACATTTTGTTTTAGACGAATTCGATAACAAATTATTTTTAAAAACGACACGAACGGACGGTTCCGAGTCGTTTTATAAACGCGACCGGCGACGCGACCGAACCGAGTCGGCATGAGAGCTTTTTTTCTAATTTAATCGATCGATCCGCGATCGATTGATTGAATTAGAAGTCAGCCTGCGTTGTTCTAATGAATGACAATGAGTTCTTTAAAAATCATGAATATAAATTTTATCTATTGAAGTTTTTTTTAGTCATTCATTGGTGAAATAAATTAAAAAATGACTGGATCAGAGGAATAGTTTAAGGTTCAAATGGTTAAAAAGAAGAAAGAGAAATATATTGAAAAATGACCAGTGTTGAATGACCTCTGAACCATTTATATGTATAAGAAGAAAATATTGAAGTCAGAAATTTAAAAATCGAGAATGTTATTGTCGATGTAATAAAAATTAGAAATTTTTTTAAAAAATATGTCATTCGAAAAATTATTATATGATGAAAGAAGAGAAATTTATTGAAAAATGATTTTTGTTGAGTGATCTCTAATATATTTATGTACATAAAAATAAATTATTGAATCAGAAAATTAGATAAACTAGAAGTGATTGTCGATATAATAGAAGATTGAAAATTTACTAACAAATAACTCTCTACTGAGATATAGTTTAAAGTTCAATTTTTATGAAGAAGGAGGTTTAGTGAAGAATAGTTGTATGTTGAATGATATCTGATCCATTTATGTACATAAAAATAAATTATTTAATCAGCAAATCAGAAAATCGTTTAACAGGTTGTCGATGAAGTCGAATCTTAAAATTATAATTAAAAAATACTGTTATCTAAGAAATTGTGCATAGATCAATTTCGTGAAAAAAGGAGAAATTTATTGAAAGAAAATTATTTCGGATGTTCTGTCAACTGTAAATATTTATAAAAATAAAATATTGAAAGTAAAAATCAGAAAATCAAAAAACTGATTGTGGTTGTAATAGAAAATTGAAAATCTATAACTTTTCAGTCATAATTAAATCTCAGATGAATAAATTTACTGTGAAAAAACCTGTCAGTTCACACAGGGGTAATTATGCTGTTTGTATACTATTTAGCTTGGTGATGATGTTGACAGAACAAAATGTCATTGGGAAGCAAGAAATTTATATGAGAATCGATCAATACATTTCTACAAAAGATATTCATTGTAATATGAATATTATGTATGATTTTAATGGTGGTATTTTTAGGTGTTGTAAGAAACTTTTTGAATATTGATATGTGCAATAAAAGAAAAATCAAGAAAAGAAACTTATCTAAGGAATTTTAATTGAAATTTTCTGATAGTTTATTGAATGATAAAAATTAAAAACATTATCGCTTTAAAAAAGAACTGACAGGAAATTGAAACGGATTAAATATTATCAAAGAAATTAATTGACTGAACTCGAAGTGGATTTTTTTGATTGCTGAAATAAAAAGTAATTAGAAAATATATCATTTAAAAAAATAAGAATGTACCTTTTTTACCTAATGAATCCATCGATGGTAGACACTTTACACTGAATACACTCCGCGAATTTAATCAAAACTAAATTAACCATTTAACCAGAATCCAAAAATATATACAATTTTGTATGAACATATTTGTAAGCAGCAATTACGATTTTCATAACTCTCCTTCGACCATTAATCAAATCGACAGAAAGCTGAATACATCTAGTATTCATAAAAATCATACATTGTTTGTCTTCTGTTAATTAGTTTGCCATTTTGATTAAATTATTAGGTTTTATCAGATATCAATGAAATTAGATCTAATTTTTTTGATCTACTTTATATTGAATGATATTTGATCTATTTTCAGATAAATAGATACATTTTTTAGATTTAAAATGTTTACCAGTCTGATAAAACAAATCGAGTTAAATGTATGCACTAACTGAACTTAAATAACTAATATGTATATGTATATATATATATATATATATATATATACATATATGTACTGTAAAACAAAAACGCAATTTCGGGAATCACACATTAACCAAATAAATTATGTATCAATGGCGAATAATACATACAAGATTCCAAAACGCGTTATCACTTGTATTAGAATCTTAATATGTACATTCTGTTATGAAGCATAATTGATCTGATTACCAAACACACATGGTAGTGATACGATTTGTATCATTACCCCACAATCCATGGCGAGGGAGTGAAGTTAATTATCAAAACAAAATTAAACTACTTTAAATCAACTAGGAACAAAATTTAAAAATCAAATAAAAGCTATAATTAAAGAAAATAAAACTGAAACAATATAAAACTACTACTAATTCAATAAAAACAAATCAATACTAATATTAAAAAAAAATAAAAAATGAAAGCAGAAAATTAAAAATCAAACTAATTAAAATCTACAAAAAACACTAAGTTTACTGAATCGACAAAGCAAAAAATCTACTTTAAATTACAACAAACAAAAAAAGAGATTGAAGTTCTGGGACCTGAAAGAGAAAACATGAAAACAAAAAAACACAATAAGCTAGGACTCGAAATCGATTTGATCCGAGCCACTCCTACGCTACACCTGCTACAAGGTGAGACGACATATACAACCCGTGAAGCGGATTAATATATGCGTTCCCTAATCTAAGCTGCACGACGGGCAGCCTTAACCTAACACCTGAAAATCATGTGTGGAAAATCGTGGAGTCGAAGGCTTCAACTTCGCTTTACAGCAATTCATCCACCCCGAAAGCTCCGTGCGTCGATTACAAAAACGACAATCGTTCAATATAACATCTCATATATTGAAGACCACCAATTTTGAAATCAACCTAATTTGTGATTATAAATAATAAGTATTCATACACATGCACACATACGGCTGACATCGTTTCAATAACTTGACATTAAAATGAATGTCGAATTATTTAAACATTTTTTTTAAAACGATATCAGTGAAAACTCACTGAGATAGTAGAGGAAAACACGATGGAAATTGCGTTGCTTTACAGTAAAAAATAATTCTATTTACAGAACCTGGTGTCGATTATTTCCTTTACACTGATGATACTTCACCACAATCCGCTCACCGGTCAGCTCTCCATCTCGGACAGGAACCACAGAACACTTAATTGAAACGAATACACTATATACTATTTTTAACGGACGGTCGTACGTCCGATCTGACAATCAAAAAGCAAACACTCCCGGGTGCCTCTCCTCCTGCATAGCCTCGGCGGGCGCGCGCCCGTGCGGGCCACCTGGACAGGAGATCGAGGACGCAATCGAAGACCCGAACGACACTCGGTATTACTTTAAGTACTTTTCGCGCACACACAGAATTCGTAAAAAGAACATTTTGTTTTAGACGAATTCGATAACAAATTATTTTTAAAAACGACACGAACGGACGGTTCCGAGTCGTTTTATAAACGCGACCGGCGACGCGACCGAACCGAGTCGGCATGAGAGCTTTTTTTCTAATTTAATCGATCGATCCGCGATCGATTGATTGAATTAGAAGTCAGCCTGCGTTGTTCTAATGAATGACAATGAGTTCTTTAAAAATCATGAATATAAATTTTATCTATTGAAGTTTTTTTTAGTCATTCATTGGTGAAATAAATTAAAAAATGACTGGATCAGAGGAATAGTTTAAGGTTCAAATGGTTAAAAAGAAGAAAGAGAAATATATTGAAAAATGACCAGTGTTGAATGACCTCTGAACCATTTATATGTATAAGAAGAAAATATTGAAGTCAGAAATTTAAAAATCGAGAATGTTATTGTCGATGTAATAAAAATTAGAAATTTTTTTAAAAAATATGTCATTCGAAAAATTATTATATGATGAAAGAAGAGAAATTTATTGAAAAATGATTTTTGTTGAGTGATCTCTAATATATTTATGTACATAAAAATAAATTATTGAATCAGAAAATTAGATAAACTAGAAGTGATTGTCGATATAACAGAAGATTGAAAATTTACTAACAAATAACTCTCTACTGAGATATGGTTTAAAGTTCAATTTTTATGAAGGAGGAGGTTTAATGAAGAATAGTTGTATGTTGAATGATATCTGATCCATTTATGTACATAAAAATAAATTATTTAATCAGCAAATAAGAAAATCGTTTAACAGGTTGTCGATGAAGTCGAATCTTAAAATTATAATTAAAAAATACTGTTATCTAAGAAATTGTTCATAGATCAATTTCGTAAAAAAAAAGAGAAATTTATTGAAAGAAAATTATTTTGGATGTTCTGTCAACTGTAAATATTTATAAAAATAAAATATTGAAAGTAAAAATCAGAAAATCAAAAAACTGATTGTGGTTCCAATAGAAAATTGAAAATCTATAACTTTTCAGTCATAATTAAATCTCAGATGAATAAATTTACTGTGAAAAAACCTGTCAGTTCACACAGGGGTAATTATGCTGTTTGTATACTATTTAGCTTGGTGATGATGTTGACAGAACAAAATGTCATTGGGAAGCAAGAAATTTATATGAGAATCGATCAATACATTTCTACAAAAGATATTCATTGTAATATGAATATTATGTATGATTTTAATGGTGGTATTTTTAGGTGTTGTAAGAAACTTTTTGAATATTGATATGTGCAATAAAAGAAAAATCAAGAAAAGAAACTTATCTAAGGAATTTTAATTGAAATTTTCTGATAGTTTATTGAATGATAAAAATTAAAAACATTATCGTTTTAAAAAAGAACTGACAGGAAATAGAAACGGATTAAATATTATCAAAGAAATTAATTGACTGAACTCAAAGTGGATTTTTTTGATTGCTGAAATAAAAAGTAATTAGAAAATATATCATTTAAAAAAATAAGAATGTACCTTTTTTACCTAATGAATCCATCGATGATAGACACTGTACACTGAATACACTCCGCGAATTTAATCAAAACTAAATTAACCATTTAACCAGAATCCAAAAATATATATAATTTTGTATGAACATATTTGTAAGCAGCAATTACGATTTTCATAACTCTCCTTCGATCATTAATCAAATCGACAGAAAGCTGAATACATCTAGTATTCATAAAAATCATACATTGTTTGTCTTCTGTTAATTAGTTTGCCATTTTGATTAAATTATTAGGTTTTATCAGATATCAATGAAATTAGATCTAATTTTTTTGATCTACTTTATATTGAATGATATTTGATCTATTTTCAGATAAATAGATACATTTTTTAGATTTAAAATGTTTACCAGTCTGATAAAACAAATCGAGTTAAATGTATGCACTAACTGAACTTAAATAACTAATATGTATATGTATATATATATATATATATATATATATATATATATATATATATATATACATATATGTACTGTAAAACAAAAACGCAATTTCGGGAATCACACATTAACCAAATAAATTATGTATCAATGGCGAATAATACATACAAGATTCCAAAACGCGTTATCACTTGTATTAGAATCTTAATATGTACATTCTGTTATGAAGCATAATTGATCTGATTACCAAACACACATGGTAGTGATACGATTTGTATCATTACCCCACAATCCATGGCGAGGGAGTGAAGTTAATTATCAAAACAAAATTAAACTACTTTAAATCAACTAGGAACAAAATTTAAAAATCAAATAAAAGCTATAATTAAAGAAAATAAAACTGAAACAATATAAAACTACTACTAATTCAATAAAAACAAATCAATACTAATATTAAAAAAAATAAAAAATGAAAGCAGAAAATTAAAAATCAAACTAATTAAAATCTACAAAAAACACTAAGTTTACTGAATCGACAAAGCAAAAAATCTACTTTAAATTACAACAAACAAAAAAAGAGATTGAAGTTCTGGGACCTGAAAGAGAAAACATGAAAACAAAAAAACACAATAAGCTAGGACTCGAAATCGATTTGATCCGAGCCACTCCTACGCTACACCTGCTACAAGGTGAGACGACATATACAACCCGTGAAGCGGATTAATATATGCGTTCCCTAATCTAAGCTGCACGACGGGCAGCCTTAACCTAACACCTGAAAATCATGTGTGGAAAATCGTGGAGTCGAAGGCTTCAACTTCGCTTTACAGCAATTCATCCACCCCGAAAGCTCCGTGCGTCGATTACAAAAACGACAATCGTTCAATATAACATCTCATATATTGAAGACCACCAATTTTGAAATCAACCTAATTTGTGATTATAAATAATAAGTATTCATACACATGCACACATACGGCTGACATCGTTTCAATAACTTGACATTAAAATGAATGTCGAATTATTTAAACATTTTTTTTAAAACGATATCAGTGAAAACTCACTGAGATAGTAGAGGAAAACACGATGGAAATTGCGTTGCTTTACAGTAAAAAATAATTCTATTTACAGAACCTGGTGTCGATTATTTCCTTTACACTGATGATACTTCACCACAATCCGCTCACCGGTCAGCTCTCCATCTCGGACAGGAACCACAGAACACTTAATTGAAACGAATACACTATATACTATTTTTAACGGACGGTCGTACGTCCGATCTGACAATCAAAAAGCAAACACTCCCGGGTGCCTCTCCTCCTGCATAGCCTCGGCGGGCGCGCGCCCGTGCGGGCCACCTGGACAGGAGATCGAGGACGCAATCGAAGACCCGAACGACACTCGGTATTACTTTAAGTACTTTTCGCGCACACACAGAATTCGTAAAAAGAACATTTTGTTTTAGACGAATTCGATAACAAATTATTTTTAAAAACGACACGAACGGACGGTTCCGAGTCGTTTTATAAACGCGACCGGCGACGCGACCGAACCGAGTCGGCATGAGAGCTTTTTTTCTAATTTAATCGATCGATCCGCGATCGATTGATTGAATTAGAAGTCAGCCTGCGTTGTTCTAATGAATGACAATGAGTTCTTTAAAAATCATGAATATAAATTTTATCTATTGAAGTTTTTTTTAGTCATTCATTGGTGAAATAAATTAAAAAATGACTGGATCAGAGGAATAGTTTAAGGTTCAAATGGTTAAAAAGAAGAAAGAGAAATATATTGAAAAATGACCAGTGTTGAATGACCTCTGAACCATTTATATGTATAAGAAGAAAATATTGAAGTCAGAAATTTAAAAATCGAGAATGTTATTGTCGATGTAATAAAAATTAGAAATTTTTTTAAAAAATATGTCATTCGAAAAATTATTATATGATGAAAGAAGAGAAATTTATTGAAAAATGATTTTTGTTGAGTGATCTCTAATATATTTATGTACATAAAAATAAATTATTGAATCAGAAAATTAGATAAACTAGAAGTGATTGTCGATATAACAGAAGATTGAAAATTTACTAACAAATAACTCTCTACTGAGATATGGTTTAAAGTTCAATTTTTATGAAGGAGGAGGTTTAATGAAGAATAGTTGTATGTTGAATGATATCTGATCCATTTATGTACATAAAAATAAATTATTTAATCAGCAAATAAGAAAATCGTTTAACAGGTTGTCGATGAAGTCGAATCTTAAAATTATAATTAAAAAATACTGTTATCTAAGAAATTGTTCATAGATCAATTTCGTAAAAAAAAAGAGAAATTTATTGAAAGAAAATTATTTTGGATGTTCTGTCAACTGTAAATATTTATAAAAATAAAATATTGAAAGTAAAAATCAGAAAATCAAAAAACTGATTGTGGTTCCAATAGAAAATTGAAAATCTATAACTTTTCAGTCATAATTAAATCTCAGATGAATAAATTTACTGTGAAAAAACCTGTCAGTTCACACAGGGGTAATTATGCTGTTTGTATACTATTTAGCTTGGTGATGATGTTGACAGAACAAAATGTCATTGGGAAGCAAGAAATTTATATGAGAATCGATCAATACATTTCTACAAAAGATATTCATTGTAATATGAATATTATGTATGATTTTAATGGTGGTATTTTTAGGTGTTGTAAGAAACTTTTTGAATATTGATATGTGCAATAAAAGAAAAATCAAGAAAAGAAACTTATCTAAGGAATTTTAATTGAAATTTTCTGATAGTTTATTGAATGATAAAAATTAAAAACATTATCGTTTTAAAAAAGAACTGACAGGAAATAGAAACGGATTAAATATTATCAAAGAAATTAATTGACTGAACTCAAAGTGGATTTTTTTGATTGCTGAAATAAAAAGTAATTAGAAAATATATCATTTAAAAAAATAAGAATGTACCTTTTTTACCTAATGAATCCATCGATGATAGACACTGTACACTGAATACACTCCGCGAATTTAATCAAAACTAAATTAACCATTTAACCAGAATCCAAAAATATATATAATTTTGTATGAACATATTTGTAAGCAGCAATTACGATTTTCATAACTCTCCTTCGATCATTAATCAAATCGACAGAAAGCTGAATACATCTAGTATTCATAAAAATCATACATTGTTTGTCTTCTGTTAATTAGTTTGCCATTTTGATTAAATTATTAGGTTTTATCAGATATCAATGAAATTAGATCTAATTTTTTTGATCTACTTTATATTGAATGATATTTGATCTATTTTCAGATAAATAGATACATTTTTTAGATTTAAAATGTTTACCAGTCTGATAAAACAAATCGAGTTAAATGTATGCACTAACTGAACTTAAATAACTAATATGTATATGTATATATATATATATATATATATATATACATATATGTACTGTAAAACAAAAACGCAATTTCGGGAATCACACATTAACCAAATAAATTATGTATCAATGGCGAATAATACATACAAGATTCCAAAACGCGTTATCACTTGTATTAGAATCTTAATATGTACATTCTGTTATGAAGCATAATTGATCTGATTACCAAACACACATGGTAGTGATACGATTTGTATCATTACCCCACAATCCATGGCGAGGGAGTGAAGTTAATTATCAAAACAAAATTAAACTACTTTAAATCAACTAGGAACAAAATTTAAAAATCAAATAAAAGCTATAATTAAAGAAAATAAAACTGAAACAATATAAAACTACTACTAATTCAATAAAAACAAATCAATACTAATATTAAAAAAAATAAAAAATGAAAGCAGAAAATTAAAAATCAAACTAATTAAAATCTACAAAAAACACTAAGTTTACTGAATCGACAAAGCAAAAAATCTACTTTAAATTACAACAAACAAAAAAAGAGATTGAAGTTCTGGGACCTGAAAGAGAAAACATGAAAACAAAAAAACACAATAAGCTAGGACTCGAAATCGATTTGATCCGAGCCACTCCTACGCTACACCTGCTACAAGGTGAGACGACATATACAACCCGTGAAGCGGATTAATATATGCGTTCCCTAATCTAAGCTGCACGACGGGCAGCCTTAACCTAACACCTGAAAATCATGTGTGGAAAATCGTGGAGTCGAAGGCTTCAACTTCGCTTTACAGCAATTCATCCACCCCGAAAGCTCCGTGCGTCGATTACAAAAACGACAATCGTTCAATATAACATCTCATATATTGAAGACCACCAATTTTGAAATCAACCTAATTTGTGATTATAAATAATAAGTATTCATACACATGCACACATACGGCTGACATCGTTTCAATAACTTGACATTAAAATGAATGTCGAATTATTTAAACATTTTTTTTAAAACGATATCAGTGAAAACTCACTGAGATAGTAGAGGAAAACACGATGGAAATTGCGTTGCTTTACAGTAAAAAATAATTCTATTTACAGAACCTGGTGTCGATTATTTCCTTTACACTGATGATACTTCACCACAATCCGCTCACCGGTCAGCTCTCCATCTCGGACAGGAACCACAGAACACTTAATTGAAACGAATACACTATATACTATTTTTAACGGACGGTCGTACGTCCGATCTGACAATCAAAAAGCAAACACTCCCGGGTGCCTCTCCTCCTGCATAGCCTCGGCGGGCGCGCGCCCGTGCGGGCCACCTGGACAGGAGATCGAGGACGCAATCGAAGACCCGAACGACACTCGGTATTACTTTAAGTACTTTTCGCGCACACACAGAATTCGTAAAAAGAACATTTTGTTTTAGACGAATTCGATAACAAATTATTTTTAAAAACGACACGAACGGACGGTTCCGAGTCGTTTTATAAACGCGACCGGCGACGCGACCGAACCGAGTCGGCATGAGAGCTTTTTTTCTAATTTAATCGATCGATCCGCGATCGATTGATTGAATTAGAAGTCAGCCTGCGTTGTTCTAATGAATGACAATGAGTTCTTTAAAAATCATGAATATAAATTTTATCTATTGAAGTTTTTTTTAGTCATTCATTGGTGAAATAAATTAAAAAATGACTGGATCAGAGGAATAGTTTAAGGTTCAAATGGTTAAAAAGAAGAAAGAGAAATATATTGAAAAATGACCAGTGTTGAATGACCTCTGAACCATTTATATGTATAAGAAGAAAATATTGAAGTCAGAAATTTAAAAATCGAGAATGTTATTGTCGATGTAATAAAAATTAGAAATTTTTTTAAAAAATATGTCATTCGAAAAATTATTATATGATGAAAGAAGAGAAATTTATTGAAAAATGATTTTTGTTGAGTGATCTCTAATATATTTATGTACATAAAAATAAATTATTGAATCAGAAAATTAGATAAACTAGAAGTGATTGTCGATATAACAGAAGATTGAAAATTTACTAACAAATAACTCTCTACTGAGATATGGTTTAAAGTTCAATTTTTATGAAGGAGGAGGTTTAATGAAGAATAGTTGTATGTTGAATGATATCTGATCCATTTATGTACATAAAAATAAATTATTTAATCAGCAAATAAGAAAATCGTTTAACAGGTTGTCGATGAAGTCGAATCTTAAAATTATAATTAAAAAATACTGTTATCTAAGAAATTGTTCATAGATCAATTTCGTAAAAAAAAAGAGAAATTTATTGAAAGAAAATTATTTTGGATGTTCTGTCAACTGTAAATATTTATAAAAATAAAATATTGAAAGTAAAAATCAGAAAATCAAAAAACTGATTGTGGTTCCAATAGAAAATTGAAAATCTATAACTTTTCAGTCATAATTAAATCTCAGATGAATAAATTTACTGTGAAAAAACCTGTCAGTTCACACAGGGGTAATTATGCTGTTTGTATACTATTTAGCTTGGTGATGATGTTGACAGAACAAAATGTCATTGGGAAGCAAGAAATTTATATGAGAATCGATCAATACATTTCTACAAAAGATATTCATTGTAATATGAATATTATGTATGATTTTAATGGTGGTATTTTTAGGTGTTGTAAGAAACTTTTTGAATATTGATATGTGCAATAAAAGAAAAATCAAGAAAAGAAACTTATCTAAGGAATTTTAATTGAAATTTTCTGATAGTTTATTGAATGATAAAAATTAAAAACATTATCGTTTTAAAAAAGAACTGACAGGAAATAGAAACGGATTAAATATTATCAAAGAAATTAATTGACTGAACTCAAAGTGGATTTTTTTGATTGCTGAAATAAAAAGTAATTAGAAAATATATCATTTAAAAAAATAAGAATGTACCTTTTTTACCTAATGAATCCATCGATGATAGACACTGTACACTGAATACACTCCGCGAATTTAATCAAAACTAAATTAACCATTTAACCAGAATCCAAAAATATATATAATTTTGTATGAACATATTTGTAAGCAGCAATTACGATTTTCATAACTCTCCTTCGATCATTAATCAAATCGACAGAAAGCTGAATACATCTAGTATTCATAAAAATCATACATTGTTTGTCTTCTGTTAATTAGTTTGCCATTTTGATTAAATTATTAGGTTTTATCAGATATCAATGAAATTAGATCTAATTTTTTTGATCTACTTTATATTGAATGATATTTGATCTATTTTCAGATAAATAGATACATTTTTTAGATTTAAAATGTTTACCAGTCTGATAAAACAAATCGAGTTAAATGTATGCACTAACTGAACTTAAATAACTAATATGTATATGTATATATATATATATATATATATATATATATATATATATATATATACATATATGTACTGTAAAACAAAAACGCAATTTCGGGAATCACACATTAACCAAATAAATTATGTATCAATGGCGAATAATACATACAAGATTCCAAAACGCGTTATCACTTGTATTAGAATCTTAATATGTACATTCTGTTATGAAGCATAATTGATCTGATTACCAAACACACATGGTAGTGATACGATTTGTATCATTACCCCACAATCCATGGCGAGGGAGTGAAGTTAATTATCAAAACAAAATTAAACTACTTTAAATCAACTAGGAACCAAATTTAAAAATCAAATAAAAGCTATAATTAAAGAAAATAAAACTGAAACAATATAAAACTACTACTAATTCAATAAAAACAAATCAATACTAATATTAAAAAAAATAAAAAATGAAAGCAGAAAATTAAAAATCAAACTAATTAAAATCTACAAAAAACACTAAGTTTACTGAATCGACAAAGCAAAAAATCTACTTTAAATTACAACAAACAAAAAAAGAGATTGAAGTTCTGGGACCTGAAAGAGAAAACATGAAAACAAAAAAACACAATAAGCTAGGACTCGAAATCGATTTGATCCGAGCCACTCCTACGCTACACCTGCTACAAGGTGAGACGACATATACAACCCGTGAAGCGGATTAATATATGCGTTCCCTAATCTAAGCTGCACGACGGGCAGCCTTAACCTAACACCTGAAAATCATGTGTGGAAAATCGTGGAGTCGAAGGCTTCAACTTCGCTTTACAGCAATTCATCCACCCCGAAAGCTCCGTGCGTCGATTACAAAAACGACAATCGTTCAATATAACATCTCATATATTGAAGACCACCAATTTTGAAATCAACCTAATTTGTGATTATAAATAATAAGTATTCATACACATGCACACATACGGCTGACATCGTTTCAATAACTTGACATTAAAATGAATGTCGAATTATTTAAACATTTTTTTTAAAACGATATCAGTGAAAACTCACTGAGATAGTAGAGGAAAACACGATGGAAATTGCGTTGCTTTACAGTAAAAAATAATTCTATTTACAGAACCTGGTGTCGATTATTTCCTTTACACTGATGATACTTCACCACAATCCGCTCACCGGTCAGCTCTCCATCTCGGACAGGAACCACAGAACACTTAATTGAAACGAATACACTATATACTATTTTTAACGGACGGTCGTACGTCCGATCTGACAATCAAAAAGCAAACACTCCCGGGTGCCTCTCCTCCTGCATAGCCTCGGCGGGCGCGCGCCCGTGCGGGCCACCTGGACAGGAGATCGAGGACGCAATCGAAGACCCGAACGACACTCGGTATTACTTTAAGTACTTTTCGCGCACACACAGAATTCGTAAAAAGAACATTTTGTTTTAGACGAATTCGATAACAAATTATTTTTAAAAACGACACGAACGGACAGTTCCGAGTCGTTTTATAAACGCGACCGGCGACGCGACCGAACCGAGTCGGCATGAGAGCTTTTTTTCTAATTTAATCGATCGATCCGCGATCGATTGATTGAATTAGAAGTCAGCCTATATTGTTCCAATGAACGACAATGAGAACTTTAAAAATCATAAATAAAAATTTTATCTATTGAAGTTTTTTTTAGTCATTCATTGGTGAAATAAATTAAAAAATGATTGGATCAGAAAAAATGCTTAAAAAGAAGAAAGAGGAATTTATTGAAAAATGACTTGTGTTGAATGACCTCTCAACGATTTATGTATATAAGAAGGAAATATTGAAGTGACAAATTAGAAAATCGAGAAAGTGATTGTCGGAATGTAGTGAAAATTAGAAAATTTATTAACAAATATGTCATTCGAAAAATTATTATATAGAGAAAGAAGAGAAATGAAAAAGGATTCATATCGAGTGATCTCTGGCATATTTATGTACATAAAAATAAATTATTGAAACAGAAAATAAGAAAAATTAGAAGTGATTGTTGATATAACATAAACTTGAAAATTTATTAACAAATGGCTGTCGTCTGAGATATTGTTTAAAATTCAATTATTATGAGGAAAGAAATTTAATGAAGAATAGTTGTATGTTGAATGATAACTGATCTATTTATGTACATAAAAGTAAATTATTATATCAGAAAATCGTTTAGTAGGTTGTAGATGTAGTAGAATTTTGAAAGTATTTTAAAAAAATACTGTTAGTTAAGAAATTGTTTATAAATCAATTTCGTGAAAAAAACGAGAAATTTATTGAAAAAAGATATTTTCGATGTTCTGTCAACTATAAATATTTATAGAAACAAAATACTGAAACAGAAAATAAGAAAATCGACAAAATGATTGTGGATCCAATAGGCATTTGAAAATCTATATCTTTTCAGTCAGATGTAAATCTAAGATGAATGAATTTACTGTGGCAAAACCTGTCAGTTCATGCTAGGAGGTAGTTTTACTAATTGTGTATTATTGAGCTTGGTGTTGATGTTGACAGAACATAATGTTAATGGCAAGCAAGAAATTTATATGAGAATAGATTATAATAAATTTGAACACACGTTATTCATTGCAATATCAGTATTATATTTGGTTTGAATATTTGTGGTATTGTTAGATATTTTGCGAAACTTTTTGAATATTTATATGTTCAATAAAAGAAATATCGAGAAAAGAAAATAGATGAATTATTTGAAGAATGGTAATTGAAATTTTCTAATAGTTCATTAAATGATAAAAATTTAAAAACATTATCGTTTTTGGAAAAGAACTGACAGGAAATTGAAACGGATTAAATATTATCAGAAAAAATTTAATCGATTGAAATCGATGTGGATTATCTCGACAGCTGAAAGAAAATGTTATTAGAAAATATATCATTTAAAAAAATATGAATTTACCATTTTTACTTAACGAATCCATCAATGGTAGACACTTTACACTGAACACACTCCGCGAATTCAATCAAAACTAAATTAACCACTTAACCAGAATCCAGAAATATATACAATTTGTATGAACATATTTGTAACCAGCAATAACGATTTTCATAACTCTCTTTCGATCATTATTCAAATCGATAGAAAGCTGAATACATCTAGTATTCATAGAAAACGTACACTTTTTGTCTTCTGCTTAATTAGTTTGCCATTTTGATTAAATTAAGTTTTATCAGATGTCAATGAAATGTGATCTCTTTTTTTTGATCAACTTTGTGTTGAATGATATTTAATCTATTTTCAGATATATAGATATATTTTTAAAATTTAAAATGTTTACCAGTCTGATAAAACACAAATCGAGTTAACTGTATGCACTAACTGAACTTAAACAACTAATTTATATATATATATATATATACATATATATATATATATATATATATATATATATATATATATATATATATATATATATATATATATGTACTGTAAAACAAAAACGCAATTTCGGGAATCACACATTAACCAAATAAATTATGTATCAATTGCGAATAATACATACAAAATTCTAAAACGCGTTATCACTTGTATTAGAATCTTAATATGTACATTCTGTTATGAAGCATAATTGATCTGATTACCAAACACACATGGTAATGATACTATTTGTATCATTACCCCACAATCCATGGCGAGGGAGTGAAGTTAATTATCAAAACAGAATTAAACTACTTTAAATCAACTAGCAACAAAACTTACAAATCAATTAAAAGCTACAATTAAAGAATATAAAAATGAAACAAAATAAAACTACTACTAATTCAATAAAAACAAAGTAATACTAATATTAAAAAGATAAAAAATGAAAGCAAAAAATTAAAAATCAAACTAATTAAAATCTACAAAAAACACTAAGTTTACTGAATCGACAAAGCAAAAAATCTACTTTAAATTACAACAAACAAAAAAAGAGATTGAAGTTCTGGGACCTGAAAGAGAAAACATGAAAACAAAAAAACACAATAAGCTAGGACTCGAAATCGATTTGATCCGAGCCACTCCTACGCTACACCTGCTACAAGGTGAGACGACATATACAACCCGTGAAGCGGATTAATATATGCGTTCCCTAATCTAAGCTGCACGACGGGCAGCCTTAACCTAACACCTGAAAATCATGTGTGGAAAATCGTGGAGTCGAAGGCTTCAACTTCGCTTTACAGCAATTCATCCACCCCGAAAGCTCCGTGCGTCGATTACAAAAACGACAATCGTTCAATATAACATCTCATATATTGAAGACCACCAATTTTGAAATCAACCTAATTTGTGATTATAAATAATAAGTATTCATACACATGCACACATACGGCTGACATCGTTTCAATAACTTGACATTAAAATGAATGTCGAATTATTTAAACATTTTTTTTCAAAAACGATATCAGCGAAAACTCACTGAGATAGTAAAGGGAAACACGATGGAAATTGCGTTGCTTTACAGTAAAAAATAATTCTATTTAAAGAACCTGGTGTCGATTATTTCCTTTACACTGATGACTTGCAGCAAACAATAATTAGATAGAAAACCTGGTGTCGATACTTTTCTTTGTACTGACGATTATCCATAACAAACACACTGACGATTCATCTGTGAAGACATCTGACGACAAACTGTAAAGATAAACACCTCTATTATGAATATGTCAAAAAATAATATTTTCTGTAGGTCATTTGCACTGTTATATATATATATATATATATAAATATATATACAAATATATATATATATATATATATATATATATATATAAATATATATACATATATATATATATATATATATATATATATATATATATATATATCTGATTAAATGAATCCGTTCTAATCATCAACGATCAACATTGTGCTTTCAATTGCGAAAAATCAAATATTATGCGAAACTTTAAGAAAATAATTCAATAAATAACGTTTAGAGCTACTAATTAACTGATTTGCGAAGAAATAAATTCAAGTTTGAAAAACTTCAATAAGTAAATGATGAACAATGAACTTGTATAAAATTAAGTGTAATTCAAACATTTAACGTTTTATTATAAAAAGAAAAAAAAACAACACAACAACTAACCAACAAAATGGCAAGATTGATGGGAAGCGTCATTTCGGAAATATTTCATTTAATGTTTGTAATTCAAAACAGTGAAAAAGTATCATACCTTTATAACATTTCAGCATAACAAACTCGTGAAGATTTCAATTGAATACAACAATAGATCACTTAAATTTAATTAAAACCTGAGTAAATTTACTTAAATTCAAAAACAACCTCTCATCAACGAAAACCAACTGAAAATGAACATCGGAGAAGCACGGAGAGTCAACCTTCAATATGGCGACTGTTCGACGAATTAAAAACGGCGTTAAAGATGGCGTTTCTAAATTTATTTTGACCCAAATTAGACATTTTAAGTGTAATGTATAATAAATTTTATGCAGATTCCAAACAAATGTTTAAAAAACTTTAAATTCACTATTTAATGAATAACCAATGATTAATAAAACAACAAAATACATTTTTAATAAATAATAGATTATGCAATGGAGAATTCTGAAACTAACATTGACAACTTTGTAATTTAAGATGTCTGACAGAAAACAAATGATTTTAAACAAAGTAAAAAAATTCAATATAGGAGAATTCTGATAAGAATTATATATATATATATATATATGATTAAATGAATCCGTTCTAATCATCAACGATCAACATTGTGCTTTCAATTGCGAAAAACCAAATATTATGCGAAACTTTAAGAAAATAATTCAATAAATAACGTTTAGAGCTACTAATTAACTGATTTGCGAAGAAATAAATTCAAGTTTGAAAAACTTCAATAAGTAAATGATGAACAATGAACTTGTATAAAATTAAGTGTAATTCAAACATTTAACGTTTTATTATAAAAAGAAAAAAAAAACAACACAACAACTAACCAACAAAATGGCAAGATTGATGGGAAGCGTCATTTCAGAAATATTTCATTTAATGTTTGTAATTCAAAACAGTGAAAAAGTATCATACCTTTATAACATTTCAGCATAACAAACTCGTGAAGATTTCAATTGAATACAACAATAGATCACTTAAATTTAATTAAAACCTGAGTAAATTTACTTAAATTCAAAAACAACCTCTCATCAACGAAAACCAACTGGAAATGAACATCGGAGAAGCACGGAGAGTCAACCTTCAATATGGCGACTGTTCGACGAATTAAAAACGGCGTTAAAGATGGCGTTTCTAAATTTATTTTGACCCAAATTAGACATTTTAAGTGTAATGTATAATAAATTTTATGCAGATTCCAAACAAATGTTTAAAAAACTTTAAATTCACTATTTAATGAATAACCAATGATTAATAAAACAACAAAATACATTTTTAATAAATAATAGATTATGCAATGGAGAATTCTGAAACTAACATTGACAACTTTGTAATTTAAGATGTCTGACAGAAAACAAATGATTTTAAACAAAGTAAAAAAATTCAATATAGGAGAATTCTGATAAGAATTATATATATATATATATATATATATATATATATATCTGATTAAATGAATCCGTTCTAATCATCAACGATCAACATTGTGCTTTCAATTGCGAAAAATCAAATATTATGCGAAACTTTAAGAAAATAATTCAATAAATAACGTTTAGAGCTACTAATTAACTGATTTGCGAAGAAATAAATTCAAGTTTGAAAAACTTCAATAAGTAAATGATGAACAATGAACTTGTATAAAATTAAGTGTAATTCAAACATTTAACGTTTTATTATAAAAAGAAAAAAAAACAACACAACAACTAACCAACAAAATGGCAAGATTGATGGGAAGCGTCATTTCAGAAATATTTCATTTAATGTTTGTAATTCAAAACAGTGAAAAAGTATCATACCTTTATAACATTTCAGCATAACAAACTCGTGAAGATTTCAATTGAATACAACAATAGATCACTTAAATTTAATTAAAACCTGAGTAAATTTACTTAAATTCAAAAACAACCTCTCATCAACGAAAACCAACTGGAAATGAACATCGGAGAAGCACGGAGAGTCAACCTTCAATATGGCGACTGTTCGACGAATTAAAAACGGCGTTAAAGATGGCGTTTCTAAATTTATTTTGACCCAAATTAGACATTTTAAGTGTAATGTATAATAAATTTTATGCAGATTCCAAACAAATGTTTAAAAAACTTTAAATTCACTATTTAATGAATAACCAATGATTAATAAAACAACAAAATACATTTTTAATAAATAATAGATTATGCAATGGAGAATTCTGAAACTAACATTGACAACTTTGTAATTTAAGATGTCTGACAGAAAACAAATGATTTTAAACAAAGTAAAAAAATTCAATATAGGAGAATTCTGATAAGAATTATATATATATATATATATATATATATATATATATATATATATATATATATATATATATATCTGATTAAATGAATCCGTTCTAATCATCAACGATCAACATTGTGCTTTCAATTGCGAAAAATCAAATATTATGCGAAACTTTAAGAAAATAATTCAATAAATAACGTTTAGAGCTACTAATTAACTGATTTGCGAAGAAATAAATTCAAGTTTGAAAAACTTCAATAAGTAAATGATGAACAATGAACTTGTATAAAATTAAGTGTAATTCAAACATTTAACGTTTTATTATAAAAAGAAAAAAAAACAACACAACAACTAACCAACAAAATGGCAAGATTGATGGGAAGCGTCATTTCGGAAATATTTCATTTAATGTTTGTAATTCAAAACAGTGAAAAAGTATCATACCTTTATAACATTTCAGCATAACAAACTCGTGAAGATTTCAATTGAATACAACAATAGATCACTTAAATTTAATTAAAACCTGAGTAAATTTACTTAAATTCAAAAACAACCTCTCATCAACGAAAACCAACTGGAAATGAACATCGGAGAAGCACGGAGAGTCAAGCTTCAATATGGCGACTGGTCGACGAATTAAAAACGGCGTTAAAGAGGACGTTTCTAAATTTATTTTGACCCAAATTAGACATTTTAAGTGTAATGTATAATAAATTTTATGCAGATTGCAAACAAATGTTTAAAAAACTTTAAATTGACTATTTAATGAATAACCAATGATTAATAAAACAACAAAATACATTTTTAATAATAATAGATTATGCAGTGGAGGATTCTGAAATTAACATTGAAAAGTTTGTCATTCAAGATGTCTGACAGAAAACAAATTATTTTAAACAATGTACAAAAATTCAATATAGGAGAATTCTAATAAGAATTATATATATATATATATATATATATATATATATATATATATATATATATATATATACACACTAAAATCTTAAATTTCAACTCAGCTAAATCAATTATAAACTCTTTTTATGAAACACATGTTAACTTAAATTAATGAAACTCCCGATGTAAATGCCCGATTGATTATTCAAATAGTAAAAATATAAATCAGCCTAGAAGGGATATAGGACATAATTATGATTTATGGAAACGCGTCTATATTTCATCAGTTTAGTTTATAATAAAAAATTAAGCCGTAACATTTTAAAAATGTTTTAATAGATTTATCCTCCTTTTTCGACTGAAAACAGAACATTTAAGCAAAATATTCAAAGAATCAATTGTACAAAAATGAAAATACTTACAAATAATATTCAATTGCATAACCAAAATTGTTTCGAAGCACTCACGACAAGAGACTGAAAAAAAGTAACTATACTTTAAAATAACAGAAAACTACTAGCTTTAAGCATGGTACTAACGTCAGTTCAATAACTTATCAATTCAATCACTTCTTTTGTGTGTCAGTACCAACTTCAAAGTTAGTAAAAAGAATTCAATGAAGTTAGTTATTTGGGTTTTAGGGTGCTTCAACATCCCAGGTCATTGACGCCCGGAGTTCAATGAACTAATTTATGCAAATTAAATTAACTTTGTTAATAAACACATTTTAATTAATTTTCTCATAAATATATAATTAATAAATCAAATTAAAAAGATTTAAGCAATTTGTATATTTCACATAATGCACGTTTTTTTATTTATTTGTTTTATTTTTGAATACATAAAAAAATCGAATTTTTAATATTAAATTTAACATAAATGCAGATCTTGTTGTAAAGAAGTATATATCTACGAGTATGTTGGGACACTTAGCTAAATAATCATATAATACAATAAAAATTGATTAAAAAGAATCAATGAATTTGTAATTTAACATACAACTAATAAATACAGTGCAATACAAATTTTCTAAAAAAAACAATACTTAATTTATGTGTTTGAAGGAAATGTAGATATTAATAAACTTTGACTTCTTTTATTCCTTGTTTATAATCTCAGTTTTTAAATTAAACACCAAATTTAATCTACAATTTTTTTAATACTAATAAATATACATTTATTTTTACACGTGAATAATATTTTCTATGAAAATGTGAACCAGATCATTTAAATTGAAGGTGACATGCTATATTTTAATTTAACTAGTTATAAAATTTTACAAGATATTTATGATAAATAACTTTACAGGATACCATTTGTACTTGAATGTGTAATTGAAGCATAAATAAAAAATATATGTTGGTATAAATTTATTTATAAAATAAAGTGTTCAGTGTTCCTGCTTTTTGTATTGTCTGTCTTGTCATTTTAATTAGTAATTATTTATATTTTATTATTGAAAATAAAACGTTTCAGCAGGAAAATGACATTTATCATATTTTTTTATGAAATCTTCTTAATTTATAAAATATCCGGGGGTTGCTTTTTTTTCTAAATTAGTTTAAAATTCTTGTTCTATTTAATTTTTTTAAATTTGATGAATCGAAATTAAAAAGACAATACACTAAATAAAGTGCTTTTTAAGCAAAGTGATAACAAAAGCTGAGATAATTTCTTTTACAAATGTATTTTTTTATAATATATACACACACATATATATATATATATATATATGACAAAAGTAGTAGGCAATTGACTGCTTTCAATTATGTCTCACATCTTGCTACATGACAACCATAATGCTATTTACGTATTCCTTCCCTACGAATCCGGGGTTCATGTTAACATTCTCAGTAATTCTATCAACATGTTGGTCATACAGCAACTCTTCGTGACTTGACATTTCATCGAACATTAATGAACAGAAGTTGGTGTTGTCCTCCAAATTACTAACCATGCTTGTTAGGTACGACATGATGTAGTCGTTCAGACTTGATTTCATAGGGGTCAATCTCAAAAGAGCCCTTAAAGTATTTATTGATGGTAATTAATTTCTGTAATAAACGATAACCTTTTGGGCTTCTTGTCCAGAAAGACAAACACAACAACTCTTCTTCTGTCCACCGTTTGCCCGAATCTGCCACACCCCTGACAGGAATCTACGAGAAATATATTTATGTTCGTTAATTTATAAACGACAATGTAAATATTTATTAATTTGAAAAAATTATTAGCTGTGAGGCCAACAAGATTCACGCTGTAACAGGAAGATCTTAAAAAACTAGATCCGTGATCTGCACTGCTTCGTAACAGCACTTGTATATATTTTTTTTATATTTTGCACAAATACGCTTCAGAGTACATATATATTTTTGTTTCTGTTTTAAAATATTCATAAATTTATCTGTACTTGACGTGTTTGGTATTTATTTTCTAATATCTCAAAGAGATATTAGAAAAAAAATTGAAGGTTGTCAGAACTAAATTGCATGCTAATATTTTCTGTTACTTTGACCAGCTGATCTGTGGTATTTTCTCACATTTCCTCGTATGCATGTTATCTTATTTATACAAGGACACCGTATTCATAGGGAAAGATTATGCAAATAGTATTATGGTTTTCATACTGAGAGGTGTGAGTTGTAGCTAGAAGCAGCCTATTGCTTATTATTTTTGTCGAAATTTAACTTAAGGTAATTTGTTAATTATGATTATTGAAGTTATTCGGAAAGTAGAGTCAATTGGAGTTCGGGTTGTGTGCATGGTTTGTAACATGGATGCAATAACATGAAAGGCTTAAATTCCTTAAAATCGAAAGAAAAAAACGAAGACCCCTTTTTTGATTTCAAAGTAGAGTAATTTTTACAACGTTGTATTAAATGTTTTTTTTTTGTGATTATCATTAGTACTTATTTTTTACTAGTGTTTAGTTATTTATTGTGTTATTTATTTTTTAAAAATGAATATGTTACATAGATAACTGGTTTTTTTTTTGTGAATTGAAAACAGTATCATACAATCGTGATTGCAAAAAAATTAAATAATTTAAAATATATTCACATACATTCATGTTTAATTTTAACACAATTTGATAATAATTTTAAAGTAATAAATTTCGTATTTTATATCGAATGCATTACTTTAGAATTATTATAAAATTGTGTTAAAATGAAATATTTCTGAATGTATACCATAGATAAAGTATCTCTAGATGACAAGGTACGGGTCATAGATAAAGTATCTCTAGATGACAAGGTACGGGTTAAAAATCTATGGCATGAAAACGATGGGTTGGGGGTGCGGGGTAATATTTTTGCGGACTTAATTAGACGGCACTGTCCACGCGATATTTGTGCGGGAGGTTTGAATACTTCAAATTTGAATATTAGCGCTAATGTACATACCCATTCAGAAATGTTTAATTTTAACACATTTAATAATAATTCTAAAGTAATGAATTCGATATAAAATACGAAATTCAATACTTTAAAATTATTACAGAATTGTGTTAAAATTAAACATTTTTGAATGGATGTGAATATATAATAAATTTAAATTTTCTTGCAATCATACTATTGTATGATGCTGTTTACAATTAACAAAAAAGACAGTTATTTATGTAACTTATTTATTTTAAAACTATACTTAATACTAACAATAGATAATTAAACACTAATATTGAATAATTAACACTAATGTTGAACAATTAAACACTAATAATAAATAAACAAATACTAATAAAAAATAAACAACACTTAATAACTAAACAGCACGGTCTGGAAAAGATTTTCAAAAGTCTAGGAATATCGAAATAGCTAAAAACAACCTCAGAATTATTAATTTGAATCTGCAATACCATAAGTCGTTTACACCTGGTTTCAAAGGGATCAATCTCAAAAGAGTCCTTAAAGTATTGATCGATGGTAAAGCAATTAATTTCCGTAATAAACGATAACCTTTTGGGCTTCTTTTTCAGAAAGACAAACAGAGCAATTTTTTTTCTTCAGTCCACCGTCTGCCTGACTGTGCCACACCCCTGACATGAAGCTATAAAAAATATACATATGTTTATTAATTTATAAACGACAATGTAAATATTTAATAATTTGAAAAATTAATACCTGTGAGGCCAACAACATTCGGGCTGTAGCAGGAAGATCTTTGACGATTAAATTCAAGTGATCTGCACTGCTTCGTAACAACACCTTTATATTTTTTTTATTTTTTGCACAAACACGTTTCAGAGTACAGATATATTTTTGTTTCCTTTTTAAAATCTTCATAGATTTTTCTGTACTCGACGTGTTTGGCATTTCTTTCCTAATATCTCTGAGATATTAGTGTTGGTTTCTAAAATAGAAATAAAATTAATAGATTTTGAATGTGATGTATAAATCATGCTAAAGAATAACAACTACTTACACGAGATTTTTTAAAAGGAACAGCTACTAAAGGCGTTGCTTCGTTGTTGTCACTCGTTTCAATCGAGTTTGTATGGAGTGTGGCAATTTCTGACGGTTCCTCCAAAGTTGCGATCTAAAATATACATGTATTATATCATATAATATTGTACTATTTTGAATTACTAAATTAACTTATACCACCAGTGTTTCTATTCGAAATAATAACAGACACACTGCAGATGTGGCTACAATTTGAATGATTATAATAGAATTTTTTATAATTTTACAAAATAAATTATAATATTAAAGTTGTGAATACTTACATTTACTGGCAGATCGATCTCATCTGCAATGGTAGGAGCGATCGGTGTTTCCATCGTGCTGGTCGATGGAAACACTGCAGACGGTGGCTAAAATTTAAATAGTACTTATTATACAAATGTTTATCGCTACTCAAAAACAAATTAGGTACTTTCGGATCATTGTATCTCACATAGCATAATTTTTAAAAATTGTTATTTTTCAAAACCGTATGTAATAAACCACTTTATTTATTTTTAACAGATGTAGATGATGTTAACAAATAGAGAACATTTTATACCTGTCTCTCCAAGCACAAAGAGGGAACGGCTGATCTATTTAAGAGGCTTTGTAGGAAATTGGTAAAGTCGCTTATTTTAAAATGATGGCTACATAATCTCATCATTTTTATGCAGCATCAGCATGGTCTTCACCAATTCCCATTGCTTGAAGCCATAGTTGTGCTCTACGATACAAACAGAATTACACATAAATAACTATTAACAATGAATGTTAATAAAATTAAAATTTAACTCACCTGCTTTTCGTCCTTGGGCAATAAAATAATTTATCCCTCGGGCCATCGCAAGTGTAACATGCACGCCGGCAAAATTCATTCTCACAAAGTGTGCAAACAGCGATAATAAACCATAGATAAAGTATCTCTAATAAACAATATTAAACAGACGAAATTGTAAACCATGCATAGATTAACAGTCTGTATCTGCCATCTATCTAATATTTTTGTAAATGCAATCTAAAGAATTCGTTAGTAAAACATTCAAATATATATAATCATACTAAAGTTGAGCATTGAAAATCTGTTAATAAAGAAATATGAATTGGAAAATTTGTTTATATTTTTTTGTAATTATGATTATGGATATTATGAAAAATGAATCAAATATCTGATAACGGAAAACAGTTATATAACAAAATAAATGCTTCAAAATTGTTCAATATTGCATTGAAATTATTTTTATTTTCTCTTCTATTTTCTCGTTTATTCAAAAGCTAGCTTATTATTTGATAAACCCTTACAATTAAACAAATGTACTTTGTTACCAATACAGAACAATAATTTTCTGTTTCACAAATTAATTATTTTTTCACAAATTACAAAAACTTTTCTAGTCAAAAATGTACAACAAATCATTTTTGATTATTGCTTGCTCCAGAGGGAGAGGGGGACGTAATTTGGTTATCATTATTATGTGGGTTTTTCAAAAGTTTTTTCATATATTCCACGAATCGGGCTTTGCATTCATACACTAACACACAATATATGGACAGAGATTGGTTTCGGGGAAACTCCATCCCTGAGGGACGTTCGAATATAGGAAGACACTAACACGATTCACACTTTCTTAAAATCGTGGAAAAAAATTGTTTGATTATTGATTATGCGCATTTCGATAGCGATATCATGAACTTCAGAGTACCAGAAGGTACAGAAAAAATTCCAGAGTTTTATTCGAGTGACTGATACAACAAGTATTAAAGAGCACGTGTTTTCTTTATAAATTTGTGATATGTAATTTCATTCAGAAAATTGATTTTAAACATTTAAAAAAATGCATTATTATTTTGAGTGAATTTAAAACGTATCAATTTCTTCATTTCTTCTGCTAATATCGAGTAATTTTTAAGAAAGGTAAATTGTTTGATAATTTTTGCTTTTTAATAAGTTAATTTTTTGATTGGATATTAATCAGATATGAATTTAAAAACAAATGTGTTTCAAATTATTAATTATTGAAACACAATTGTTTAAAATTATTATACTTTTTATCAGTAAAATAATTATTTGAAACCTTAATACATTTAGTTATTAAGAATGTTTAAAATACACTCAGGGTATTGTGTACGAATACTATATGAATAAGTTATAAAAATATATATCTTATACTTGATTATCAAAATCATTAAATGTCACATATACCCTACGTGCACGGATGTGTCACCTTTCACCTATACAGCTATGTGGGTGTTGTATATAGGTAGTAACTGTTTATTATGTCTACCTGGAAATGAAACGTCGATGATTCAGCACGTTCACGATTTGATTAATTATATTTGACCCCATATTGAGTCTTTTAACATCTATAAATGCTCATCATAAACTACGTTCCGTTTTCATATTGTATATTTTACTTTATTCGTTAAAAACATCGGTACAATGGTGATCGAATATTAATGCAACTTTATATATGTAATTACTTATTAAAAATATTATTTCACAATTTTAAAAGTATTCTGTTATTATTCAAATTATAATAACATCACAAAATAATGAATCCTATTGAGATCCTATGGAAGACGAATGATGAATTCTATGGAGGAGCAAAATAGTCTTCAATACAATTAAAATTGAACTACCTTAATGTGTCGTGGATTGCCAATACAATATTGTCCCAAAATCATTCCCAGTACAGAAATCTTTCGATGTATGTTCCCTTGATAACCGTATCCTCAATTCATGTTGTAAAACAGGATGTTTCGACATAATGTTTTTGTCTACAATTTTATCATTGATGTTTTAAATTTCAGGATAAATTTTGTAAAAATCAATTTTTCTTATAAAATTTACATTTTATTATTGTTGAATTATTTTATTGTTGTCTAAAACCAGTTGGATTTTAATATAAACGAACCAGAGCATCATTTTTTTGTTGAATTAATTGGAGTTGTCTATATTAATTTCAAAAAAGAAATAATACAGATTTAATTTTCAATTTTTGGTATAAGAACAATATTATACAAGCAAGATCAATAAAACATAAGAAAAGCTCAATAAAAGATTGCAAGTTTTAATATGATCAGGTGTGCAGATTGTTATTGATCGAATATGTTTTCGAAGAATATTATACAGATGAACCTCATCAAAGATCGTTGAATTTATTCTTTCGTATTGGTTTCAAAGATGTTGTTGAGTTGAATATGACAGAAGTTTTATACTCATATGAAGTATTATTATCTAACGAAGAGTTGATTAAATTTTTGTAAAATGGTTTTGTGTAAAATGCAGATAAACATTAATGTCTTATAGAGCAGATTTGAAGACAATCATTCTTTATTCGTATTGTAGAATTGATCTGCAGCATATAAAAATTGTAATTAGATAATTGAATTGTTTTAGAAATATAAAAGCAGAGCATATTTGAATTAATGAGGCATCAATCTTAAATTAAACAGCTATATAATGAGAAAAAATAGAATTTTTCTTAAAAGAAAATCTACTTGAAAATGATGATTCAAATAATATAATCAAAGTAAATATATACATTTATGTCTAAATTTCTATTAATCTATTTACTAATATGCATTAAAAAAATGTGCACCTAACATATTATAATTTTTTATATAAGAGTAAAATGAAACTTTTGAATCGCTTGTATTTCGAAAGAAAGTATATGATATGAATAGAACGACAGAATGAGCATTTTCGCATTTTCGAACCGACAAAATTTAAATACTGGGAAGAAGTGATGAACTGCAATCTGTAGGGCGAAATGTAATTTGTCATTCGGTTTATTGTAGCGACGATAACCCACTCTTTCACGATATCGGTATAGCTTGACAGAAATATCTTCTTTTTACGTATTTATGGTCGTGTGTGCCTATGAATATATATATATATATATATATATATATATATATATATATATATATATATATTGTTCTCGAGACCTTTATGGTGTATATAAGAGTTTTTTTAAAGATCATAGATCTTTGAAGGTGCTTGCAATAAATGGGTAAAATGAATTTGTATTCTTTAAAGATCGTTATTTCAATCTTAAAAAAACGTCTGTTTCTACTGTACAAATTGAAATTATATGGTAAAAAATATTATTTATATTATAATAAGTCTATATAAGTAGTCCAAAATTTTTAATTTATGAAATAAACTGATATAATAATGAATTATAATTTTAAAGTGTATCAGATAAATTCAATGGAATAATTTAAAAAAAATTGTATTAACTCATTGCTCTTAACAGAAAAGTGATTAATATTTTATAAACTAATTACTTTAATGTTTGTAAACTTATATAAGAGGTATATGTTTTATTAATATTATATATAATTTTTAAATTAAATTCTCTATCTCACCAATAGGTTTAAATTTTTCTTGTGTATCTCGATGAATTACACAACCATTATTTTTGAAATTTCTATTTTCTCTTTTAAAAGCATTATTAATGCGATTTGTTAGTGAGAGTTTAAATTTTTCATTTCCATTCTAAAGTATTTCATTTATGTCGTTTGAAATTCATATGATATATCCTATCTTCAGAAAGATTATTTGAAAGAATTTGCAAAACTGTTTTTTTTTTGAGAGTTCAAATAACTAGTCATCCAAAACGAATGTTGATAATCTATCAAGAAAAACAAGGACTCGAGAATAATGATCTCAATGATTACATTTAAATGCCTAAATAATCGGTACGCAGAAAGACAATAGAATAGGAATTATATCGGCATAATAATAAAATTTGGCTGTATTATAATGACGTTTTAAAAAAATTATGAAACAAAATGTGAATATATGAAAGTAAAGAATATCCTTTAGTGGGTAAGGAAGTGCATTCGTTAAAAAAAATCATAATCGGTAAACATAATATTATTGACCCGATAATATTCTTACTCAAAATTACTGCTAAATTCTACATGATATATAAAATACGTTTGTCTTCAGTTCATTAGAAAAATCTATCTAGATTTTTATGAACTGATCTTGTTTTTTCACCATGATGATGTATCCGGCACATCAAACCCAATTCTCAAAACAAATCTAGAAAATTTTTGGAGTGAAATTGCTTCAATATTTATTAAAACTTCACATTTTGCTTCCACTGGTAGATTTATTTTCATATATTGAAAACAAGATGAAAAAACGCTCTTTTATTAACAAAGATGAGTTAATGCTTACAACACATGAATTCTAGATCGGTATCCAAATATAAGTAGACATTTTTTTGATAACCGATTTTATATTTGATGAAGTATATATATTGTGGCAGAACTATAAAAAATGTGGCACAAATTTACTAATGTATTAAGTATTTAAAACATTTCATGTGTTTGTTGTTATATTAGGTTGGTGCAAAAATAAATGCGGTTTTTACATGGTTTTCAAATGATAAAAACTGCCATTATTTTTGCACCAACCTAATACATCAAACTGATAATAATATTTAAATACAGCTAAAGAAATTTAAAATATTAATATTATATTGATAAGATTATAAATAGTATTTATTTTTTATATCTATTATTTTCATGATAACAGATTCTTTACTGTTTATATTAACAAAAAAATACGAGTGAAGAACTGAATCTCTATGGATACTAGTAGGTTATAAATTTATATTGTTTTTCCAACATGTTAACTATTATTAAACTCTTTTCATGTTATCAAATAGAAAACTTAATACACGTGGTTCTATAATAATTGACTTTATACTTTTAAATCCAAACATTTTTAGCGATTGAAAACTCATGTTAAATTTGTATTTATGATATTTTAAACTTGATATTCAACTAATAAAAGATAAAATTGTAAGTCATGGATGCATACAAAATGAAAATTACTCAGATTTATTAAATATTAGATTAAATTTATTTAGACAGATTATACTGTATTATTCATAAAATGTTAATAAAGATTCGATGATTGGTTATTTAGAGTTTAAGGGTGCGTCGACAACTAATAAAGACTCGAATTAATTTTTGAACAAATATATCTTATTTCTATGCTGAATAAAATAATTCTTATATAAATATTTTTATCAAAACGTATATAATAAAAATAAAAACAACCCGTGTCTCTGTTGTTTTCAACGCAAACAAACATTTAATATATTGAGCTGTAAGAGTGCTATGATTTGTAGCAAGTACATTTTAGATAACAGCAAAAAATATAAGAAGATCGAATTTTCATAGAGTTCTCAAATAAAAAAATAATCAGAAATAAATTTTATATGTGACTCATATGACAGCAAAACAAGTTGAATTTGAAATGATAGGAATAGCGTATAAAAAATTCAGGTGATGTTAATTTAAGTAATGAAGTATATATTTTATAAGAGATGAAATGTAATTTCTAATGGTTTACGCATTCGTTTGAAATCGCTGGTTTAAATTCTAATTTTAGTTATAGATTTTTATTTGATGAAAGTACAATAGTTTATTTATGGAATTCATGTAAAAATGTACGTGCAACTTCAATGTGGAACTGATGTCCCCGCTTCGACGAAAACGTATACGTTCAAAGGCTTTAACAATATTTGATTATCACCTTTGTACATAATGGCGTAAAAGGAGATCGGTTTAAATGGATATATATATATATATATATATGTGTGTGTGTATGTGCCTATGCATATAATTATATTAAATATGTAGATGATACAAATTTGTCATGCAATAAAATAAGTACTAGAATATAACTATAAAAAAGTTGAAGCATTGAGAAATTTCTATGATCATTTCACAACAAATGGTATAATGGGAGACTGATGATTGATATCTAGATATCTATCATAAAATATGTTTTGAATACTTTTTTTCAATACTCATGATGCTATTTGTTTTGAAAATCAATCCGTGTTAAATATTTTGTTTCAGTATTATTATTTAATTTATATATATATATATATATATATATATATATATATATATATATATATATATATATATATATATATATATATATCTGTGGTTGACATTTATAATAAGAGAGATCTAAGTACTTGGATCACCAGACGATGAGTTTACAAAAATATAAATTTATCTGGTTTTATTATGCTTTACTTTGAAATAAAATTCATTCTGCACGTTTATAATAGCTTGGATATTAATTTTAATTGAATTCTGAACTGAAGTCCTAATAGTTTTTTATTGGATTTTTGTTTGAACATGCATGATCTAATAATACATTTCAGTTAAGTATTTTTTTAATTATAAGTCGCTGCAAAAAGGTTAAAAGAAGCAATTTGTTACAATAATTCAATATTTTAAGAAAAATTATACATGCGTATCTGTTTTAAAATGCTATGTAGTTTTTTTTAAAAAAAAACTTTTCTACATCAAAATAAAAGTAAGAAATAGATATCAAGTCGAAATTAAAAAGAAATTAAGAAACTTGTTGGTTATAGGGATAGATATATTCGTATAAACAGCGCAGAACATGTATGTTTGGAGGAAACGAACTAACATGAGAATATTAACAAAACTATTCTAAAAACATTTAAAAAGCACATATTATATTGAAAATTAGACATATTATAATTAATTAGAAATATTAGAATTAATTAAAAATTAATTAGAAATATTTATTAGTTGTTTATGACATTGAAAACAATTAACTAAAATATCTGCTTTTTTACACCTCTTCGTAAAAAAATATAAAACACAATTTGACTAATTTCAACAAAAAAGATATATATATATATATATATATATATATATATAATATTTGAAAAATAGAGGTATTACATAAATATATACAAGATATCCTTAAACAAGACAATATTGTTGTAAGCGAAAATATTAATTATGTGCTAAATTAAAATAAATTAAAGTGCGCAATAATTTATTGATGTATATTTCACAACATTTTTTGTCCTTTTTTATGGTTTTTTCATTCGATCTTTTTGTGATTTTTAAATAATTCATACAAGAAAATCATCCTTTTGTTGCTGGCCCTTTTTGAAACCTCTCTTAATTATAATCAGTGTTCTGTATGGAATTTTTAAATTAATATTTTGTGTGTACAGTGCTAACCGTGTTAGTAATATTATATATATATATATATATATATATATATATATATATATATATATATATATATATATATATATTAATAGAAAGATAGATAGATATAAATATAGATATAACATTCAATACATTTATATGAATAGGTTTATATTTATATGCGAAAAAGTTCGCAATATATATATATATATATATATATATATACACATATATATATATATACAACCCTATGTAAACGCTGTAGACAGTTCTTTTCACAAGAGTTTCCATTGGATGAAATATTGTGCAAAGAAAATGTCTTCAACCAATCATGAAAAGTCCCAGATGTGCTGTGAAAATTTGCTGTGATAGACTTGTGTATCTTGTTCATAGGGGTGTTTATTTGGAAAATGTTAGTTATAGTACATTAAGAACCAATATATCCCAATGATGTTTACGAAATACTTGTGTCGTATGAAAATGTGTATTTTTTGGTCATTTATAAGCTATATATATATTATTAAGAATATTTTCTGATTGGAGGATGCAATCCAATACGATTTATAGGTATTTTTATTGAAGAAATTTGAAGAAATATATTAGTTTATGTTATACTGCATTTAATATTAGAGACTAAATATTTAAAGTAGATTTTATTTGTCGATGTAATTTTTTTTGCTGTGAATTTCGAAATATCGTATATATAAGTGAAATTGTATTTATTTATTTCAATTTCACTATGGACGTTCCGTTGGATTTGACGATATCATCAAAAAAATCCGAAAAAGATTCTTATTCGAATGTATACAATTTTTATAAATATTCCAATTTATGTACGAATACTTTCAATAATGATCATTTATTTGAGATCGCAAAATCGTACTACTTGTATAATTCTTTCGAATCAAACATTTCTTTAGATAAACATGAATTAAAAAATGCTGAAAAATTAGAATGTATCAGTCAGACGCAAGAAACGACTGAAATCAGCTTTGAATCACCGATAGATTTTAGTTTCAAACGTGATATGTTAGAAAATAAAGGCGAATCGGACATAAATACTGCTCAAAATGAAATGGGAAATGAGAAAATTAAGAAACAAAAAACGTTACTTCCATGCGATGTTTGCAAAAAAACGTTTGATAGGCCGTCGTTACTTAAACGTCATATTCGGACACATACAGGTATTATTAAATAATCAGTATATTGACATTTTTTTAATAATTACAAATTTGAATAATTGTTTGTGTTCTTTTTAAATATTAAAAAAATAGTATTATAATAATGTAACTATTTATAAATTAACTGTGTACAAGAAAATCGAATTTCTGGTTTTTATTTAAGTATTGTATACATATATTTTTTAGTAATAATTTATATTTTTAAATGTTTCTTAATATTTGTAAAAATGCACATAATTTATTTTCTGATTACATGTATGTACATACATGCATCTATACATGTATACACTACGAAAAATTTTCAAAATATGATTATAGAAATTTAAACAGAAATCAATTATTATCAAAAATTCAAATTTATTACGAATTGTTATTCAGAATTATGTTTTAATATCAAAAAAGTACAGTTACGGAAAAATAATCATATTAAATAATTTGTTATGGCAATTTTTAGGTGAAAAACCTCATATATGTGATACATGTAATAAAGGATTTTCCACAAGTTCATCATTAAATACTCACAGACGAATTCATTCTGGTCTTAAGCCACATGTATGTGGACATTGTGGAAAACGATTTACAGCCAGTTCAAATTTGTATTATCATAGAATGACTCATACAAAGGTATTACATTATTTTTTTGCGTTGTTTTAAACAATTACGCATTGACATATATGGTAAAATATTATCATTTTATAAGTAATTATAGAGCGTTATTTTAAATTTAATTTGCAAGTTTTAAACACTTTTAACTTTTATTGAATAAAATATGCCTCTACCAAGAAAAAAGAATCTTAAATTGAAATACATGTTGCATATAAAATAGAATTTAAGTTGTATTCATGAATTTAAGACTACTTAAAATTGAAATTATGTATACTAATTCATGTGTTATTTTTTTTTTAAAAAAAACTAAACGCAACATTTACCATTATAAAACAAGAAAAAATGTTTTTTCATTTAATTTGTTTCTTATAAACGTTTATTTGGTTACATTTTAGACATTTTTTGTGTTTTTGTATATTTTATTTGTATTTTATAAAGTGGGCCTTTTGAATTAATTATTTTTGAATAACAAATGTTGTTAATAGAAAACTTTTTTTTTATTTTGCAAAAGCGTGATTCAATATATTTTAATATAAAAAAAATATTATCATCGTAATCTCTTTTTAAAAGATGTAAAAAGTTGCATTTATGCCTCTATTAATAAACTATATGCACTTATTTAATATTTTATTAAACAGATAAAACCACATAAATGTACAATGTGCTCTAAATCATTTCCAACTCCAGGAGATCTCCGATCTCATATGTATGTTCATAGTGGAACGTGGCCTTTTAGATGTAATGTATGTTCTAGAGGATTTAGCAAACAAACAAATTTAAGAAATCATATTGCTATGCATACAGGTGATTAATAATAACATATGTATTAATTACTTATTAAACATGTATACATATTTTAATTTATGTACACCCACGTTTATGTAATCTACATATACACGAACATTCTAAATTTAGTTAAACTATTTTTACGTTTTAGGAGATAAACCATATTCATGTAAATATTGCGGAAAAAAATTTGCATTACAATGCAATTTAAAAGCACATTTAAAAACCCATCACGATATAAAACCAATATTGTCTACAGAAAATGATTTAGACAATTTAAGATCAGAAGCGAATGTTTCTTTAAGAGTAGCCGCTGACGAATCGTCAAAAATTGATTTTACCTACATTCCAGATATTTGTAGAAATTGGTTTCTTAGTGATTTACATCGATCTCTTATAACAAATATTGGATTTTCGTCAGCCGGTCGACATGTTGGAATAAATTTAAATGCAAACGTTCAAAATTAAATATGAATGATAAATAATTATTCACTTAAAATACATGAAGATATTTGTTTTTAATATTCTATCTCTATCTTTTTATCTCTCTCTCTCTTTATATATATATATATATATATATATATATATATATATATATATATATATATATATATATATATATATATAGAGATAGAGAGAAAATTTTGGAAAATATTAAGTACTCAATTTGATTACTTAACAACAATTTGATATGAAAATTAAAATATTGAGTTTGAGTTACTCTACTTTATATATTTGGTGCAATTATTTTTGTAATTGTGACATTCATTGAAATGTAATTATTATTTTTGATTTTTGAAAAATGGTTCGTTGTATGCAGCAGTATTAAAAAAAGGATTAAAAACTAATTTTATTTTGTAAGAACATATTGAATATATTTGTAAAATACTAAACTTCTCATGCAACTGTATTATTGTTTTTGCATATACTGTCTTTTATTTTATTTATTTTTTTATAGAAAATAGGATATATAAATCTGAACATATGATATAATGAATTAAATGTATTACTGAATTTTGCATGTATGTTTACTATTATTGTAAAATACAATTTTTTGTATATATTTTAATATAAAATTATATATATATATATATATATATATATATATATATATATATATATATATATACGACGAATAAAATTGATATGGTAAAACGGAAATTATATGACTTCACCTAAGTCATATATATATATATATATATATATATATATATATATATATATATATATATATATATATATATATATATATATATATATATATATATATTAGGTTAGATGTGTGAATTAATTGAATGATTAGAAATTTACAATTATAGTATACTCGTGCGTGTCATATAGAATATTCTAAAAATCTGTTAGCAATTTGGTTTTATAAGAAATTTATTTACTATTCATACATATTTTTATTTAACACATACATTGTCTTATACAAAAATTTAAACAAACATCTACTATATTATACTTTATTTTTTAAACTGGTGTACTGATATGTTCTTTTATATTTGAGTGCTTTATTACTCCTTTGATATTAATCACCTTTTTACTATATGCATATTACTTTGTTGGATATATAGCATGCTATTAATAAAATTTGTAGTTAACATAAATTAATGGTAAATTTTCAAGTATATGGTAAACATGCTTTCATTTTATATCATAGAGAAATATCTATTAAATTATAAATGTATATTAGATTAATGACAATGACTTCAAATTCAGTGAAAGGATTCTGGATAATAAAGGAATTTTAATATTGAAATTAAGTGAAAGAAATGCTGTTCTAATAGTTTCTTTAATGTTTTAATAACAAATTAATTACAATATTGGCGATGATGTAATCATGTTTAAATATACATTTTAGTTAGAATATATAATTTTTTGATATTACATGATTTTTTAATCCTATATGTAGTTGTGTGCATCTGTTTATATATATATATATATATATATATATATATATATATATATATATATATATATATATATGTACACATTTATTCATTTGTACTTTTGAAATCAACTAATTTATTAAAAAAAAACAATTAATATTTGAAGGATGTAATTTGAAATAATACCTATTTATTTATACATTTACAATACAAATTCTTATTATAAACGATGTACAATAAACAAATTTAAAGATTAATGTGTCATTAATTCATTGAAAAAACAACCTTTATAAAAATGTCAATATAATAAAAAATATTTTTATTCAATTACACAAAAACTAAAATAATTTTTAATAATTTTGTATAAAATATTACTTTCTTATTACTTATTATTGTTTTACAAATGTTAAAAACATTTGTAGTAATAATTCACTCAGTTTCCAATTTAATTTTTTTAACATCGTCTTCTGTATTTTCTTGTTCACATTTTCGTTTTGCTTGATCATTTTCAATTTTTACTTCGACCTCTTCAAATTCTATCTCTGGTGATTCTTTTTTAACTTCATTACCATTTTGGTCATCTTGATTATCACTTACAGGAGTACTGGAATTTTCACTTTCTTTTTTCACTTCATCATTCTTCTGATCTGTATTTTCTTCATCTTTTTTACCATCTTTTTCAAAATATTTATTTAGTTTAGCATGTGCTCCACGAGATGTATCACATTTGAGTAATTCTCGAAGTGCCATTGTTGCATAAGATGAAGATGATAAACAGAAATCAAGAATCAGTGCTTTAAATTTTCCATCTAAAATAATAGATGTATTTTAAAACATTACAAATTAGCATTTATAAAGAATGAAAAGAAATTTGTTTCTAGATGATAATTTATAAGCCAAAATATGAGGAAAACATCTGGTGTTAAAATTTAATATATACTTGGATTATCTTTTGGAGGTGGTCGACCAATCATTTCTTCATAATCCGACTGAATTAAATTTGTATGTGGATCATTATACTGCATAATATACCAAGATAAATTTTCTGCTTTACCAACACACTTTCTATAGGCACCGCTTAAGCAGTATGTTCTAAAAAATAAATAAAAATAATTAAAATTTTAATATTTATACATACATATATATTTATACTATGTTTAACAATTAGTGAAATCTAATTACATCATTACTTTTGAGCTTTAAATAAAAATATGTTAACAATTTAAGAGTTCAAACTTACTTTACTTTTTGTTTAGCCATTTCTAATTCAAGTGAATCAGCCTGAAGAAGTTCTTGATACCAATCTTTTACAATATTTTCTGGATATTGAATATCGAAGCCCGGCAATGGCAAAACAATGTCATAAATGGTATAATTCTTTAAGTCTTCTTCAGTGAGAACTTTAACTTTTGGCCGGTCTATTTTCTCATCAATGATCTCTGTCGTTTCTGCCGATTCCGAAGAAGCATTACTTTCATGCTCAGTATCCGATTTTTTGTCTAAATACAATTATTATAATTTAATAAATTGATAAATAACAAACGAGAGATTTTTTTGCCTAACTGTATATTTGTTTAATAATTACAGTTGAAACATATCGGATGTTTCTTTGAATTAGATATAATTTCACTACATCGGGGATCAGCTTTACAAACCTGTAGAATTCATATCATTGTAACAACTGTCCAAATATAAGTCGGCGTTGCCAACCAACACAAGATCGCCAGGTATCGGTTTCAAACCGAATTCTTTTACTCTCCGTGTTAGTATTTTATTCCAAATGAGACTTTGGTACGCATGGATATATAAAATACGCATATTTCGTGGTATCTGTCGATATAAAAAATCACATGTAGCACACTTCTGTAAAATTTCTCGGTCTTATACTTACATTTTCCAAAGCGTTGACATAGTCATTGACGTGATGCCTGCTCATGCCTTGCAGAAGTTTTCCTTCAACAGTTCTATCTCGATCTCGACCCATTGCGTTTAGTGCTCGCCTCGGATCCATTGTTTCTTCAAAAATTTGTCTTGCATTGACCATCCTTTTATCAGTTTCAGCTTTACGTGGTTTTAAAATTAAATCACATGCCTAGCATAACCATAAATTGTTAATATATTTTAATCTAGTTATGAAAAACATAAAATACTTACTTCTTTCCAGTTTCCTTTTAATAATTCCAATCCAATTGCATAAGTTGGTATTTCTGAAGAATTTCCAAATCTTTGAAGGCCATAATAATTTAAGAATCCATTTTCTTTGAAAGATGTTAATGCTTTACTTATGACTTCCTCAGTTGCTGTTACATTTCTGCAATTTTTTTATTTCAAAGCAAAAATATTGGTAAGAATAATAACATAGAAAAGTTTTACCTAAGTGCAACTCTAAATCTATTTCCTTTTAATTGCCCTAATTTTAATGTTGTTGCTTTATAACAATAATTTCCAAGGCGAATATTTTTAAGTGTTCCACATTTTGTCGATAAAACTGCTGGATCTATTCGTTTAACACAAAACCATTGAGTTGTTTTTGCACGTCTGTCTTTAGCTCCTGCATATGATAACATCGAAGGTTTGATACGTAAGCATTCTGCTATTTGTAAAACTGCTTCCAACGTATCACAGTGCTCTTTGTGAACTAAGAAATATACATATTCACCACCCCTTTCTTTAGGCCATTTTTGTCGTTTATCAATACGAGCTAAAAAGTTATAACTTATTTAGAATATAAATTTAAGACATTTTTCATAAGGTGGAAGGTTACAGACCATTTTTATCAAATTTCATAAAACTAATGAATTTCCCTCCATCTTTTACAATAGTCGAACCCACAATTTTTTGTCCGAAAACCATTTTTATAGCTTCATGGATTTTTGTACGATCTTCTTTAGTTTTATTGGTAACATCTACTTCAACACGTTCATTATTACGACCAGATTTTTTTTGGACTAATGCATGTATTTTGTCCCAAATTTCAACAGGTAAATGTTCATTACGATATCGACTTACTAGGTCATCATCATCTTCTTCAATTTGTTCTGAGAAAAACATATGAATATTTTTATAAAGAAATATATTTGTATTTGTGTGTGATATAATATACATATACATACATATATATATATATTTACATATATATATCGTAGTCAAAGTCTGACTTTACCTAGTCAAACTGTGATTTGTCCAGCCTCCATCAGTCAAAATCGAACTTTGCCTAGGTAAACTGCAATTTGCTGAATCAAAAAAGGGTGAGGGTGAAGGTGATCTAATTTTAATTTCATAAATCAGAATATATATTGACTAGTCAAAGTCAGACTTTGACTGATGGCAGTGGGACAAATCACAGTTTACTTAAGCAGTCGGATTCTGCCTGGTTGTAGGACTTTGCCAGCAACATATATATATATACATAAGTGTTTAATTCTATTTTATTATTAATAATAAAAGTATAGAATTAATTATTAATAAAAATATACATTTACTATACCTGGCTCAGGATCTTCAGGAACTTTTGTTGATGTTAATTTTGTGATGTTTCCCTCAGTGTCTATTTCATTAACATGAAAATCTGAAAATCTTGCTTTAATGATTCCACTGAAACCTTCATGATCGCTGACAAATTCATTTATTCCAATTTCTTGTTCACTTAATTCGGATGAGTCGAAATCACGTTTTGGGAAATCCTGTTTTGAACTTGTGCTTCCATGCCTTTTTCGATTACTTCCAAAGTTTCTATTATGCCCTTTATAGCCACCACCATGACGAGGAGGCCCTCCAAAGTGTCTTCCACTGGTGCTTCCACCTAAAAAATACGATTACTTTTAATAAGAATTACTTTTTGTAAAGTGTTCATTGGTAACCGTTGTAGTCTTTTATTACTATATAGAAAATTGTATTCTTAGTAATATGTATACCGTTCAATAAAAAAGAAAATGATACTCTATTCAATCCTTTTCATATGTTGTTTACTTTAAATGTTTCCATATATTACTCTATGAATACTATAGTCTATAATAGTATATAACACGATTAAAAGATGAAACAGGTGAAGCCATTCCTGAGTAAGAAAACAAGCAAGAACCACGAAAAGGGGGTCTTCTTGCTGGTCCTCCAAAATTACCTCCTCTTCCTTGAAAATTATTTGATCCCCAACCAACAGCACCCCTCCAGGGGCCCTTGCCACGAAATCGATTATCCATTTAAAGAAACCTGTATTTATAATATCTTAAATAAAATACTGGATTTGATAATTAATTGTTACATACGTATGCAAATACAACGTAACCTCAAATTTATGATTAATATATGAAAAACAGCACAACTTCGACTGATGCGTGTTTGTACTTAAAGTTTTATAATATTTAAGTTATTTTTATATAACTACACCAAGTATATGTACACATAACTGATTTAAAAAATTATTGAAAAAACCGGCTACAATCCTTTCCCAATAAATATTAAGATCGCCACCTAATTTATCGACCCAATCCATAGCTTGTTTACAGAAAATAATATTAGAAGTGCGCATTAGCATATAATATGGGAATATTTTCAAATAATTAATTCAGTTCTTAATTTATGTTCAAAGATATCTCATTATGAAGATTTTTTAAAAATGGACGAAATTTGTACATACATGTAAAAATCACTTTATCATGTACTTAAATTTTGTATCCCAAACAATAACTTCTTGTTCCACAATGAATTTATCTGCCATATTCCCATACATTTCCTTTATTAAAAATTTAACAATAAAGTAGCCAATAAACAATTTAACATTTTCATAGCAATAATTTTATAGTGTTTAAATTCATTTATAAAAATGAGTTAATCACAGTGCCAAATTACAGTTGTATGCTTTTTATTGTATTCGAATTCATTCAGAAACATCAAAGATATAAAGATACTTTAAATAATCCTTTAATTATATACATTTCGATGTGAAATCAATTATTTATACTAAATAAAAAAGGATAACATTTTCATTTATTAGTTGTTTATCTACTTAATGATAAATACCACATTTTGGTAGCGACTGATTTGATAATTTGTTAATTTTAATTAATTTTTCAAGTTTTTCCATAACATGAGCGCTTTTTTCGATGTTATTTTAAAATTAAACGAAACATAAAATTGACATTTTTTGACATTTTTCTCTTCAAATAGGCGATAAAAAATATTTTATATAAAAAAATAATTTTGAAACAATGAATAAAATATTAAACACTCAAAGGGGTAGCATTAATGTCATCAATTCACTTTTTTTAGTAAGAGTTCATTTTTAAAATAAAACATATACTGCTATTATAAACAACCAATTTTCTTTTTCAATTTATAATTTAAAAAACCGTTATTGTTATTATTTCCTTTAGATTTTAAATCGTTTTTAAATGCGAACTCTTAATATTTACTAACCTAATTTCTAAAAAATATGTTTCTGATCTATTCTTTTTTTATAGCTATTTCGATCGATTTGTATGTTTATATCATTTTAGAATACTTTTTTAATAAGTTTAGTTTTACAATTAAAGTTCAATTCAATTATAAATCATTGAAGTTACATGACAGTTGTGAAACCAAATTTATTTAAAAAATTATCTGAAGATAACAGGGTTGTTGTAATATTAGTAAAGAACAACAATTGTAGCCTACTTACTAAAAATATTTAGAACGAATTCGTAGATAAAAAATGACAAAATACACTATTATTATTGTTTCTTTTATATTAAATGCAAAATAGTTTTAAACAATAAAAATGATATAATAAAAATTAAAATTAAAAAATTACTCTCCATATATAATTTTTTATTATTTAAGTCTACACAGCCAGTACATCGTTTGATATAAATAACAATACTGTAAAATTACACAGATAAGTTTCATTATTGACACAAATTTATAAACATATAAATATATAAATATTTTGCACACTGAAACACATTGTTGGTGGGTATTTCCTTAGTATATATATATATATATATATATATATATATATATATATATATATATATATATGTACGGAGATTTATATTCATATATAATATTTATATATATGTACATTTAAAGGTGTCTGTTTAAATACCTGAAAGAAATTCGACGATAATTTTGAAAGAAATTGGGTTTTAGTTATTTTTATGTATATATTTTTTTTGTAAATTATAAATTTTAAACAAGCAGTAAGTAATTTAATTTATTTTATTACACATTTGAGAATAAATCAATTCTGATAAACATATTTGTTCATTAGAGTTATATAAGGAAATTTTTCATTATTTACAAAAAATCCGTAACTATCGTTGTATTAAAATAAATTAATATTAAAAAATTCTCATATATCAAAAAGTAATAGTCCGCGAGTAAATATTCTATACTTTAAATCAATTAGTGTTTAATTAGTAAAAATAATTATTTTTCCTGAAATCGTGTGGTTATTTTTTTGGCTTATTAATTAATACATAAATTGTACGAATGTATGTATATAAATGAAGTATACATTTAGTTGAGAAATTTGATGTTTTATTTACAATGTTTCATCGCAAATATTTATATAAAAAAAGAACCTTAACAGAAAGATGATTAAATTATAAACGATATTTTTTTAAAATATCACTATGTTTTGGAAATATCAAAAATTTTTTGTAAAGTTCACATTTTAATAAAAAAAAAATAATTAAAGAACAAAATTGGTATCAATGTATACGGAATGTTGAACTGAATTATCTAAACGTGAATAAAGAAAACCTATTAGTGGTATTAATGAAGATTGTAATTCAAATACTAACCATTAAGTTGTATAATAAGCTGTTGTGGATTGAATCGATTTTTAATGTACCTTAAAACCATTATATTACATTGTAGTATTGTTTATTAATAATATTAATTTTATGTGAATGAATATAGTTCAAAAAGATGTATTGGAAAAATATATTGTTATATAGCTTCGAATTAATACCTAGGTAGATATTTTAAAGGCACACAAAAACAGGATATTCATTTACTGTACAGTACAATCAAAAATATTATTATTTTAAGTATTTGTTTACCGAATTAATTAAAATGTGAAAATGAACCAATGCACTGTTTATTAAAAATAACATTTGAAAATTCAAGAAACATAAAATATAAGTATTTTTAAAAATGTAAATTTTAGAACGATATCATTATTTCGGACATAAAATTATCATGCCTGTTTTTGTTTATGATACTTGAAAATCTTGATAGTACATAAAGGGTTAAGAGAGGTTTCATAGAGCGTTTTCGGTGCCGCAAAATGTGGCTTCATAATTTTAATTGTCATAAAAAGTAGCAATTCAAATTGAATTGTATAAGTATTATTCATTTTATTATTTGATATATAATTGTAAATACAAGTACGGAAATAACACCTATTTAACATATGTGAAATAATATTTTATACTATTAAGAGTGTAAAGGTATGTCTACGTAAACACTCATGAAAATATAAATAAAATGTTATTAGATTATTACATTAGGTAATGAATGTTCTTACTACGTTGAACAATGTTTATTTAAAATAAAAAAACAGTTCAATATCTGAGACAGCACGCTAATTGCTACTGATAGACATTGTAAGAAATATTGTCATAAAAAGTAAGAAGTGCTTGTATTAATTGATATAATCATACTTTAAAGAACCGTCGAAGTAGAATAACAATATGTGAAAAGGTTAAAACATATTACAAGACATGTATCAATACGCCCTTTTATACTATTGAGCTTGTTTTAATTCAACGCATATTAAATATATTTGTTTACAAATAATAATATTTTCTCTATTTTTTTTTTTTTGATTAAAAACACTCCTATGTGTGTACATATTTAATAAACATTAAATAATAGATTAAATTTATATTTTAGGTATCAGGTACAGTTAGTTTGTTGTAATATATCAAAAATATTCTCGTAGAACTTTATTTGAATTCGCTGTAACATTTTCTTGTTGTGATAATATTGATTTCGTGAGATATTTTAATATTGTTTATAACTAATGTGGTTATTTGATTATTGAGGGTCTCTATGATTCATATTTGAAAATATAAATCGAAAAAAGAAAAAAATACGAGTTTTTCAAACGATATTAGAAAAGTGACGAAGTTCGCAAATTACCTTTTTGATATGAGATGAAAACATTTTTTAAGTTCAAAAACGACGAAAACGTGATATTTTTATAATTATTTATATTTGATTCTCGTGGAAAACAAATATTTATTCATATAAAGAAATTTAAAAGATCTGAATAGTAACATTTTTAAATCAATTGTTGTAAGCCTGAAAATAGTTTTAGTGCTATAACACATTTTGTAAGATAAAAATTCTTGCGAATATTAAATATTTTAGATAAAAAGGTTATTGTAAGAAATAAATATCTAAATTATTTGATACGGTATTAATTACTACTCGCATTTCTTTAGAAGTTTAATATTTATTATAACTTAATGATGCTGCAATATGATTAACGATGAAACACTGTGAATTCAAGAAATTTATAATTATATATTGTCATAGAAATAATTGCATAAATAAAATGATGTTTCATAAACTGACAATGAGTGTAATATAAAAGACAACCCATATTTTATATGTCCATTCATGTATTAAATTTATTTATATTTCAGTTTAATATCAATACTTATAAGTATACTTCAAAAATATTGCTATACAGTTTCTTTACAAGTATATTTGGTAACGGAAAGGCCATTGTTAGAATAGTACAGGGATTATGTGATATTTGGTCAAATGATAATAAGAATAATAATATTCCGTAATAAAAAAACATTGTTAGCTATCAATTAATTCTTTGGCTTAAACTATCATAAGAAACTTCCTTGACTTGTTTTTGGAACTTCACCTGTGTTCTACTGTCTTTAGGTCTTCGAAACGAATTTCTAATCGATCTCTTTCGATCAGCAGGCGGTGTTGATTGCGGAACACTGAGTAGTCCGTCTGTCGAAGGAAAATTGAATTCTGTTGAAGTAGTTGACGTCGTGGCTGGTAAAAGTGGTGTAGTACTTTGTGCTGGCGGTGATCTTCTCATATTTGTGAACGGTGACGTGGCTGGAAAATGATTGGCTACTAATGGTACCCAACATTGAATCTGGTGACGTGAAGGTGAAGAATCTGAAAAGGGAATTTGTTGTTTTTCAAATGTGCGATCGAGAAATCGTTTAGTAATTGTTACAAATAATATTTTCAAAAGAGATGAGTTTATGATAAAATTATACGAAGTAAAAATAGTAAAAAAAATATATATATATTTTCAATGTTATAAAAGAAAATAGGAATATAAATTTTAGTTTTAAATTTTATTTTGAACGAGAGTTACAACAAAATGAAAGAAATGAAATGCATACCGATCGAAACTTTTTCAGCTAAGTTCATGTATTTTTTATGTAATTGATTTTCATTTGTGTTGTTATTTTTCGACAAAAAGTTGTATGTTTTGATACTTACGATCTGAACACGTTATACTTAGGCGCCGTGGATGTTGCGTACGCCATACAAGCGATCTTACATGACCACGCGTTCCTGTATGTACTGCATCTACTGATAAACTACGTGACATTAAATTGTTGGGCCAATGATTTGCTTCTCGCCTCAATCGTTCTGATTCCGCTGTAGTATTGATTAGATGCTCGTTAACGGAATATAATTTTTGAGTGATATCTTTACCTAAAATTTAAAAGAACAATTTATATTTTTTTAAGTCTTCGATTGACATTAAGAAAAAATTATATTTTATTATATTTTATATAATTATAAAATTAGAACCATTTGTGTTATTTTGTAATCCATATGATTTTATAGGAATTCTTTACGAAAATTTTCTAGATGTGAAGTTATAAAATATTATTTTGTTTTAATTAATGTCAATTTTAGTTATACTTTTAATTTGATGTTATTGTATATGTGATTCAGCTTATCAAAAACATTTAATTTATAAAATAAAGGACATATATATATATATATATATATATATATATATATATAAATACAAATAAAAAGTCTTTGTACAGACTGTTGACCTAATTCTTCTTTCTTATAAATATTTTTTCATAAAGTCTATCGTATTAATAATAAAAAATTCGGAACATTGCAAGGGGGTGTGTGCGGCCTCGACGACGAAGAGAAATAAAATTTCAACTTACCTATAATACTATCGAGTACTATTTTTAGCATTGGTCTGTGACGTAAAACGCGTTCGAGGCGCATACGCGGCCAGCATAAGAAAATGCTGTCCTCTTCTGCCGTTATGGTCACTTGAAATACGTCGTCCGATTGTTCGTGGTTCGACTCCCACTCAGGACTATCGATGAATTGGTGCGAGTGTATAAAATGCAGGTGGGTATCATCACAAGTCACTCGTAATCTGTACAATAATCGATTCGTGTCAACAGATTTTTAAATGTAAGTTAATTTGCTGACAAACAAATGGGCTCGTACGGAGACTCTTTCAAAGAATAAGTGATTGAGAGTTTCTGTAATTAACATTAATGACTCAATCACTTATTAAAAATAGTATTGAAATTGTTATAAGATGCTATAAAAATATTTAAAAAAGGAATTTGAAAGAAATTCTTTCAATAAAATCAATGAATTTAAATGTTACAATTCGATCAAGTAAGGTAGACAATGTGAGTTTATAAAAGTAACATTAAAACAGAAAAAATAAAATAACATATTTTATTTGAAAAAAAATGCCCAAAGAGATCAAAGCAAATTAAACATATTTCCAGATAAACTATAATCAGAGATGCGTTTTACATAAATTTAATTAATTGCAATAAAAGAACACATATTTACGAGTATACATGAGTATATAAGAAAAAATAAAACTGAAAATATTAATTTATGAGAATGTGTGATTTACGGAAGGAGTGAATATTACTCTTTAATATATTGGGAAAGAACAAACAATGAGCAATGTTTGGAAGTTGGTAAGGAAGATCTAATAAGCATAGATATCTATTTATAATATGAAAGAGAAAACGAAGAGGAAAATGTGTAAATATTTCTAAAATTGCTCAGATAAGAAGAAAAACGATTAACTTAACAGAGCATTTAGTCGATGCAGAATATCGACACCCGTATATATATATATATATATATATATATATATATATATATATATATATATATATATATATATATATATATATATATATATATATATATATATATATATATATATATATAAAAGATGTAATAACAATTGGGGGGGGGAGGGTTTACTTGTAAACAAGTAATATGTAAATACTAAAATATTTGATAACATACATAATAAATATATTTAAGGATTAAAATTATTTAAAATGTATATTAATCATTTGAACTATGAACGAATAAAAGTATCTATCATTTATTATGTATAAAATAGAAGATATAATAATAAAAAAAACATGAAAACTTAATTCTTAAAACTTTTAGTACATGTTCTTCAAAATTAAATTTATGTATTTGTAACAGTTCTTTGTAGAATTCGTACAGTAATATTTTATCGCCTTTATTCGATAATAGATAAAGAAGGGTTGCGATACTTTGATATATTAGTTGTTAAATTAAAGAAATTCAAAGTAATGAGGCACGAAAACGTCTATTGTTTTAATTAAAAAAATGATTAATTTCAAAGAAAATTATTTATTTCTTTCCATACATTCAAGAGATACGGAAAGACAATATAAAAAATTTGGTTTCACTTATGTTGATATATATATATAAATATATATATATATATATATATATATATATATATATATATATATATAATTGTATGAAAAAACAGACAATACAGAAGTTTGCTTTTCATTATTCAGCCAACGACGTAAACAGTGAAAAATTTAATTTCCTCTCAAAAGGAGTGTAATTTAAGATTCGCGTGTGACTGTATTTCCTTTAAAATAGTATTTATATTTTATTTACTGCTCGTTTGATATAGCAATTTTCACCTTACAATTTTATTCGAAATGATAACATCATTTATTACACTATCTAAGAATATTTTGTGTGAATAAGAATAATTTAAAATAATATTAAGTGTTGCTGTTGTCGACATTATTTCGATACACCTGTGATTTAATATATATATATGTATATATATATATATATATAGTCGAATCTGATTTTACGCATATCTTTTTGATGTGGTTTTGAAATTATGTGGTGCATATTTCATGCAATATTGTGGTTTCCTCGTTGTATATATGTATATATATATATATATATACATATATATATATATATATATATACACACACACACACACATATATATATATATATATATATATATATATATACACATATGAGTTGTACGTTGGTTCAAAAAAACTAATTTAAATTATTATATTTTTTAAATTTGTATTTTTTAATTTAAAATTTTCTATTTTGGACTATTTAAATCATGTTGAATCTGCAATTGCTAAAATAAGACCACAATCTTTATGTCTGCTGGAAAGCAGCTGAGCTTGGATGTGTTGCAAACAGTGCAATCATTTAAACACAGACATTCTCATCTGAAATCATTATTTCGGCACATGAAATTTGTGGAGAAGGTTTGTATACCTTTAGTCAGAATGTCAACGAATTAATTAGGAATTCAGAAATTGTGGAATGAAAAAAATAATAAAAAAATTGAAATTCCAGGGATTATCATCAGTGATGATGTTCTGCGGAATCTTAGGGGTCTTACAGAATATTTTTTGGAAATTATCAGAATTTAAAATGAAATAAAAAATAGTTTCTGTATTAAACGTTTTCAAGAAAATGGACTTTTCAGTCATTTTACAAAATTGAACAATTTTTGTGATCAAAAATCTTAAATAAATGATTATTTATCATTTTGATTGTTCCTTATATGCATTTCGATGGCGATTATTTTCAGAGTGCTGCATTAAACGTAAAACAAATGATACTTAAATATTTGGAATATTAGATCTTAAGTTAATTTATTTTTCAAAGAGAACAAAATAGCTGTAAATTACATTAAACATTTTTTTTAACGTTTTATATTTCTTTTTAAGTATTAATATTATTATAAATAAAGGGCCATTGTACATAGTTAAACGTTGAAAAGTTTTCGAATGCAGCGAATTATAAATAAGAAGAATATTTAAAAAAGTGTGTTTATAATTTCAGTAGACACGGATTTTTTATATCAAATATCATGAATAAAGACTTACGAGTTAAGCAAATTTCATGATTTTAAATCAAGAAATCGAAAAGAAAATTCATTAAAAATAATTGATAATTTTTGTCTATAAAGATTGTAAAAAACGAGAATTATAAAAATGTTCCTCACAATAAGTTAAAGTCAATAATAAGTTATAGTTTGAGTCAGTACTTGTTTTAAAAATTACATATACTCACAAGAATATAATGTTTTATATTTAAAAAAAATGATGTGACTTTCTGACACGATATCGTGCATTTCATGTTTATTATACGAATATAAAATTTATTTTTTATTTTATAAAAAATTCTACCGTTTATAAAATAAACACGACATGCTACGAATGAAATATAACCGCAATAAGCACGAGTGAATATTTTTCCATAATAAAAATAGTATGTTTTTATTTATACTTACTTTCCTCTCAGTAATATCGACAATTTCTCATCGGCCGCACTTACATCTTCAACAGCATAAATATCACCTTGTTCTAGACGTAAAACTTTTGCCTCTTTGGTCAGTTCTTTAAAATGTTTTTTACTAACTCGTAGAGGTTTGAACACCTATCAACAGTAAAATATATATTTTAATATAATTTTATTACAAAAATAGTTAAATTTGTAACTTCTCTCTCTCTCTCTCTATATATATATAACTGAAAAATATTTTTTTCAGTAATAATAATAACGATATTAACATTTAGTAATAATGAATGATGTTCCATTAAAATTCAGTTACATGAAAAGATTTCAGTTCGTATTAAGCTGTAAAATTTTTATATTTAATTTCCGGCGAAAAATAATTACTTTCATGCGTGACTTCGAAAGGTAAAATTGTTATGTGATGATATAATTAATAATGATTTCTGGATGACAAGTTCAAATAAACGATTTGTATGTTAAAGTTTCGGTTGTTATTGAGTTAGAGGAACAATTCATTTAAATTATTTATTTAATTTAACTGAGTGTTGTTGATGTAGTGTAAATTAAGTGATTAGAATTTAATTTATTTAATAACGAGTAAATTAGAGTTAGAAACTATTTCAATGAAGTAAATAATTTATTATGAATTTATGATAATTGAGCTCGAAATTAAAATGAATTCAGATTGTAAAATATATTTATATTATAAATGAACATTCTCATATTTTATATAAATATTTATAGGAAAGAAGTTTTTTCGTTTGCCCAAAAAAATGTTTAGATTGTTAAAAAAATGTCTCGTCAATTATTGGTTCCACACTCTTTTTTATAAGTTACAAAAGTAATATTATATTGTAAATAAATTAGTTTCATTTTTATTACATGACACAATTTAGCTGAAATGAAACAAAGAATTTCTATTACATTTTTTTTAGAAAGTGTAAAATTTTGAGTAGTATAATTTTTTTATTATGTTTGTTTAAATAACTGATTTTTTTGAAAAATTATTAAGAGCACCCATTAAAAAAACATTCATTATTTTTATTGATTTGATACATTTATCAAATTGTCGATTAATTATCTAATTTTAAAAAACAGAACTAAACTTGATATATATATATATATATATATATATATATATATATATATATATACTGAATGGAATTATTTAATTGTCCTGTTAATTAGTAAATCAATTTTTTGTAATTGAAAATAACTTAATCAAATTATTTGGTATTTATTAGAAGTAATTTATTTTGACGTAAACATCATTAATTAGCCATTCAGTACATTGAAATTAAATATTTTATTCATAATTATTTATATTATTATTGGAAAGATGAATAAATAAAGAGAGACATTTACTGTTTCTATACAACGTTTATATTCACATAATAATCATGGCTTCTAAAAATATTTAAAATTATACTGATACCAAATGTATTATTGTTCTATTGAGATATGAAAAAGCATATTTCTGTAATCAACCTTGACATTTTAGAATTCTCTAAAGACTGAAAAGCTTTTGTTGTGTCGAAGTGCGAAAGTGATGTATGAAGCTTAACAGAGATCGAGCATAACAGATATTTATCAAAACGAATATTTTTTTGCTTTATGTATCGACCCTATTTTCATTTTTATAATCTATATTTCGTACAATTTATAATTTTGTCATTTATATATATATATATATATATATATATATATACATTGTTTATTTATATGAAACGTATTAATATTTAAAGTGAAAATTCTTGTTTTACTGAAAAATATTTCATCTCTCTTTTACCATGAAAGTGAGCCAAATGTTTTGATTAAAATTTGAAATAATCCCGTTCTGTTAGTATAAATAAAATAAGAATTAAAAAAAATCAAGAAAGATGTAAGAAAGAGAGATTTATTTAAATTAAAATTGTTTCATTGAAACTTAAGAGAAAGAAAATATGTCATTGTGAAACAAAGTAAAACAAGAATAGCTAGTTTTGACACTCTAGCGTGCTCTTCTGTTAAATTTGTCCAGAAATCATTTAATGGAAGTTCCTTGTGTTTTCGTTTTAAATCAGAGTCACTAATTAAGTCAATTAGATTTTCATAATCACTTGTGCTAAAGCATACTGGCTTAGCCATAACTGTAAATGGATTCCGAATAAGGAATTATCCTCACTGAACTTTTGAAAATATTGTAAAAATGTTGATTGCAAGTCATTCAAGAGTTATAAAATTACATTAGATGATTCTTGATCTAATTTAGAATTTATTTCAGTCAAAAATTAATGCAACGCGGGAAAACAACCGAAATTATTCTGTTTAACTGAATAAATCCAGAATTGTAACTTTCTATCAAAAGATGCAATTTTATCTCTTATATTAAAAATTGTAATATTCTTTCCTTGTAATGATAAGTTAATTTCATTGCACTTTGTAAAAATATTTACCAGATACGCAAGACTTATCAACCATGAATAATTTGTTAACGATTCAATAAAATTTTTTCTTAAATTATGTGACGTCAACAAGACTTACTAGTCAACTTACTATGCAAAGTGAAGAGCGCCTCATTTTCAAACATGCTTGAAACTGTCGCAGAATTTGAAACCATTCGAGGCTCATATTCAATTTTTCACGGAACACGTATTCACTTTCACACAGTTTGAGAAACGCTGATACAGAGAATGATGAGAGAATACAAATTGTTTTTAACAATAAATTTACCCATACTGTTAAAATATAATTAAAAACCTAAATAATTCATGTATTTGAAACTTTTAGAATTGAAAATATCAAATGGAAGTAAAAGTAAAAATTATGATTTTCTGGCAACATTTTTTTTTCTTAAATATTGGTAAATCAATATTACTGTAAAATCAGAGTATTTTCATTTAAAAATATAAATAAATGAAAACATTTAGACTTTTCTTATAAAACATAGAAAACATTTAGCCTTGCCTTATAAAATAATTATAAATGAGTAAATTTCCAATTTTTATAATTTTACATATATTAATAATGTAATAACAAGTGATTATGTATATAAGAGAAATCAAAATAATAAAAACAAGTACCTGAAATACAGCAATAGATAGTAATATATAGAAACGTGGTCCGGTAATGAATTATATAGATGTTGAATTACTTAATATAATTGTGTTAAAATAAATAATAATAATAATTAATGAAATGTCTATTTCTGTATTTATATTGATCATTTAAAATGAAAAGTGAATAAAAGATAAACTTCTTTTCGATTGCTTAGTCTGCTTTATATAGAAAGCTCGAAAAAAATGAACAGATCAGATAATATGTATATATATATATATATGTATATATAAAAAAATAGAAAGCAGTATAATGAATAAATAATCATGTGACTGAAATTTATATTTTTTGCGTTGACATGTTTGTGTCCAACATTAATTATTTAATGGATAGCGTATGTGGACGGTATTATTTCCACTGTTGTTTATTTTACAGCCTTGATCTGGAATTTATTTTTCAAGGAAATTTAATATTTATCATTTCCACGTCCGTCATACATCCATTTTTCATTAGTTTTGTACAACTTTATGTAACATTTCGCGTATGTTACAAAAGAGATGGTTATTTATTGCTATAGATACATTTGCGGTACCATTTTTAAACAACAAAATCGAAATTCAATAGTAGTAAATATTTATGGATCTTACTTTTAAATAAAGCTCAGTCAATTCCAAAGTCAGTGCTGGTGGAAGAAATCTCCACGTTAGAATAACAGTGTGTAGAACGTTTAATAAAGCTAATAGTAGATTCCATAAAAGAATATCAGGAGCGCAAATTTCGATGCCGCCCCAAAACGTGCAGAATAGAAATCCTATAGTTAATAGAGCTCTGAAAAGAATGTTATTGTATTACTTTTTGGATAAGATATTATAAAAAATTTCAAACATATTGTATGTTTTATAATAGTAAAATATTAAGCCTAAAGTAAGCTTAACTGTAAGCCTAAAATACAGAAATTAGAACGATATTAAAAACTAACAAATGTTTATAAAGTTTCCGATAAAGAAGCAATAGATTGATATTGATTACAAGAAAAACTAAAGATAATTATTTCTCACATATTTTTTGTTTTGTATTTGATAATATACTTATTAAGATGAATTAAAAAATCATCCATCTAAATTACAATTGTGAATATAATAGTATAAATGACTGTATCTTTGACTATATATTATTGTATTTTTTCGTTTGTTTCTATTTAAAGAAAGACAGATATAATGACGAATGATGGTATCCATCATGGGCATTTGTGTGATTTGTTGACGAACGCTGACTATATGATAAAAGCTTTTTTGATTATTTTCATGTTTCTGTTAAATTTTAAGTCTTTCTTTCTGTAATACTTTTTTTCTGTTCATTTACGTGCTTTGAGAATATCAAGATGTTTTAAAAGCACGAAAGGAAGATATTATTGTCAATTATGTACGAAGATTGCTGTAATTTCAGTAATTATGACGGCACAAAGCTTTAGAAACTATTAAGTGCTTTTCAACGTCGTTCCATTTGGAAAGATGAACGCGTATGCGCGTTTTTATTCTTAAGACGAATCTAAATAATATTTTATTTATAATTTAGGAATGAATTAGAGAAATGTATATTGTTAAAGGAAATGATTAAAAAAATATATTATAAATAAAAACTTTTATGCGAATGCGTATAAATAATAAGAAAAAAAAGTTATACAGATTTTATATCGTTCTTAGAGATTTATATATGTATTTAAGAAACTTATTTGTATATAAAAAAAATCATTCGCTAATTTTTTCGGTTCACATACTTTAATGCGATGTTTATTTTGGCAAACATCGTCATTTCAGTCGTTCCAAGTTATTAAAAATTGGCTCTCATTATAACGAATACATAGATTTGCTCAGTTTTTGTCATTTGAAACATTTCCAACTTTTTGTTTATACTTATATAATCGAAGAAACATATCACATTCAATTCTTTTTTTTAAAAAAATTCTATAATGGTAGAATATTAATTTACCTATATTCCTAAATTTAACAGCTAATTATATTATCAAAAGATAGAATTAAAATCATATTCAAATTAAGAATTTTTTGCATTTGAAGTGGTAGATAGAATCATTAATATTCGATTTAAAATAGATATTTTTTCAAATAATTTACTTTTTTAGGTATTGTGTTTTTTAACACACGTACTAAGATATTTAAAAATAATGTATGTTAATTACAAAAGAATATTTAAAATAATAATACATGTTTGATTATATACTGTTGTGCATATTTCTTCATTTCTCTTATAACTATAAATGATGCCATTGTCTTTCATGGGTATATAAGATAGTTTATAGGTATATATATATATATATATATATATATATATATATATATATATATATATATATATATATAGTGGCGCACCCAGAAGGAATGCCACACAGTCTTGACACCTCCCACAGGAAAAGAGAAAAAACACTAGAAAACGAAACAAAATCATCAATTGAAGTTGTGGCACAAAAAATTTGAAAAACCGTTTGTAATAGCACAATGCAAAAATGATATTGATGCAGTTTAGAAGAGGGAAAAAATGATATATCCTAACATCTATAACTTATTAAAAATATTTGCAATGCTTTCGGTGACAACATGCGTTAGTAAAAGGTCCTTTTTCCACCTTACGCCTTTTAAAAACCTATTTATCTATCATGACACAATCACGACTGAACGGACAGGGTTTGCTATATATACACAGAGAGATTAATGTAACCACGACAGAATTAATGCAAGAGCTTGGTAAAAAAAAAGAAAACTGGATTTTATTCTTTAAATAAACTTTTATAATCACCTAATGAGTTTCATTGAATTCGCATTAAAATTTTTTTATCCGTTCAACTCAGCTGTCCCCAAGTTTAAATTCTGAGTGCGCCACAGTATATATATATATATATATATATATATATATATATATATATATATATATATATATATATTATTAATTTTTTTCAAACAAAATAAAACAGTAATTAAGTAATTAATGGGAGGTTGCATTGATGTAGATGGCTCTAGGTGCGTATGTTGTGAGCAGTGACAGATGTCTCTTATGTAATATTGAATTGTGAACATTTCCCTGTAAAATTCAGTCATCAGACGCCATCCTTTGTTTACATAAATGCTTTTCTATAACCTAATTAAAATAGAACGCGATAAGTTGTTTTTCCGATGTGTACTTCTACACTACTTTGACTTGAAAAAAAAATGCAACTGATGCTCATCGATTGCTTGAGAAAACTTATGGTGAATCTGCTCTATCAGAAACAGTATGTAGAGATTGGTTTCGACGATTCAAAAAAGGTGATTGTGACGTTCAGACAAACAACGACTAGGTCAATCGAAAAAGTTCAAAGATGAACAACTACAAGCTCTGCTGGAAGAAAACCCTACTCAAACACCCGAAGGATTGGCTCAACAGCTCGAAGTCGATAAATGAATCATTTCACGACGTATATAAGCCATGGAAAAGAGCCAGAAAGAAGGGACATGGCTGCTACATGAATTGACCGAAAATGCCATTGCTAATCGTTTAAACATTTAGATTTCTTTTCTTGCAAGGTATAAAAAGGAGAGTTCCTTGTGGCGTATCGTGACCGGCGATGAAAAATGGATCTATTTCGGCAACCCGAAACGCAAGAAATCATGGGTTTATACTGGACAACTATCAACGTTGACATCAAAGCGAAACATCCACTGTCACAAAGCAATACTGTTTATTTGGTGGGATATGGAGGGTGTCATGTGTTATAAGCTGTTAAAACTGAAGAAAATAATCACCGTTGAACGTTATCAACAATAATTGGAGGGTTTGAATGATAATTTTATGCAAAAACGATCATCAATTCAGCATCAAATCGCCAAAAAGTGATTCTTCTCCATGACAACGCTCGGTCCCATATTACTATAGCCATGAAACAAACGCTGATGGAGCTAGAATGGAAGGTTCTTCCGCATCCAGCGTATTCTCCGGATCTGGCTCCAAGCGATTACCATCTGTTTCGATCGATGCAACACGCTTTGGAAGATACAGATTTCCATAACTACGGAGAAGTCGAAAATTGGGTTGCTGAATGGACTGGTTCAAAAGACAGACCGTTCTTTCGTCGCGGAATTTAACTTCTGCCAGAAAAGTGGGAAAAAGTCACAGCTTCCGTGTGAAAATACTTTGATTAATGTATTCACACATTTTGTTACTAAATAAATGCTGAAAAAAATCTACAAAAAACATCGGCTTTCAATGCAACCTCCTAATAGTGACTAGTGGTGAACATAGTAGTTGAAGTTACTATTATTTTTTATTACTCGTCGAGAAAATAATGTTTTGTTTATTGCTCCATGTTTTTGTTTTACAAATTGTTACATTGTGTTACATAAACGGGTTACATTAAAACAACACCAGGTAGATAATCATGTTTAGATAATAATATAAGAAACCGAAATGAGCACTTACCTTATTATTAAAATGCTTTGCTTAAAACTAAGTGGTACTAGGAAAGCTGCCGTGAAAAACAGATTAGCAGCTTGAAATAGATTGTGTTGAGCGGCGACCCAATCAAGGCAAAAGGACCACGAGTCAGTCTCAGAGGGCGACGAATACAGTGTCACGTTACTGCCACCATATTCGTTGTAATCGAATGTTACGTTCGTGCCATTGTTGTACAGATCGGTACTGTTCCACAACAGCAACGTGTTATTGAAATAGTTATTCGACGCGTTCGCGACGAACGTGATAAACGAATCATTGTCGTACAACAATGGCCGCGACGTAACTGTATTGATAACGGGAAGTTCTTGTTTTAGGTGCTGCGTCTGATGTTCCGTCGCGGGAAGATTTGAATTCTCCGACGTGTACTGGTGCTGTTGCGTGTTCGTTGTCGTCTTCTGTGTGGTCGTTGTCGCCGTCGTGGTCATTAACATTGAAATGTTAATTGGAAGGCCGAAATGTTCATATCGCGATTTTATCATGAACAATTCCATTGCGTTCGAGTCGTATTAACTCTGAAAAGAAACGACAATTAATTGTGTTTCATTATTTTTAAGCATTTTTTTTATTTAGATATTTAAAATGTTGATAAGCTCGTATACTTTTTATATCGTGCTGTATATCTTAATGCGATAACATTAGGTACTGAAAATGTAAAAAAAAGTCTCCGGAAAAACTGATTCGACGATGAAGATATATTACGTACAAATAATGTGAATTTGTTAGGAATAAAATAAGTGTAGTATGAAAGTGATTAAAAGTTTAACTGAAAAACGAACCGTTGTGCATATCAAACATTTCTTTTCAAACTAATTTTTTATCACAAGTAAATTTAAAAAAATATTTAATATATACATATACATATATATATATATATATATATATATATATATATATATAATAAGTATTTTTAAATTAATGTCATTAATGATCAATATTAAATTTTTTATAAAAATTGCGAAACAACACATTTGATTTATTATTAGTGTTTTAACGTATTAGAATAATAGCAACTTGCTTAATATTTCAATTTAAATCATTTATTTATCAGTTGATACCTTAACAAGTTAATTTGAAAATATTGTTGTTAACTATACATTTAATCCTTGAAGCTGGGCGTGGATCTAGAAATACATTGATGTTTTCCAAATAAACTATGGCTACCTTTCGATGATATATTTAAAGGTCACTAATATCTTTCTAATGAAACTAAATTTATAAAGAAAAATACGGTAGTCCAAAAATCAGAAAAATCGCGGTACATTGGAAAACCTATAAAAACTGTAAACTTGAGAATTGAGTTGAATAATATTTTTTTCCAAAATATCATTGGAAGAAAGCGTATAAAAAATTTTGAGACTCTACGTTCAGATACAAGATGTGATCGAAGTGAAACCGTTTTGTGCACATTTGATTGTTTCAAAATTTTTCACATCCAACAGCCATGTTATTTCTGAAAATTTTCAATTGTAATCAATTTTTTCGCTTCCAATTATTTGTTTCCAATCAAGTGATTTATGTTTCTTTGAATATTATCAACGATTATCCACGATACATCAGATAGATGTGAAATTTCTGAAGACAAATCTGAATTAACATATTTTTTCTTGTAACCGACAAATTTGGAATTTTTATTTTGCTTATGATCAAAGAATGTCCAATTAATCGAAAAATATTTGTTGAAAATTTTTAGCAACCTTTCCACCTCTCCAAATCTAAATGGTAAAGCAATTAATTGTATAGCTCCCGATATTCCATTTTGGTATTAGAGCAAATAATGCTCTCAATAATGTAATCAACAACTAAGACATAAAGTATACTATTGTAATTATAAATTTATTCGATCATAGTTGATTTATTAAGTAAATTAAATTTTTTAAAAATATATTTACAATATATATATATATATATATATATATATATATATATATATATATATATATATATATATATATATATATATATATATTAAAGATCTTCTAGTTGATTTTTCTTGATATGTTGAAAGCACGCAAAATAGTTGTGTACAGACTTAAATGTTTGTCTCTCATAAAATTTCATAATTATATCATTATTTAAAATTAATTACAAAAAGTGCGGCTAGAAGTCAATACCTAAATGAGATATTTTTAATAAAATTAATAATATATACACTTAAATCCAATCCGATCTCCGATTGGAACTTAATTATCTTCTATTCCAAATTCCTGTTTAGTCTTTGATTGAAGCGGGTAGAACATCAATTTTATAAGATTTTTGTTCAATATGTATATACATATATATATATATATATATATATATATATTTATACATATATATATATATATATATATTTATATATATATATATATATATATATATATATATATATATATATATATACTTTTTAATATAAGATAAATACAGAGCTTAAAAGAATAACTTTGAATTAAAATTAAAGTACTTTAATTTTCAGTTATTATTAACACTAAGTGTTTGATATGTGGTTTACATATTGTGGCAGTAATTTGTATTAGATGTAAATAAATGAAATTTTATATATATATATATAAATTTATATATACATATATATATATATATATATATATATATATATAAATGTGGATAATTTAAAGAATTGACTCATATTATGAAGTTAATTTTAAAACTAAACAAACTGCAAAAATGAAATAGTATAAAAAACAGGACTGAAATAAAATGAACACAAACTTATTGATATGGTTCTCCTAACGACGATTCTTTTTACAATGTATTTATATCCCATATGTATGATAGAAGTACGAAAATAAAAAAAAAATAATGAATGCAATTAGTATTCTTTTATGTCGAATTATAATTCTGATCGTAGATAATTTGTTCATATAGTACAAAATCATAAGATTTATTTAGACTAACATGCGAACGTCGAAAAACATAATTTGGCATCAAAAATTGTACTCAATCAAATACCGAGTACATACGTTCACACACATATACATACAAGCTTGAACTTTAACTCGTTTTACATGGTAAATAGCCATTTGTTTAATCTTAGATCGTAGATATGGAATCGGCGGGTGTTATTTGCATTATATAGGTCATCTGACTAGAATTACGCCGACCCTGGACGGACATGTACGAACACGCGATATAAAGTCAGTACTTCATATTACTATGTACATTCATATATATATATATATATATATATATATATATATACATTCATATACAAGACTATAATATAACTTCAAGGTAGCGTTAATTTGCAAGTCAGATTTTTAGTTGTTCGGTCTTTTTTTGCGAATAATTACATAAAAGCAATCACTGTTTTCAACTTAAAAATAAAATTAGAAATGTTAAGAAATATCAAAAATTTCAAACCTGTATTAATTCACGTAAAATATTTTTTCTTTTCCCTTTTTCTATATCTGTATATTCATATTGTCGAATAACATTGGAATTTTTTCATTTGTATATTAATGAAATTGATATTGTATAACTAATGAATAAAAGATAATAAAGTTTACAAAAAGGCTCCATCGTCCTTGATCTGCAACTCCAGCATGCAAATTATCTTACTTATACTACATAAATGTCTAAAACTCATTTCGATCTGTTTCCCATACCAATTCTTTTCCACCTAGACTGTTCTCGCTTTAACGATATTGTTACGAACGCAACGACCGTTCTGTGATTGTGGAATGAGAGGAACGATCAGTGAGATCATCTTGACTATGAATTAAATTTAATGTGAAATATACTTTGGTTTGTTTTTATAAGATTGTTTGCGGATATAGAATTTCAATACATATTTATTGAATGTTTTTTTAACACAGGACGAAATTTAAAAAGGTAATTCGAATTTTATCTTTGTTTATTGTATGAAAAAATATTATAGATGAAGTTAATAAACATCCTTCTGATTTAGTAAATTATAATAATTTCTATTTAGATTTTCTGCTGATAATTGTTTGATTAAAAGCTATTATTATCAGTTTTGGCGGATAACTTTAGGTGACATTAATTACGTATACGTTTTTTAATTAGTAGATTAAATATTTTTTACGTTTATGTTTTTTTTTGTAGTAAAATATCAAAGGCTATTTTATGTACAATTGAGAAAAAAGTCATTTATACTATAATATAAAAATAAAATATTTTGTATCTCATAAATGAAGAGACCTGGAATATATATATATATATATATATATATATATATATATATATGTGTGTGTGTGTGTGTGTATGTGTATGTGTGTATATAATGTTATTCAATAGAGGATAATTCTTTTTTAAATAAACACATCAATCAATCTTAATCTATATATCTTACATTCGTATTTTACAATTTGCTAATGTGGTTGTCTATCATTTTCTTTCACGTAGTTTACTTTTGAAAGCAGCACCTGTAAGTATTTGCTAGTTTTAATAAGTATTTTTAGTAATACATTTTAACTATCTCTTCATATACTCACATGTATGATGACAGTTAAAATGTATTACAATAAAAATAATTATACTTTACACATTCATTTTACTTTATTAGTTTTTAATTGATTTTTTTATATATTACTTATATTTTTATCTTACATTCATTTAATAGAATTATTTACTTTTCATACAGAGTTTTATCAATATGAGGAATCAATAAAATCAAGTAAAATAATGGAAAAGTACACAATTATTAGACATTTTGATTAGAAAAAAAAGTGGGCAATGTGCAGATTGAAAATTCATTTCTGAAATTACATTTTTCTGTTTTTTATATAAATATATACTCATATTTATGTAGTATTGTATTTAAGAGTGAAAAAATATTGTGTTATTCATATGATTATCATAAAATTAAACATTATTCAATACAATATGTATTTTTTAATTTTATAACAATCCTAGTTCCTTCTTCTTTCCAGTTTTAGCAGTAAGTGTGAACATGTGTAGAAGATGTTAACAAATAAAAAAGAAACTATGAGTAATAAGCAGTATGTGTTTCATTACTGTAAATAATTGAATCTGGTGACATTACGCAGCATCCGGTACAAGACAAGGAAGATGGAAGAAAAACCTATATCAGTATTTACTAAATTACATTTGATGTAGAAAATAGTATTTTTTTTCTAGTTATTGTTTTTCGAGAAAAGAGAAATATAATAGTTACATATAGATCGTTAACAGCTTAATATGATTCTGTGAAGGGACTTATATACACGAATATATATATATATATATATATATATATATATATATATATAATAACTATTTATAAAGAAAATATTTTTTTAATTAAATTAATTTTTAAACATTCTTAAATTGTTTGTTGAAAGCTACGTTATATTTTAATACTTAATTATTATATTTATTTTTAAGTTCTGTTTGTACTATTAAATAATTAGTGTTTATATAATTGCAATAAGAATATTCTTAAATATAAAATAAATGTTTTAATACAAACAAAAATTCTCAATGTATACATATATATATATATTCAACGAAATGCGTGAAATGATTTTTCACTTTAATTTTCTATTAATTTTTATTTACTTTATATTTGTCTATACATCAACTAAAAATACACTTATTTTATCGAATTCTATAAAAAGTTCAGACAGTTAATAATGGATTGTTTAAATTTATATATATATATATATACAAATATAATGTATATATTTAAATAAGAAACTGATAAAAGAGAATATGCTTTAAAAAGTTTTCTTGAAAGTTTTAATCTGTCTGAAATTTCAATCCATTAAAAACGGATATTTGTTTACAATTTAAAAAAAAATCAATATTCATTGCAAGTTCAATAATTCGGTTAAGAAAATATAAAAGTAATATAAACATCAATGTTCTAGTCGAAAAAACATTCAGTCTACAAGTGAATACATTTAATTGTGAAAATAGCGAACACATTAGTGAAATTAATTTGCGATATTACGAATTTTATTGCGTGGAATGTTATTAAAAAATGTAATGAATATGTTATAAAATGTTAATGTATTCTGATCTACTTGTATGATATCGTACATTTAATGAAAGGGTTAGGAGTTCGTACGTGCAGTATGTTCGTGGTTTTAAGTTAAAAATATATCATGCAGATGCAAAAAGTAAAATAAAATAATTAATGATTGAAATAACTATAATTATAAACATAAAGTGACTTCTGTTCTATTAAATAATTTATGTTTACTATAAATAATATTATTAAATATTCATACATGTTTTGTTTGGTAATTATTTTAATTACAATGTAATATTCTAACAAAATATTATATATATATATATATATATATATATATATATATATATATATATATATATATATATATATATATATATATATTATTTTACATTAAAAATAAAGTGGAAAATTTTTGCTGTAGAAAACATTAAAACACGACGATTAATTGATTAATTACTAAAGCAATTTTTTTTAAAAATAATAGATAATAGAAATCTTGAAATTAAATAAGATTTATTGCTTTATATTGTTTTTTAATTACTTTTTAATAAAAACGTCACATTTTTCTAAATTAAATAGTCTATATTATGCTCACATTTTCATGCTTGTAATTTCTTTCAAAAACACAGTTGAAAATATAACCATGTCAAATATTCTATAAATAAACACCATTCGTGTATGTTTAGAACTCCTGAATTTGTAGTCATTTGAATAAATTACAGCGAAATCTTTCAGTGCATATTTATAAAAATTATACTTTTATTTATTATTGATAAGGAACGGTATACATATACATAATATTTAATGTTTAATGTATGTATCCGTGTGAAAATATCGTAAAATGTATAAATCGTAAAATTAAACGAAACATGAATACAAGAATACAAGATGTAAATAAAAAGTGGCGTACTTGGATACTGATGGTGTATATTGCAAGACAAGACAACAGATGGTTAATTTAAATTGTTAACTGAGCGTCAAAGAATATAAAAATGTTTAGAAAGATACTAATGAATAGCTGGGGTAAAAAAATTATCAAATATATTAGAAATGTACGGGAAAGAGAGGTATTTCATCATTTAAATTGGAAAAGGGTTTTCATTCAACTGTAGTTTGTCAGAGGATATAATAATAGATACATGTAGTTTTTAATGAGAGTACTTTTAGAGTAATTCCGTTGGTGTACAGATTTTTTTTGAAATTTATTATTTACTTTAGACGTATCTGTGAACCTTGAATTTTGTTGTATTATATGTTATTTTGTTTCTTTGATATTCTTGGAAGATATAGCAGAAGGTTACAAAATACATTAAAAGATTCGTTGATAAGAGCACGAAATTAAAAATATAAGAAGTATATGATAAGATTGTTTGTTCGCAAGTACCAATTTTCAATTTTTTAGAGTATATATGTATATATATATATATATATATATATATATATATATATATATATAATTCTTTTAAACTATTTCTTCATTATGATATTGTAAATCGAATTTCAAATAAAATTCTGAATTGAAATTGAACATGAAATTGTTATTTTTATTTTTGATTGATCTCTGTTAAAACAAATCAAAGAAATTATATGTTTCTTTATAAGAATATATATATATATATATATATATATATATATATATATATAAACTTCTTTTAAACTATTTCTTCATTGTTATACAATAAATCAAATTTCAAATAAAATTATGAATTGAAATTGAACATGAAATTGTTATTTTTATTTTTAATTGATCTCTGTTAAAACAAATCAAAGAAATTATATGTATCTTTATTGGAATATATATATATATATATATATATATATATATATATATATATATATATATATATATATGAAATTCTTTTAAACTATTTCTTCATTGTAATACTATAACTCGAATTTCAAATAACATTATGAATTGAAATTGAACATGATATTGTTATTTTTATTTTTAATTATCCCTGTTAAAACAAATCAGCGAAATCATATGTATATTTATAGGAATATATATATATATATATATATATATATATATATATATATATATATATGTATGTATACATAAACTTCTTTTAAACTATTTCTTCATTGTGATACTAAAAATTGAATTTAAAATAAAATTATGAATTGAAATTGAACATGAAATTGTTATTTTTATTTTTAATTGATCTCTGTAAAAACAAATCTGCGAAATCATATGTATATTTATAGGAATATATATATATATAAATATATATATATATACATATATATATATATATATATATATATATATGGTCAAAGAGAAAGAGAGATGATGGTAAGTGTATAACACAACGTGTTGTTAATTTACGAATCATGACTTCGAGCTTGGAATATCATTTTTAATTAAGAATATAATTGTCATGAAAAAATAATGTGTTTGGTTCATAAAATCTTCTAGAAGATCTCTATGTAATTAAATCTACATAATAAATTAATATTTGATTATGTATATATATTTATATATATATATATATATATATATATATATATATATGTATGTGTGTGTGCGTTTGAAAACTGTGTGTAATGAATTGTATGTACACATATAGAGATATTCGTATAAACAGATGATATATATATATATATATATATATATATAATGTATTTAGACACATGTATTTATATGTATGTGTATTATTATATTCTGAATTATATTCTTGATATAATATCAGTAATGATTTAAATTTTGTATGCAATTATTTGAGATAAAATTTAAAAAAACAACTGATATATTCTAATAGAAGATATTTAATGGCACTAATAATATACATTAATATCAAATATAATAACGATAATAGACTATTTACCTTAACAAAACACGATGAATTACAATGTTTTTCATATCACAAAAACATAGACCACGTTTGAACTAGTGTTGACATATTGTGGCACACTGAACAATACACATTGCCATTTCACTCTTTGTACATACATGTATACACTAAATTCGCACACGACATATTAAATTAAATTCGTAATCAAAAATATATCGTATATTCTTTCATATTTTTTTCCTTATATATTTGTACGCCTAAAGCACATTTATGTATCGTATCGGTTGAACGACTGGCGTGCCTAACACGACAGACACCTTTGTTTGTAACCTTAACTACAACAGTAGCCGAGAAAGCTCGAGAGCTTTATATCTTAAAGAGTAGGGAACGCCTCTCATACAGTAGACCAGTTCAAGCGTCTGCTTATTTTAACGTTGTACTACGTATGCGTTTCAGAATAACGAGGACGTTTTTTTTTTAAATAATGAATAGATACTATATAAGTTTCTAGTAATTTTAAACGGCGACAATTCTTTCTATTTATAAAATAAAAATATTTTTTTTAAAAAAAACAAATTTTCATATATTTTGAAATCTAAATTTCATAGTATTGAAAAACAATTATTATATTGTTTCAATATCAAAGCTTTTAAAGAAACATACATTCTATTAAATATATTTAAGTACGCTTGTTTACTATAAAAAATAAACATTGGGTTCAAATCATTGTTAATAAAAACCAATTTTTTAAATGATATGACTTATTTATCAGTTTTGAAATTTATATAATATAAAAATCATATATAAAAACTAAAAATTCTGCTTGAAAATAAACTGTTATTATTTAATTTTTTACAATTAAATATTATTTTATGGAGATTGATTTCTTCTAAGAATTTACATTTATTAATCGTTACTTATGATTAAATATAGACGAAAGAAGTATTTGAATATATATATATATATATATATATATATATATATATATAAATATATATATATATTATATATATATATATAATATATATATATATATATATATATATATATATATAAATATATATATATATTTAAACAGTCGTATATTATTTAAAATAAAATGCATAATAAAACAAAATGATTAATTGTTAATAAATGAATTTTCATTGAAGAGTAGGAAGAAATTATTAAAAATATTTTTACAATATTTAAATAAGAGCTAATAAATTAAAATACCTATCGAGTACTTTGTTATTTACATATATATATATATATATATATATATATATATATATATATATATATATATATATATATACATGTTCTATTAAAGAAGATTCCTTAAAATTTCCCCGAAACGACAGAAAAATTAATTCCTTTTGTAGATATAACATTCGTGATACGTATATGTATTTAAATAATTACACGGTCCGCTGTACGAGTATGTTTGGAAACAAATCGATATTGAGGTTAAGTGTTGTGGAGATTATTCCTGTAGAGATTAATCTTTGAATAGGTGCCGAAGTTTTTATCAGAAACGATATCACAAATTCGAAAACATAAAACTTATATTTTTCTATTTGTCATCCGTGTAAAATAAAATTTAACAAACATTTAATGAACAATTTCTTCATTATTTAAACGACGAATAGTTAGATACTTTATGAAATATATTGTAGTTGTGTGTACTTTTTTATTACAAGTTCAATTTAATTCTATTGCAATTTACATTGTATTATCAGAATTTCAATTTTATTATAAAATATTCATTTTGAAAGGTGTTTAATATTCTTAAATTACTTTATAAAAAATACTTCTATCTACTTGAAAACACTTTATATATTTTTGAAATTGTTAAAGTAATAAATATTAATATTCTTTTCCATTGTTATATATATATATATATATATACAAGTATATATACGTATGTTTGTACGCATATTTTTGGAAGAAAAAATGATTATATAAATTAAACTATATATGATAATTGGAGTATTTAAAATATATTTGAGATTTATATTCGATTTTACTTAATTTCAATGTCTAAATAAAGTCGCACATATAATAATTATATTGAATTTGTTGAATGTGAATATATTATAATATGTCTAAATAGAGGTTTGTATTTAGATATAAAATGATTTTAATTTTTATGATACTTATTTAATAAGTAAGTAATTATTTACAACTTTCAAATAAGATAAACTTCAATTATAAACAATGGACTAGTGTTAAAACTATATTAATATACAACTATTTAAATTTTTCAAAGATATTATTTATAGTTTTAAACTTTTTTGACAGTCAAAAATATAAGATAAATACTTGCAGGTAACACTAATATTCTTTTTCTGGTAAAAAAATTATTTAAAAAATATATTCGAATTATAAACCTGACATAAAAAAGAGCTTTTTAATTTTCAGGCCTTTTTTATTAACTTTCTTTTATATCATATGTCGCACGGATAAAAATCCGTTAAATATTTAATTTACCAGAGGAAAATTCTTAATGAAATCTGACATGTGCCATAGTATGGATTCGATTAAAAGATACATTGTCCAATACTTGCACATGTTGTCTTCTTCGTTATGTCCAATTTTCGTTTAATTCAATAACGGATTTGAAATAAATTTTAGTAATTGATTAGAAATAACAACCATTACATCAATTAATGATCCCTTTACGTTACATAATTTTCAATTATAGATAACCATATACAAATTACACAATAAAAACATATAAGTTAATTAAATTTATTTATCATTTCCTTAATATCTATTATTTTCAAAATCATATATTATTTGTATAAAAATTTTAATGCTTTAAAATATTAATGCATTTACATCTTTTAATAAGTAAATTTACATTTTTTTTAATGCACACAACTTACGAAAGAATAAAAACTCATAATATACATATACATATATATATATATATATATATATATATATATATATATATATATATATATATTACAAACATATACGATACCAAAATAAAAAATATTATAAATTACCTAAAAATATGTCTTCAATTTTATGATGTATTGAATTATTTTATAAGCTTTAAAAACATTGCATATTTTTAAAATTCTTGCTTTGTATTAATAAAAATTACAAGTGTTGTTTTAATTTTGAATAACATATTTTTAAATAAATATATATATATATATATATATATATATCATTTTATATATATATATATATATATATATATATATATATATATGATATAATACTAGTTTAAGATGTTATATTTATTGAATTTCTTCACATAATTACAAATAATTGGGACGCTGATTTATGTTAAGGTATTAAAGGATTTAAATACAAGATAAATCTTTTAAAATGTTAAGGAATTTGAACAGAAATGAATTAAAAATAGGGGACATTATAAATTTAAGTACACATTCATTTTTAAAAAAGAGAATTAATTTTCGAATGTCGAAGTAACTACAAAAGGAAAAATATGGTTATTTTTTAATAAATATTTTTATTGAAAAATTGACATTTTTACTACTTAAGAATTTAAGATTTATTTAGAATTAGATTAAATTTAAAATTAGAGTAAGTTTAAAAATCGAGGTAACTACAAAACAAAAAATGTATATTAATTTTTTAATAATTATTTTCATTGAAAAATGATCATTTTCACTAGTTAAGAATGCAAGATTTATTTAGAAAATAAAATTTCAACTCAATCTCCAGCAATTAAATTTTTTTTAGAAAAGTGAGTTTATAAAATTTTCTAGATAGATGATTATCTTAATTAAAATGGGTATATAAAATGAAAAAAATTATTAATATTAATAGTAAATTATATTTTCGCAGTTTCAACGTTTGATATTTAATTTAAAAATTAAATATTGACAGAAAAATTGTAGTAATTACACCTAGTATTAGATCACAAATATCGTGTTCTTTTTTTTATTAATTTTAAGATTATTTAATTGTTAAATATGGTATGTGTACGAAATTAATTATGGATGTACATATAAAATTATAATAAAAGTGAATATATTGTCGTTAAATAATACAATTTTTATAAAAAAATATTGTTATGAAACCAAATAATATAATTTAAAACCAGAATTAAATGTATTGAATGACTTTATATAAGTATATTAGACTTGTAAATATTGTGTATCATATTGGATATATATATATATATATATATATATATATATATATATATATATATATATATATATATATGTAATATGTATGCCTCCATGTAAATGCTGATGTGTTCGCATATTTAATTGTTCTATTTCCAGACGAATGTAGGCAAATAATTGATGAACATGTGAACATAAGAAATGAGCTTTATTTATAATTCATAAGCTCGCCACTAGATGCATTTCATACTATGGTCCAGAATAGCTAACAAGTATTGATCGGGAGTTTGCCATGAAGACAGCCGAGTAGCGAAACTCGTACCATGCAATTTTCAACAGTTAGTTTCTGTCCGCGAAAAGCATTTCTACAACGTTCATTTTAAAAGAATTGTTTTCGATTAAAATCGTTTTAGATCCAAATCGGAATGTGTAAAGTGTTTATTAATTTTTTATTGTTATGGTATTCGTGACTGAAGAATAATACAACGACAACGTCAACGTAAACAGGTAATTATACAAATCTGTTTATACACACATGTATATATATATATATATATAACGTGTTGTGTTTTGAATATTTTCATAAATTATTTCAAAGCATACATAAATGATTTTTTTATATTTGAATAGAATGCAATTTTATAAAATATATTAAAAAATAAACCACACTATTTCCAAATATCAATTAATGAGAGAAAATGTTCAGGTATTATTTACAAATGCCTGATTACTAATATCGTTTTTATTATTTATTGCACTTTTTAGGTTTTTTTTTTAAAACTAATTATCTTCAATATGTCTATTTATTTTGAAAAAATAATATTTACTTTTGTCGATATGTAATTATGTCTTATGTACAAACAGATAATAATTTCTGTTAACTTCTATATATATTAAAACGGGTTTGAATTTAAGGAATGATATTTAAATAATATAATTATGAACCATTATTTTCTTGATATGATTTTTTTTAAGATTTTATTTTCAAAATGTTCAAATGTTCTCATGCATGGTTGTTTATATAGTGTGCGAGAAAAAAAATTTATTTGTGAAAATAAATTTAGAGCTGCAAATCCAAAAACCATAATTATACAGTTACAGTTATATAATATAATTGTTATAATTTATTTCAGTAGCAAATGTAAATATTTGATATATAAAAACTAGACAACTGTTTTAGATCTGACATGCCTCCGGAGGCTGATGCAAGTGCAGGTTTGATACCAAACGAAAGAGGAGCATTGTTTCTACAAGTCTCTCCAGGATTAAATTTGTCGTGGCCTAATGAGGATACTAATTTAACATATAACATCCCACATGGTAAATTTTCATCAATTATATTCTTTTTTTTTAAAAAAATGTACTATTGCATATTCTTATAAAAAATATATTATTGTTTTGATGAAAAAGTAGATGTACTGACCTTCACTTTGTTTTATAGAGAATGTTGTTTATTTATAAGTTTTGTATTTTTAAGAATTTTTTTGTTTTTATTAAATAAGACATTTGAATGAAAATTTTAATTTATTTGATTTTGTTTGGTAGAGTGAATTGATTTAGTAATTGATCATAGAATTTTGTTTACATTTGAATTTCTATTTTAGGCATGACATTGTGGCCATGGTGTGATTATTGGAAAGATCCTCAACACATACTATTCCATCTTGCAAATGTCTGTTTTTTTATAGCCTATGCTTCGAATAATAGCACAAAAGGTGTTTTATTTATGCATTCCGTTTTGATATTAGGTGAGATTAAATGTGTTCCATTATATACACACAATAATTTTTGTACCTTACAAAAAAAAAAAAATTAAACTATTTTATATTCTGAACAATACATAAATATAATTTTCGTACAAAACATTTATCCGTCAGATTTATTTCAAAGCCGATTATGTATTTTATTTAAAGAAATCTTCTTTTTTAATTACAGGTTTTATGTTATTCGCTGCCTGGGCTTGGAATGTAATATGCGCTCCAGATATATTCACTTGGAATTTTGCTTTTATTGTATTAAATATTGGTCAAGTTGTATATATTATTTACCAAATGAGACCTGTGAAATTTGATCCCGAACTTGAAGAAGTGTATCATAATTTATTTTTTCCGTTTAAGGTACATATAAGTAAAGAATATTATTTGAAATGAAGACGAATATATGCATATTTGATAATATTTATTAATGAAATATATTAATATATTACTCAGGTTTCTCGTTTACAATTTAAACGAATGGTTAGCTCAGATTATGCACAAGTAATGTCACTTCATGCTGGTGAAGCGTATGCTATGCAAAATTTGACTAAAACAGACCGATTGGGCCTTCTTTTATCAGGAAAAGTGCGTATGAATTCAGTTTGAAAATAATTAATATATTTTTTAATATAATTTTATATTATTTTTGATTATATAATTTTTTTTATTATTTTATATCTAGTTTTCATATATATCATTATTTTACCTAATACTTTAATACATTGAAAATTGTTTATGAAAAATAAGATAACCGTATCTTTCATTATGACTTTGACGTACACATGTCTTCTTTACACATCTAAAGCTAAGTTCCAGATCTGTCTGAAACGAATATCGACAAAAATCGAAACCAGTCGTAGAAGAAATGAATTTGTTCGTGGCCTGTAGGATTTGTATAGTATAATAAACAGCAGATACACAAGAGAACTACATAGTGGGGATTTTGTTTATTTTTTTAAATTTTTTCAATGTGTAACAAAAATACTTGTAATGTATAAAAGTCATACATATTGTGAGATCTGTGACAGTAAACTTTATTGTTTAGATTGTTCAGTTTCACACATGTGTAAATTTTTTTGTTTGTTTTTGTGTTTTTATTTTTTTGTACATTTTATTCATTGGAAATCATTATATCACATATGTATCATAAAAACAGATTATATTTACTTTCTATGTAGAGTTTGGTTCATGTCCTGTGAATAGATATAAGAAAACAGATATTGAAATCACTTATCTTCATTTTGTATCAAATGTATTATTATTTTTTAGTATAATAAAAAAATATTATTTCTATGTTAAAAATACTGAGAAAATTGATAAATGTTTCAGTTTTTACAAATAAATTGTTACTATCAATGGTGCTTAAAGTACAAAAATAATATCTGTTTCATAAATGTTATATGATTAATAATATTATATTAATTTTTATTTAATAAGAGTATTTGATATATTTAATCATATTTTTTAAAAAATTGGAACAGTTATAAAAATTGATACGATATTTATTCTAATTCAAATGATTTTTACAAAGTTGTATCTTTGAATTCAGTTTTTGAACTATTTGAATCTAAATAAAATTGAAAAATTTTAATTTTATTTATATAAAAATGAATGCTATTAAAAAAACAATAAACAGGAAACTAAAAATAAATATTCTATAATTCAATTGACTTCATCGTATAAATAAAATCTAATTTTTTGAGTGACTCTGTTAAAGAATTTAATATAAAAAAAACATTTAAGAGAGATATGATTTGAAATAACACTGTAATTATTTTTTCAGGTAAATGTTCTATCAGATCATCAATTTTTGCATCCTATACTGCCTTGTGAATTTCTTGATTCGCCTGAATTTGAATCAAGTAGAGCAACAATGGATGATAAATTTAAGGTATGTTAATAAAATGTGTTAATACGAGTCAAATGTAATATTAAAGATGAATTATTTATAGTACTGAGTATTTTTTCTTCGGAAATAATTTATTAAACCGATCACTAGGTATCTATAGTGGCTGCCAGTACATGTCGTTATTTATATTGGCAACGAAGTGCTCTTGAATATTTATTTGTGAAGGAAACATACATTGCAACAGTGTTGACGACGCTAATAGCTCGTGATATAACGACAAAGTTGTACGCAATGAATAATAAAATCGTGACGGAAAAGGGTTCACATCTAGATATTCGATTACCCAGTATTACATCTTCTTTAACATCTGCAGGTGAATATAAATCGCCTGCGAAAGGACGTAAACAAGGAAATATTATAGGTAAACGTACAAAAATAAATTAGAATCCCAGACTTCATAAAAAAGTTCTTTGGGAAATATTCAATTATGATTATTGTATATTTTGATATGAAAATATGTTTTTTGATGGAAATACTTTATCTTTAAGCGCATACATAGAAAATCCGAGTTTAGAAAAAAACTTAGCAGTCAGATCTCCATAATTGTAGAATATCAGACATGTTTATGTTTCAAAACATCAACATATTATAGAAAAGCAAGAAGATATAGCGATGCTAACTCTTTTTAAAAACTACATATTTTTACTAATTCCGATATTCGTTATAAATATTGAGGATTGTTTATTAGGAAACCTAAAACTAACTGTTTTTATTAGATACTATTCTTATCGATATCAAAATTATTTTTTCAACACTATCAAATGACACATTTTTGATTTAAATAATGTATTTTAATCCATCAGTATTTCAAACTAAAAAGTTATTAATTCTTATTGAAACGTTTTTTGCGATACTCTGTTATTCATACCGTTATTTTAAAAACAATAATTATTATAAAAATCAACGAATATAAGATATTCATAATTTGGTATACATTTCTGTTAAACAATTTATATACATAGTGACTTTTTAATTATATTTTAGGATTATGTCCAGTTTCTCCAGAATCATTATATACGAATTCAAGTAGAGAAAGATTATGCCAAAATGGTAGAGAGAATGGTTGTAATGGAAGATTAAGTGAAATGGAACCATTAACAGAACTCCCATCGAATGACGATTTGACGTCAACAGGTGTGGAAAGTTGGCTTGAAAATAGTTCTAAGTACCATAGTTGTGAATTAGTGGATGAAGAATGATTTTATGTATTTAATATATATATATATATATATATGTATGTATGTATGTATGTATTTATATGCAGTTGAATTTCGAATCGAATTTAAAAGAATACATTGTTATCTCTGCACTATTTTCTCGATGTCAGCACAACTGAGCTACAAATTTATGATACGAAAAATTAATGATGTTTTTATGTATTGGTGCAAAATGAGTAGCTTTCACGTGCCATTACAATTGTATACATGGCAGTGACTGAAAGTATACGACGAAGTGACCATCTTAAGTACTACTTTGTAAAGGCGATAAAATCTCAAAAATGTTTCATGATTATAAAGGTATAATCGTGTTGAGGTTCTTTAATTTATGTAAAAGTATCTAAATTCAGAATTATATTTTTTTTCAAAATTTAATTTATAATTAATTTAAAAGCAATTATTAGATACTATTATTCCATACGATGAAATTCGATAAACTAAAATTAAAATCGTAATAATAGCGACCTTTCAAAGGTAAAATGGAACAATCAAACAGCAACTATACAGGAAAATACAATTGTTATATAATAATATTGCCAAGTAACTAAATATAGGCTACAAATATGCGGATCTGCTAAAAAGTTATGAAAATATTTTATTTTTATTAAAAACTATATATATATATATATATATATATATATATATAGATGTAACATACATGAAATAAATATTTTTTTGAGATAATAGAAAACAATTAAATTCATATCAAAAATAAATTCAATTAAAATGTAACAAAGGCAGAAATTAATTATTGAGACAAAACTTAAGAGTGATGCTGAACTGGTTCAGAGGTACTAATTAATAATTATTTTTTATTTAAGATGTGACATGAAAGCTTAATAATTCTTTAATAAGAATAAAAATAACTATATATGTTCGATTTTTGTAAATGCATTATTTTTAGAAAAAAAAACTGGTTAAATTGCTAGATTATATTAAAATAAAAGTACCTCAGTCTTATATGAAATACTGTGTTAATAAATATGTATAATTTTGTGTATAAATATATATACTTAATTTTTTACTTAATAAATGGCTATTTATAAAATATTCGTTGAAATTTATGTATATGTGTGTGTGCAAGATATTTAGTGTTTGATTAATCATAGGTGTGAAAAATGGATCATCAAAAATTATCCAACTTCATCGATCCAATGTCTATCCTTTTTATACAATAGCGAATACATTTATTAATATCTATATTCTCTTTATTAATATATTTATCTCTTTCTGGGAATTATAACGTTGACTTATAGTATATCAAATGCAATTGAATCATTGTATTTATTTACTAAATCGTTTTAGTTTCGCTGGACTTGTTTATATATTGTTTGAATTGAATAAACCTTTTACAGAAGTAATTAACAGATAATATTATACAGTAATTAATAGACATACTAGAAAAACAAGTATTTGTTTTATTTCTTAAACGCAGCTTGGATAAAGATAGATTGAGATAAGGAGATAATATTGAAGTAAAGAAGTATACGTTTATGTATGTATATAAGGAAACAAAATAAAATACAACTCTTGAATATAAATTCACCGAATAGTAATTTATATACTCAAAAAATGAACACATCTGTCTAATATAAGATTGCATGCATAGATCAAACGTTTGTGTAAGCCGGATGTCGAGACTTGACTTTTTGTCACTTAGTTATTTTAACCTGAGAAGATGCATACGGAATTTTATTTTCAGATTTAAAGTATATTTTTTTAAAAAAAAATTAAAATCAATTTGTTATTATAATAATAAATAATAATAAAAACAAATTTAAAATTTTTCTTTTACTATTTCATTTTTTTTTATAGTTATATCAAAAATGTAGATAGTTAATAAATTGAATATAAAACAATGCTACAAAATAACTATATCCAATTTAAATTTAATTTCACTGATTTATTATGTATTAAATATTTTCGAGAAATATAAATAAAAATTAATTTCTAAAAAATATAAATGCTATTCGAATACAGTTGTGTAGAATAAAATCTGTTTATTTTATATGTTCCTGTGAATTAATATTACACTGAAGAAAATAGTAATTTATTTTTATTGAAATGAATAAAGAAGCTGTTTAGATAATTATAGCTTATTGACAATGATAAATTTATCTTTTAATTGGATAGTTTAATGGTACACAGTTTAGATAAGTGCTGCAACATAACGGAAATAAGACCGCATTTGTGTCACGGCATGTTAGAAATATAGTTGAAGAAATCTAGTTATGAACTTCATCTAATACTTCTTGACTTCATGACTTCTTCAAAAATCGACAACATGAAACGTATAGTAATATCTGAGATGAATATAAAGGAAGATACTGTTGTTTTTATAACTGTTTATATGATTTACGTTTATAATTTTTGAAAGAGTGTAAATGTAAATTTCATATAAACCCTGTAGAATATGTGAAAAAATTCGAATTTTACTTATATCTGTATTAATGTATTAAAGAGATATTGTACAAAGATAGATTTGAAATACATTTTTTAATAAGAAGATTATATATTTGTATAATTTTAAAATGGTTTAATTTTTACAATTTTATTTTTTTCTACAATTTTTCATTGTTTTATTAAATTTTATATAATTACATCCTTCTCTTATCACTGACTCTTTCATCATATTCATATATCGTATAGAATTTTTAATTATATATATATATATATATATATATATATATATATAGTGTTTAATATAAGATAAATACAGAGCTTAAAAGAAGATCTTTGAATTAAAATTAAAGTACTTTAATTTTGAATTATTATTAACACTAAGTGTTTGATATGTGGTTTACATATTTCGGCAATAATTTTGTATTAAATGTAAATAAATGAAATTATATATATATATATATATATATATATATATTTATATATATATATATGTATCAATGTGGATAATTTAAAGAATTATCCTTCCAATATATATCTTCCATGGCCAGTGTTCAATGCGCTCAATTTCACACATTAAAAATATGTATAGAATAAGTTAAGAAACGACTCTGTTTATAATCAGAATATCATTAGCGTATATCGATAAGAAGAAACCGAAATTACATGAACAATGCATTAAATCATTTCACTGAAATAGTTTTGAAACCCTTATATGGTGACAAAATTCAACCACAATGATTGTAACAGCTTCAAGCGAAAATGTATTCAGTTCTAAAAAGTAGACTAGACATGTCCGAGTCAAAGTTTGTCCATTGAGATTTGGTTAACCACTGATGAAGTAAAAATAACAGATAGATATATTTTGAAATAAAAAATATATACTTAATTCTTACTTATCTTTCATTGCGGTTATAATATCATAATTAAAAATGACACTTGTAATTTATTATTAATACAAATTTCAACGAAGTGGACTATGATTAATTATAAGTGATACTTTTTTAAAGTATAATATTTCGAAAATTAAATATTTAGTTATAAACTGAATATTATTTACAGTTAATCCAAAACAGTTTATCAATGGGAATATTATGAATTTGTGAATATATAGAATTGTAAATAAGAGTACGTTAAAGAACTGAAAAAGTTGCTTTTTTGATATAAAAAAAAATAAAAATTATAATTTGGAATCAGTTTTTTTTTTTTTACTATATGATAAGCTTTTAGTAAACACAAACTGTATTTTTAGACACTAAATAAGTTTAACAATAAAAATAAATTCCCAAAATATCTATTTAAAATTTAGATATAAAATGTAAAAATCCAAAATTAATGTTCATTTATTTCATAATGTTTTGTTTCGTATACATTAAATGGAATAAAAAAAATATTGATTGGTGATATTAAAAAAAAAACAAGAGAAATTATTAATCACAAGCCATATATATATATATATATCCAAAAAGATATTAATGAATTGACGGAATAAAAAAATAAGAAAATGTAATGGAAGTATATAATGAGTAAATAATACAAACTACATATAAACTGATAAGGCATAAATAATAAAAATTGATAATACAAACTGCAAGAAGTTAGATTGAAATACTATTCAACAGTGGTTCGTAAAACGACTTTATATATCTATTATATATATATATATATATATATATATATATATATATGTGTGTGTGTGTGTTTAATTAAAAAAAAGACATGCAAACTATATAAAACCTCTTAATAGTCTTAAATACCACGAGTAATTAACTAAATATATCATAAATTTAATTAATTCTAGTAACATGAGCGTTTTTAATAGTTAAGCAAATAATTAAAATGTATATATAGTGTAGCCACATATGAATCCATCTTTTTGTATTATTTATGTCTCTGATCATGTGTTCATATAAACTTCAGTACATATATAGACATGCTGTGGCTATTCAAACATAAGATACAAGATAGTAAATGTCTTTGTCCTGATCATATTTTCTTTGATCTTGCACCAGCATCTGGTGCATTAAATTTGATTATTTTTATACTGATATTAGATATTTTTGAGAGATACCAAGATTAAAATAATTATTTGTTTAAAACACATTATATATATATATATATATATATATATATATATATATATATATATATAATTACAGCTCAATCAAATATTTGTTAAATATTATAGAATTGTAAGAATTCTTTTTATAAGTTATTTCATAACAGAGTAATAATTGAATCTTAAATTGTAAAACAAGAAAATAAGAGAAAAATCTAGAAATTATTTTTTTCCGCATGTACTATTAAATTATAATAAAAATTATCAGTCAAACATAAAGAATAATTATACATAAGTACAAGAAAGGCATTAGAATAATGGTATTATTTCTTGTTTCAATATTATGATGTTTTTGAATTTTAGGTAGCATTTTTAATTTTTTTGTTGTTTTACTACTTAACAATTTAAAGATAAACTTAGTTTAATTACGGAACATACTAGATTTTAAAAACATTTTTTAGAGGTACCTTTTTTAAAAGGTACCTTTTTTATATTGAAATTCAGTCAGATATTTGTTCGATATAAAAATGTTTAAATACATAATCTTATAGTTCATTCAGTAGTAATGAAAAAATTACACTCTAAAGTATGCAACATGAAAAATAAAAATATAATTACTCTAGTCAAAAGTATTATTCGATAAGATTAGACTTTTATTTATAAAATATATTTTTACATGTGAAGAAGAGGTATTGTTATTATGATTTTATTGCTCGTTTAATTGTACTTTTTTATACTTTGAGTAATATTTGCTTATATAATTGTATTGTTTAATAATTAAAAAATAACATCGGGTTGGTCGTCAAACATATGGAAAAGCAAAAAAAAAAATATTATTAAAGATTTACGTCGAATATAACGATGAAATGTGTATTTTTAACATTAAGTTGTATATATATATATATATATATATATATATATATATATATATATATATATATATATATATATATATAATCTTCATCCATACTATATCTATTATTAGCCATTATTTACTTCGCATACTACGGAAATGTGAGAAGAAGTTATTATAATTAAGATACATTCTTTCATTTTATATTAATCAATAAATAATATCATTTAATAATTAAAATTAAATTCAATTTCTTTGACAAGGATATTAAAATATAAAAAATGAATTAAATCGTGCTTTTGAACTGACAGAAATATATCTTATAGGTACTAATACCGGGATTTAAAAAACATATTCAATATTTTTTAATAGTTATATATATATATATATATATATATATATATATATGTTGATATTGAGAGATTATTGTGTTCTTTATTTAGAATACCAATAGATAATAACAATGTGTACTTGAAATTATGATGATACATTTTAATTATTTAAGGATTACATAATACATATTAATTTGGAATTGAAACACTGATAGAAATTAAAACAGTGCGATTTTTAATTGATATAACAGTCATGTACTTTTGTTACATAGTATTAAAACTATGACAATATGACGAGTCCCTAGTATTAAACTCGTGACTCATATACCCGTACTTTGTGAATAGAAGTACATAAAATAAGATGTATTTTATGATGAATCATTGACTGAAACATTATCTGATGAATAAAGTATTAATAGATTAGCGGGATAGTGGAGTTTATGGTTTACAAAAGCGATAGTATCAACTTTGCTACTGGTGTTTGAATGGTTTCAAAAATTGTTAGACATCATTGTACTAGACATTAAAGTTTTAGTATAACATTTGTAGCTTGGTTTGGAGCGACGATTTTTTTTAAACGATTTGATGATTATCAAATCATTTGATTAAATGATTTGAGAAATGATACAGACTATTAATATTGAGATTTTATAAGATTAATTTAAAAAAAAAACCAAAATATGAAAAACAATATAATTAATGAGATTATTGGTATATATCATATATTATAAATTAATGGGAACTCATATATTATTGGTTTAGAATTTTTGCACTGAAAAGTGTTTGTAAAAATATATAAAAATAACTAAATATAAAATATAGAAAGATATCAAATTTAGTATAAATTATTCACCTAGTTTGTCCTTGTTTAATATTTAAAAGCAGGTCAAAAATACACACAAATACACATACACACACGCATATATATATATATATATATATAATTATTTTAAATAAAAATATTCTGAATGATAATTTAAATATTAATTTATTTAAGGTACGTTTTTATGTATTATAACATATAATCTTTAATTTAGTGAATGTCTTACATGATAATTAATTCTTTATTCGATTTGGTTGCAGTATCCTTTAACATCTTTAAAATTAAGTTTTATTACTTGCATTTATGTTATAAATTTTGAGTATTCTGCATACTTTTTTCTTGTAACATACAATCAGTATTGAAAATTGATCTAAGTGCTTAAGAAGCATTCTAAGTAAAAGTGTTTTTTTTTTTTTAAAAAAATAAGCATATTAATAGCATAAATAGCAGATTAATTATTTGAAGAATAATAAGCAGAATATATAAATTTAAGATGAGTATAAAATCATTTCTTCATGGAATTTATATTTTATTTAATAAATTATTATTTTCATTATGTTTGATTAATTATATGTTTTCTTTTTGATTTATAAACGAATATCGTTTTTTTGATAAAATAAATGAAATCATTTTATAGTACTTATATCAGAAATCAGATACTGTATAAGTCTGTGACAGCGTACTTTTTACAGACATTCTTTAATGCTTGGATGCGATTGTATATGGACCAGTATGTGCATTCGTAAGTGCATAGAGGTGTGTATCGAGGTATATACGTCTACAAATAATCAGCCAATTTAAAATCCAGTTAATATCATTTTAAAGTAATATATAGTTTTTAATATATTTCTTGACACTTGATGATTGAAAGCGAAGGTGAATGATCTCATACACACCGCTTCTCTGTGATTGTGGTAACATATACTGACGGATTGTATTTGAAAGCAACAAAACTTAAAAAAGTGCATACTTAGTATATGACTAAGTCTATAACGTTTACTATTCATATTCTCGCAACGATTTAAAGCGACTGTTTTATATTTTATTCATATATTATATATAGTATAAGCAATTTGAAGAAAAAATATAATATTTCAACAAACATATTTTAACATTTCTATAAATTTTAATATTGCTAACTGCCTGAATTTATACCCTGCTATTTTTTTTTGCAAAATGTGAACATAATTATTTCTATTTTAGAAGAAATGTATGCATGTTTCGGGTTATGAAAATAATTGTCTATTAAAGATATACTAAAAATTATAATCCTAAATATCCACTTTATAGAATAATGAAAGTCGTGTAAAAATCGACACTGCATTCTTTATATTTATTTTCAAAATATTAAAAAGGATTGTTATTTTTTAGAAAAAATGTTTTCAGAAAAAATCAATTCTATTCCTTCTCTTTCTCTATCTCTCTATATATACATACATAAAAGATAAAAGACTGTATTTCCAATAGAAGTTTTTAACGTATCTAAGTTTGTCTACTCAGATTTCTAAGTTCGAATTTTCAACATACAGCATTTAAAAATAAGAAAATAGTGATTCCGAATCTTCAATGGGTTTAGACCTAGATAATATGTAAAATAATCGAAGAAGAGATCACATCTTCAGTCTCAGTTAAAAAACTAATTTTATCTTTAATTTTAAATAATTGATTTATTTCTTTTAGTTTTATAATATTTTTTTTTCTTTATTTAGTTATGATTCTTTCCTAGTTTTCAAATCAGTATTTAAAAGTTTTTATTAATTTTTAAATGAAATTATTTTTCTTTACTTTCTACTTTCATTTTACTATTTTTAACAATTGTTGTTTTTAAACCAATTAATTTTTAATTTTCATTTTCATTTTATTCAAAATCATGTCATTTTATATTATGTATATTATTAAAATTACCTGTCAGCATTATATATAATGACCTGTATATTCAGTATATATTTATATATATATATATATATAGAGAGAGAGAGAGAGAAAATGTTTACAAGGTACACAACAACCTTTTTACCCATTTATTTATCTATTTTAAATAAAATTAGTATTTCTGGTCAAAAAGTATTCCTTAAAATCAGACAGTTAAAGTCTTATGAAAATTTAATTTAATTTTTTAATTCTTTGTACGCCATATTGTATATTTATTGGTTGACTTATCAAATATACATTTTATTTTTCATTTAATTCATCATGTGTTAACTGAAAATCGCTATTCAAATACAGATATAAACATATCAACACGTAAAATCAACTTGTATATAAGAATGTTATATACCTATTATACTATATGCTTCAACCACATAGCTTAGATGGTGGAGCGCCAGCCAGTCATACGGGTTGCGATGAGTGAATCAGAAGCATGGCTCACGTGCGACCTATTTCGGTTATAGTTTTTGGTATAATATTCTATTATACTGGTCAAGTTCAATTTGAATGGTGAAACGAAATCATTAACTGATGAAATGTTTTCTAATCAAATTATAAGTAAACACACACATAAATATCAATGATTTATTTAAACTTAATAGTATGAAAAAAATATAAATAACAAATGTGGTTGGTTTGATGTAACATATAACAAATAAGTTAAATCAACCCTTCAATATTAATAGTCTCATATTATAATTCTATAAAACATGTCGATAAAAAGAAGTGTCAAAAAATGTAAACTATTTTGGATTCGTTACTGGCTACTGGTAAGTCATTATAATTACAAATACATACATATATATATATATATATATATATATAAATATATATGCATATATACTGATTACTAGTAATTACTATTAAGTGTCCGAGGTCAATACAAATAAAATAATTTATATGTATTGTTAAGTTTCAAGGTATTTAACTAATAATACTATAAATGTGTTTCTTAACTTTACTGTTTAATTATTGTTTACAAAATTAAAAAAAGAAAAAAATAACTGATTTAATGAATCAAATATTTTAAAAATATTATATATATATATATATTATTTACTTATCTATTATAATAAATATTCTGATATTTTTTGCCTCTTTCATTTCAAATGTAAAGTATATAAAAAACAGTAATGTGAAGACACTACATTTTCTTAATAATAAAATAAATATTTCATGTATAATTTTACTTTAAAGATGGTAGTTAGTTAAATTTTTATCGGAAATTAACTACTCGATAGAAAAATGTTGACTCTTTTGGTAATAAATAATATAAATAATATAATATTCATAAGATACGAAACGAACAATAAAGGTATGCAAATTTTAATATCAAATACAATACTCAGAATTAATATGACTGAACTGTGTGATCATCTTACAGATATTTTTGTGAAATAAAACACTTTTTCCGAAATTTATTTTTACTATTTTAATAAAATAGTATTTATCTGTTTATTTTTTAAATTTAATTTAGATATTTTCAGTTGATTATAATATTGTATTGAGCAATTCTTATATTTTTGATCCAGTGAATATTTATCTATATATCTATCTATCTATGTATATATATACATATATATATATATATATATATATATATATATATATTTATATATATATATATATATATATATATATATATATATATATATATATATATATATATATATATCATAATAATACAATTTTATTTTATCAAAATGCACGATAATTGATCATTTTAATTTTCATATTCGATATTCAATTAATGGATATTTTGATAAAGAATGTATTTATTAATGTGGCTATGGTGTTGATTTATTGGAAAAACTTGATATTTCGTATTAAGAAATATTGAAAAATACATAAACGTTTTAGCATGTAGAATATGTTCACAATTCCATTATTATAATGCATAAAAAAATAAGCACTGGGCGAGGAACAATTAAAATGTTTAGGTTTCTTCATATATTTATTATTTAAAAATCAATAATAATATTTATGAATGTAAATAAATTATAATACACTATTCATATTTACTTCCACACATTACATTATTTACTTCTGTTTTTTTTTCATATTGAATTACTTAATCAAGTAAAAAAATAGAAAATACTTAAAAAAATTATTCATATATTTTCTAATGTTATTAAAAAATATATTAGAAAATATATGAATGCTTAATTACTATATAAGCATTTTTCAATCTTCAGTATTATTAGATATATTTTGACATTTTTATTTAAAAATTTTGAATAAAATATACAAGAGTGTATTTATAATATGTAAAATTAGATTCAATTGATTTATTTTTAATGTTTTTACATTACAATAGTTTCATTGTTGATAGTAATCATTATCTTAATAAAGATACGCAAAAAATATATGTATTTAAAACAATTTATAAAAGTTTATATGTTATCATTTTCAACCACAAAATGCCACTAATATATCATTCAGTAATCTATTACCTGAAATATTGCACAACAAGGACTTTTTATGGACGTGGCCACACCTTCGCTTACTTTTTTTATATTTTTTTATTTAAAAGTCTTTTAAAATTAATAATAATCGAAGTATTTTTTAAATACGACAAAACAATTCTTCGAAAGATTTTTAGAATTTTTTATGCTTAAATGTTACTAATTTTCTTAGTAATTTTTTATCTGTTAACGAGACAAAATTTTCAATACACTAGTATAGAGTATATTTTATTATATGATAATAGTTTAAAATTAAAAATATATGATTTTCATTCGTGATTCCGTTAATGCGATATCCTGATGGTTTTCATCCTTTTGGATCGTCTGATTTTCTGTCCTTAATTAATGTCTCAGAAAATGGCACACCTACCGATAATAATAGCAGAAAACAGACAATCAGATAATCTAAAATAATGAAGATCATTAAGATAATGTATGTAACAATTTATATGAATGAATCTCTAAGAATATAATTCTTAATATATTGAAAAATATACAAATTAAATTAACTGCAATTTTTCAATCAAATAATGAATATATATATATATATATATATATATATATATATATATATATATATATATATATATATATATATATACACTCTAAATTTTTAGATTATTTGGAGTGCCATTGTAATTATTATCTTTTATATAACATATAAGTGTTATAGGACTAAACCGGAATATTTTTACTTAAGAAAAATGTTGGGGGTAAGTAAGTAAATGACAATTGTAATCTGTATATATGATATTAAGTTAATAAATATTTAATTTCGTTTTAGATTGGGCTCTGTGTTGCCCGTGGTTCAGCGTCAGTATTAAATATTAGTTGTTTCTTAGTATTGATACCCATGTGTCGTTCTATCGGTACAATATTACATTCGATAATGGGCCGTATCTCAAGTAGAATTCTTGCAGTTTGGTTATCGAATGCAAAAGTGTTCCATATGAGTTTCGCGGTCACTATAGTATTAGCTTCGGGTCAGTTTTTGTCATTCATTTATATTTAATTAATTTGTATTACTCTTTATTTTATATTTTTAGTATTACACTCTATAGCTCATATTATTAATGCATTTAATTTTACAAGAAATTTTAACGAAGAATATCCAGATATTAACTGGCCATCTAGTAAAGATCAAGTAAGTATTTTAGACAATTTTTATATTTTTTCTATTACTGTTTTTAATATAAACCCATATACAGATCTAATGTAATTAAATGTAAAAAATTAAAATAACTTGCAATATTAAATATAGTTAGTTTATTAGCTTAGAAACAATATTATTTTCGATATAAAATTTATAAAAAAATAACAAATGGATATAAGTATACTATATATATATATATATATATATATATATATATATATATGTAAATGTATATATATATTCTTTTTTTAGAATCCATTAAAATTATTGTTCACTACAATACCAGGTGTGACAGGATTTGTAATGCTATTCATTCTGTTACTATTATCATTTACATCTATGCGTTGGTTCCGAGATAAATACCACAATGTTTTTAATTTAACACATAATGCCGCTATTTTGTTCATGGTGTTGTTAGTATTACATCCTAACAGGTGAGTGAACGTCTGAATAAATATAATAATATAGATTTACATTGAACATACAATTGGATGTGAATATATATATATATATATATATATATATATATATATATATATATATATATATATATATATATGTATATCTTTATTTGTATTCTTATTATGGGCCTTTTTTATTCTTTAATTGCTACTTTAAGTGAAAATAAGTGTAAACAATTTTAAAATAAATATGTCTTATTATCTACATTATTGAAAATGTTTTCTTTAAAAATAATCATTTCTATAATAATTTTATCGAATTTATTTTTGTTTTGTATTTGGTTTTTATTTTTTTACTAGTCATTATAAACAAAATGATTAGTTATAATGTTATTTCATGTAACGTATAAATATACTAATATTTTATTTTATCTCTTCCTATTAATATTATTATATATGGTATTTGTAAAACGAATCATCTATTAAGAAATATTAATGAAAAAAAATATTTGTGCATAATGTATTTATGGTATTTTTTTTCGGATATAAATAATAAAAATACTACTTAATTATTTTGTAGAAAACATACACTTTATTGAAACAGTAAGTTTAGAATGATTTTTATTTGATTTTTTTATAATATTTATTATTTTACTCAACTCATTTCTGTTACGGAAATATTGAAATCGTTGTGCACAATTAGAGATTTAGGTCATCACATCTATTAATATTTAAAACAATGATCCTCGAAGCTATCAAAATTAATACGGATCTTAGATTTTTTATGCTGGTCTACTTATCGATGTTTACTGTTTTTAAATTCATTAATTGAACGTTTTACCACGAGAAGATATTAAAGTGGTATTGGAGAGTTTCAAAAATTCGATAAGCATAGTTTGAAAATTTTTGTTTTAAAATATATTTTAATAATAATTTGTCCCAATAACAAAAGTATTGTTGTATGATTTATGTTATTAATCCCTTAAAACATATATATATATATATATATATATATACATATAAACAAATATTAAATTTCGTATTTATTCCTGCTAATATGTTTGCATTAAAAAACATTTTTATTTCAGTGGCGTTCTTAAAATGCAAGTGAATACAATTGAACATGTTCCAGGATGTACTTTAAATACGACTCGTCTAAATACATTAATATTCGACGTTACAAACTCATACAATTATTGTGAACATCCACCACAATTTGTTAACATTAAGTCAGATGTAAGTTTGATTTTTCTAAATATATTTTTGAGACGTTTTATGTTAACTATTATTGCATTGTAATAAATTTTATGTTTATTTGCTTTCTTATTCCTAGATATACATACATACGGACATATATATATATATATATATATATATATATATATATATATATATATATTTGTAGATCCAATTTAGGCTTCTACATGAAAGTATTAATAAAAGGCGTAGGGGTTAAGAAAAGTCATGTTATTTTTTATTTAGTATTTTATTTCAATTGAATACTAATTCAATAAAATACAATTGAAATGCTAAATAAGGGATGACATGTTTTTTTTTAATTTTTGCGTTTTCTAATACTTTCGTGTGGAAACCTAAGTTGAGTCATCATATATATATATATATATATATATTGTGTTTTAAAAATCTAATATTACAATTTGTATTTTAAATACCTTTAAATGATAGAAACATATATTGTAGACATGGTTTTGGATACTTATTCCACTATGTATTTACTTAACGGAAATATTATGCAGATTTTATTCGAGAGAGGACGAAACAACTGTAGTAAAGGCTTATCGTTTGCATGGAAAAGTGGCACATTTAACATTAAAATTAAATAAAAATCTGAAAATATTTCCAGGCCAGTATATATTAATTAAATGTCCAGACATATCTGTATTAGAATGGCATCCATTCACTATAGTTTCGGTATGCAGTTAAATTATATGAATTTCATTAATGAAACGAATCGAATTTTTATTTTTGTTTATGTTTCAGTATACGCAATCTAGTCAAATATGTGATTATGTCACAATCACAGTATTAATCAAAGCAATTGGAGACTGGACTACAAGACTGTATAAACTTGTAGATATTCCAGTTATCGATATTCCAATGTCGCCGTACAAATATAATAATGTTCATATAAGAAGTCTCAGATTTCAAACAGATGGACCGTATTGGAGTCCAATGAGTAAAATCATTTCATCGAAATGGGCCGTATGCATTGCAGCCGGTATTGGAATAACAGCATTCACTGCGTCTTTAAGATATTTATTGTAAGTGTATTAAATGAAACGTACAGTTTATATTTGTGTTTATAAAGAATATTGTAAATAAACACCGTTTATAAATTATAATATGAACGAATTGTTAACATTAAATATAGTAAAGAATAATGTAAATTCATGTAATTAACTTTCAAGTTTCTAAATTTTTAAGAGTGTATTTTTAAAGAGTGTATAATTAAAAAAAAATATTTTTCCGAAATACAGTAGACACTCGTTGAATGAATGTAATTGGTGTAGTACTGACGGTCGTTCCTCAAAACGGTCGTTGTATAAGGCACTTATAATATGTAAATCTTCTAATTAGTGCAAAGCCGCCAAAATCTTAACCGTACATTTGATAAAATTGGTCCATTCAGTAAAGACGGTCCTAGTGACCCATTCCATTCTGTTCGACTGCCAAGTAATCCCCAGTGCACTTTTTATCACTTTGTGCTCTCTAAAAACATGTGAAGTCTATGAATGATACATAAGAAGAAGATTTAATTTGAAATCATCAGATGTATTAGCTCCTAACAACAATTTTAATCCGTCTTTCACGAGGTTATCAAATCCTGACTTAAATAATCACCACGTATCTGCTTATCACGTATCCAAATTAACAAAAGTATTTATATTTTCACAATATGGGAATCAGGATTAATTTTTCTGGTCGCATCAGTAACAGCAACATTATCTATTTTATCTTTTACTTTTATGAAAGTATACATGGAAGAATGGGACATGCCATATTGTCTAGTAAGTTCATTGATCTTAACTTCTTCTTCATGTGTTTTAACAAATTCTTGCTTAAATTCATGCAATTTCTTGTTTTAAAGCGTGACTGAGTTCCCAATCACATTGTAGTGTAGTCAATCAGGGTCTTTATTTCACAATATATGATCCTTTTGTGGTGAGCAATGCGTGCTTCATGAAACCCGGTCATTGTGAGATCAGTCGTTCGGCGGGGGTACACTGTACATGTAATTTTAATTTAAATCCAAGCGGAAGTAATTTTTTTCTTATAAACTGTACTGGATCAAAAAACTCTTTATTGGAACATTCGTTTAAAATGACTATTTTTATAAATAACTATTCTATATTCTATTATTATTTATATATATATATATATATATATATATATATATATGTGCGTGTGTCTGTGTGTATACAATAATTATTCTTTATTACAGAGACAATAATTCAACTAAACCGAAAAGGATTCATTTAATTTGGATAATTCGACATCCAACGCACATATTTTGGTTTTCTGATTTAATCTGTGATTTAATCAATAAGGTAATACAAATATGGGTCTATTTACTATACATTATTTATAAGAGTATATATACAAATAATTAATCAGATTATAGTGAAAACATTTACCGACATTGAGATTGAATGTTGAAAATTTGCATTTTTAAATTTTTATTTCAAAAGGCTTATTTATAACTCTTATTACAGCAAGAAGCATGTTTTTAATTTATTACATTTATTAGTATTTATATATGAGTATTTGAAAAAATAAATTAATTTATAATGTTTCATTTTTTGTTATAGTCATTTCTTTATTAATATTATCAATAAAATTTGATTGATTTCTGTCAAATTAGCAACAATTTTATCATATGATAATACAGACACATCTTATTGTGATTGATCTTATTTAAAGCAGGTTAATTTAAAAAAAACGCGATTTTTATATAACAAACTACAGTACAGAATTCTTTATTTTTTCTTTTATATTTATTAAATAACATCCCAACAGAATATTATTTAAATTAGAAAATAAATTGAATTATTTTTAACTGAAAGTTATTATAAATATTCTTGTATATAACAATTGTTAATTTCCAAATTAAAAAAATAATTAAAGCTATTTTAATTTTTTACAGTACTGGAATTTAAATCAACCAGACAGATTCATTATACAGATTCATATAACCCGAAAAGATGATGACTTCAACAGTTCTAATAATATATTTGGCGAACAACACAGTATTTTATTACATAGAACTAAATATGGACGACCTAACTGGCATATGGAATTTCAGTTTTTACAACAACTCTATAATAAGTAGGAAATTTAATAATTTATTTAATATTTTGTGATTAAAACGATAATGTTTTCTTTTTCTTCCAGACAAACCGTTCATCTATTTACATGCGGTCCGAAAAAATTGTCGAGAACTGTACGAAACCATTGTATATTAAATAAAAAGAATAAATGTAATTTTGTGTTCATACACGATAATTATTCGTAGAATATTACTTATTTATTTAATTAAATGTAAATATATGTCATGTAAACGTTTATTATTTTTCTAATAAAATTTAATTCAAATCAGTACAATGTGCTTTATTATTTAATTACAATAAAATATATTATTAGTAAGTAAATATAAATAATATGAAAAAATATAGAGACAATTCGTTATATTCACTAAATAACGTTCTCTACTCCTGAATCCACTATCTGAATAGCTTTATATATACAAGCTTGGGACGAATTATTACAAAAAAACGAGAATATAGTATTCAGTCTTCCCATTATCATTATTTTTATCTCATCAATGATCGTTGAAAATATTTCGTTAAGAATACTATTTTTTAATAAAAATCTGAAATAATTAAAGTCCAGTGACATTTTTTATTCATTTATACTTTTTTTTTATTTAATATTCGTTAAATTTATTGTTTTCTTAAATTGATTTCGTTCGGGATCTTAAATCTTTTTATTACCTTTTCTTCTTAAAAAAAATCTACAATAATTAATAAATATATACATACATATATATATATATATATATATATATATATATATAAAATGAAATCAATAAATATTATGAGCTTAAATAAATTTCTCAAGAGCTTTAAAAAGAGTTATCCAATAACTATGTAAAGATTATCGATAAGAGTTATTTTTATTTAATGTGTCTGTTATTTTTCATTGTAAATATAATAAATAAATGATACAGATTACTTTCCTGAAAAGTTTATATAAAATAAATTAAAAAAATATTTTATCAATTGAGTAATACGTGTAAACATTTTTATTATAATAAAAAGTATGTTATTTTCAGTCTGCAACACGTTTCCAGTACATACTTTCAATTGAAATTCGTACGTCAATAAATATTAAATGTAATTTGTTATAACAAAAATCGAAAATAATATACTGTCGAAGGGTTCATATCTTCTAAATGGAATTATTGAATAATTCTAAATCGTATCCGATGGTCGAATTAAATAAAATATTGTGTTTATTCGCGATAATAAGATTTAATAATCACGAATTCATTTGGACATAAATAAAAATAAAATTAATTTTAGCCCCTTGGCTTAACTAATCAATATATTATAATCAATTCAATATTATATCTTATCAGTTTGGTGGTCTTTAAATATTAAGTGTTTGACAAATAATGCTTCATAATAAAATAAATACGTCCATATTGTACAATTTATCCGTCGTAATATGCCAGTTGTCACCTATGGTCTAATATAATTTTTTTTAATTAAATTTATATATCCCCAATTGTGACATACTGTCAATTGAAATATTAATATTTGTACAAGTTTCATTTATTGTACTTATTGGTTTATATTATGCTACCTGTATTATTGCTCTTGATATTTGATTTACTGTTTTAATGTTCTCTGTAGTAAGATAAACAGAGCAGATTTGACGAAAAAATGTATTTTTATATATACATTTAGTCATATGAACTATTGGTGTATACGAGTATGTTGTAAATAAAAAATTATGAAAATAATTCATTTATTTATTAACTCTCAATTAAACTTTACGTTTTGTATAAGAAAATAACTGAAATACAGATAAAAATAAGAAATAAATTCAATTATTATAAGCAAGTGAATGAATCAAGTATTCATAATTAAAAGTCAAGATTTGTATGAATTATTTTGTAAGTATATAAATTGAACCGCTCATCTTATTCTCTCTTCCCGACGAGTATTTTTTCAAACACAATTATTATAAAATTTAGACATTTATTACAAGAATTTACTAAAAATATTTCTGAATTGAATGTAAATAGAAGATTTGGTACGATAATAAATGTGTTTTTTTATTTTCACAGAATGCGAATTTTTCGATTTACTGCATAGACAAATATAGTTCCAAATTATATATTTAAGTAAAAATGATGATTTATTTCATGCATGATAAGGTTCTGATACTGAAAAGTATTTTCAGTCAAATTAAATCTTTTATATAAGAAAAAAGTAAAAAATTGTTTTTATATCAGGGAGGATTTAAAAATTTTCAAAATTAAATCCTATTCTAAAAAAAACAATTTACCAATAAAAAAATCATATTTTAAAACTTCCATCTTTAATGTAAAGAATACAATTACTACGAACATGTGACTTTTAACAAAAAAAATCAATATTTTTCAATTAAAAAAATTAAATAACAATCATGATTTATTTTATAGATAATAACATTGTCGAAAAACGAGCTTTCAAATGAAATTAAATCTCTACATATGAAAATAAATGCTGTTTTAAGATCAAACGAGAAACCAAAATATTCTCAAAAATGATTTCGGATTTGAAAAATTATAATTTAAAGAAATTATCTATTTTTCGACAAGAAAGTTGAAAGTGAATTATCGTTTTAATATATATTCACATTTAAATAGGAATCAAAATTTATTTCATAGTAAATACTATTTTATTGTCAAATTTCCCTTTTTATAATTTTTATCATGCATTATTTGGTATAAAAAGATCAAATTAATTAAATTTTAAAGTTAAACTGACTTAATTTCCAATAATTTACTTAATTATAATTTAATAAATTATTATATTTAATTATTATCATATTATTAAAAATTATTTTTAAATTAAAGTATATATATATATATATATATATATACTTTTATATAATTTCAAATTTGCATACAATGAAAATAAAAATGATATATAATTAAACTAAAAACTACATTTTCATTGAATATGTACTGATTTTTGCATAGAACATAAATTAGTTAAGGCCATTTTCTTATAATACTGCATATGTACCGAAACAAATAAATAATATATTTATTTTATTGTACCACACATTAATTTATTTAGAGCGAATGTTCGAAAAACGTCACACCGTGCATGAAATCGTTCGAGTAATAGCCGATTTTCTCACAAACCGTTAATTTTTTTCTGCGAGTCGAATGGCTGTACTGAGAACTGTAAGAAAGTCCTATAAATCGAACCCTTTTTTTCTAATCGAATCGAATTTTATTTATTGCACTGTATTCTCAAACTGTTGTAGGTATGTGGATTTCCTATTAAATTTTAACCCTTCTTCACAGTTCAATCGCTATGAATTTATTTCCGTTATTTGATGTTTTATTAGGCGATGAAATTTTGTTGTAATGCCAAATATTTATTACCTTGGGTACTTTATTATTTTATTAAAGCATATGGCTAAAAAAATTAAATTTTTACATTTATATACACACACAAATACACACAACACACACACACACACATATATATATATATATATATATGTATATATATATATATGTATATATATATATATACATATATATATATATATATGTATATATATATATATATATATATATACATACATAGAGAGAGAGAGAGAGAAAGAGAGGATGGAAATCGCTATAATTTAATTTATAAGAGAATGACAAATGTTATATATAAAATCTATTTGTGAATTAAGTTTAATAATTAATAAAAAATATTAAAGCATTTTTAAAATAAATATGAAAAAGAAAAATAAAAATCTCTTTTTATTTTAAGCAGGTGGTATATATATATATATATATATATATATATATATATATATATTAAATATGAATTTAGTTGTCGGTGTTCATTTGGGCATTAGCTTTATTTTTATGTGTACCCTATTTAAGAGATCAAGTATGCTGATTACATTATGTAACTATATTCAATCAGATAGTATATACGGAATGGACGTCATAAATGTAATCACCCTTGAATCTGAATTCAATTTTGATCAAGCGTAAAATAAATACTGCTTTTAATGGATTGTTAATGTAAGCATACTTAAAATGGTATAGTTATTTTATAAAAAAATATACATTAGATCGTTGAAAAGAAATACAATTTTTGATAACTCTCATTATATTTTTTGTAAATGGACTAAATATAAATTTATACATCAGTGATGTTAAGCTTTTTCAGTTACTTTGATAATTAATTCATATTTGTAAATAACTTAATTAATTTTCGACTCAGAAAGAAATATTTGGAGATCTTAATCTAATAAAACAAAACTAAATTATCAATAACGCTATATTAAAAAAAATCATACCTGTTCTCAAAAATGTTGTATTTAATATTAATATAAGAATACATTCATTTTGTATGTTAATTATGATAAAAAATATACTTGTTATTAGACTTTATATTATTCATAACTTTTTTATATTAAAATGTATAGCAGCAATAAAGAAAAACCTCATATTAGAATGTAAACAGTTTCATTTCCTTCAAAATTGATTTAATAAATTTCGCACAAAGTTTCATTTGTTGAAATTTTATAATGGAAAACATTTTTAGTTAAATTATATTTTTGTTTTCGTTTTTAAAAAAAGAATTAATTTTTAAATAACAAATATATCGACAGTGAAGAAAAATTACATGTAGCAGATTGCAAACAATTTCATTGTATTTAAATTTGCTCGGAGGAAATGTTTTCTCATACAAATTTTAGTTATGAAAAGATATACATTCCACCTGTTGCCAATGTAAACTTACAACTCCAGAGACAATATTGTTTGAAAGACATTTTTGTTTAATATACCTGTTGCTGAATAAGAAGTTCAAACTCGTTGCGTAGTAGATGCTTTTTGTATTTGTTATCACTTACCAGCGCTTTTCAATGTTTATACTTCGACGAAAATCAACAATGAACGTCGAGATGAATAACAATGATTAAATTTCATTCTATTCATTTTGTGTGTTTAATTTATTTACATTTCATTAAAAGCGCAACTTCGCTTTCACTACATCATAAATACCATTCATTATTAAAATAAATATTTATTAATATTTAACAATTTAGCGAATATTAGCTTATGAGTTAATCAATAAACTGATATAGATTTTTGTAAAATATATTTATCTAAAAATATTCAGTTATGTATATACATTCAAATATAAAAATTGTAGATTTATATCTAAATATATCAATCGACAAATTTGATTTGAATAAATAAATAATGAAACTGTTAATTTTTAAAAAATGGAATAAGTTTGATTCTTTTATTTATCAACTTAAATTAAATTTTATTATCTATCTATATTATCTTTTTCCGTTAAAAATATTTTTTAATAAAATAATATTTAAACCATTGATGATAAAAATCAAAGTGAAGAAATAGAGTTACTATTGATAGATTTGAGGTTGTTTAAAAATCATAGAAAGGTTTTTCAGATTTTTTAACATTGAAATTTTAAACATTAATAGTATTATTTAATTTGTATGCAAATAAGTTAAAATCGTTTATAATTTTTTATTAAAAAGCGATTAAATGTCGAAAATTAAAAAAAAAACATGTATTTTTTTAAAACCTTTCAATAAATAATATTAAAGAATAAAAAATTGACAGTAATTTTAAAATCAAGATATTAAAAATCAAATATTTGAGTTATTAAAATAATATATTTATACATAAAAAAAATTCAATATATTTTTATATGAGTATATAAAAATATATTGAATTTTTTTTATGTATAAATATATTTTAATATGAAATCCTCCATAGTTGAATAAATAAAAATAAAAGAATACAATCAATGCCAGTAAATAATTATAGGCTCATACTTGCACTTTTTAGAAATATTTTTTTAAAACTATTGTTTTAAAAACACAAAATATATTGAGGATATTTGTCACCTATAAAGGATTTTAGTTAGTTATTTTTATTTTATCACATTGAGTATAATTCGACAGAGGATTTTTATTCATTAAACTAATTTTTGTTTTTAAAAAATAATAAAGAGAAACAAATTAAATAATATGAAAAAAGAAATTGTTATAATAATAAAGATCATAATAATATAAAAATCATATAAAACCTTCTTAATTTGTTTATTTAATTTATACGATATTCTAGATGTTTGATTTTTTTTATCAAAGAGTATTCATTTTGTAAACTTTAAACGAAAGATGTATATAAACGAAAATAAAGTGTAATATAAACGAAATATGTGTAAGTTAATTACCTTTCATAGATGTTTTACAGTCCAATTATATTCATAAATTGAAATTATAATCGAGACCATTTCTTCATTTCTTTTTTCTATTTTATTAAAAGATTATTTGTATTCTGATATAGAAAAATTATTTTATTGTTAAAATAAAATGCATAATTGCAAACTAAGAAGTAATTTAATAAATTATATATATATATATATATATATATATATATAAATATATATATATCAATTTTTTTAGCAACATATATTTTAAATAGTTTTATTTCATTTCTTATTTTCTATTAAATTAAAATAGAATTTATTCAATGAAAAATGGTTCAATTATAATAAAAAAAGAACTAACTATAAATCACAAACAGAAATAAAATGTGATTGAAGTGAATTTATGAATATAAATGATCACATTTAGGGGATACACTGTAAAGAATAACATTAACATTGAAAGATATATTTCGGGCGCTAATGTCTTTAGCAGCCGAAGTGTCCAAAAATCTCAATAATCAACCATCCTGAAAGACATATAAATGATATTCTATTCATCAAAATAATCTGTATATGTTATATTTTGATATGAAAATATTGTATCTCTCATTTATATGAGTTCTCGTTTACTTTAATGAAATAAATGCAAATTAATAAATTTTCAATATATTTAATTTTTTTTAACATATATACATACATATATATATATATATATATATAGATACATATATATATATATATTAATATATATATATATATATATATATATATATATACATGATAGACGAATATATATATATATATATATATATATATATATATATATATATGATAGAAGAATTAGATGATGCCATTCAAAAAATTGGCCTAAATATGAACAACACAAAAACAAATGTTGTTCAATGGGTTTGTGTGCTTGAAGAAAATTGAAATAAAAAGAACAGAAATAGAATTTGCGAAGTATGTCTATCTACGCCAGCTTATCAGCAAAGATAGATTATTCATTCAAGATGTAAAGGGAAGAATAAAAATACGATGGAGCTCATTTAGACGAAACGTCACGATATTTAAATCAACAATCGCTCTTTGTTATATCTTTGTTATGAGTGCTTAATGTCAAAATCGTTCAAACTCCAAACAATACAGGGAAGTATGGAAAGATGCATGCTAGAAATAAAAATAAGAGATAGGAAAAAATTGAATGGATACGAAAACAGACAGGAGTTACAGATGTAATAAGAAGAGTAAGGAGTCTGAAATGAGGCATATTGCAAGGAGAGAAGACAACCGATGGACAACAGAAATGATTAACTTGGAACCAAGGAATATCAAAAGACCAAGAAAGAGAATAGATAGGCTAGGGAAATTAAAAATGTTATAGGAAATCAGTGGAAAAGAAAGGAATTCAATCGTACAAAATTTAAAATCATGGAAGACACTTTTATCCAGCAATGGATTGACAAAGGCTGCTTCTGCTGATTTATACATACATATATATATATATATATATATAAAATATATTCTATATTAGATTATCACAACTGTTTACACGACAAAAATCCACTTAATTAATTTAATTTCTTATGATTTGTATTACAGCTAATAATCCAAAGTTATTTTACACCCACTGAATGATTACATTAAACTCTACGAAGAAATAATTCAGAGTACATCAAAGATTTAAGTTTAATAATAACATTGTATTTTTACGAATTTACACACATGCACACACATATGTATATGTGTGTGTATCGAAGTCTATTGAAAAAATATTGTTGCAAACCAACATCGAAATTTTTACATGCAAAGAGTACTTTAACTCTCTACCCCCCAATCCATCATTTCGGATCTTTTCATTTCGGGTTCCCCTATTGTATAAGTTATGGGGTAGTAATTCAACCAGAGCTATCTATTATTCTATACAGTATGCGTCATATATTTAAATGCTAGAATCGATTGTACAAAAATGTTGGTACGAAACAGGGGGTTGGCTGAGTATTTATCCGTGAATGGACATGAATAGTTCTTTCATGCAACTTATACACCTGCTGGTCCTTGTCTGTACGAAAAGTCCTTATATATATATATACATGTATATATATATATATATATATATATATATATATATATATATATATATACATGAAAATTTCGTTGTTGATTTTGGCTTGTTACAAATGTTATTTTTATATAACTTCTGTCAATGCAATTTTCAACGCAAATACGGAGGATAATTTTTATAATAATATGACTTTTTGTGCAATTTAAGAGAATTAAAATAATAAATGAATAAAAATAATATATATATATATATATATATATATATATATATACTTCATTTACAAATAAATTTATTTAATTATGAAATACCAGTCATTTTATAATGTTGATAATAATTAATAAATAATTTAATTTAAAAAATGTACCGTTACGAAAATTCTAAATATACAAAAAAATAATATTCAGAAGAGAAATTAATAATAATCAGAAATATTTTGATACATTTATAAATATAAACTTATCTAATATTCAATCCGTTTCAGTTAAATTTTGGATATATACTTGCATCTTTATTTTTTAAAGATACTTGTTATTTTAGAAATAAAATAAAAATGAGGCGCTGGTTTTGATACAGTTTTACATTATGTTATATACTGTTCAAAATTCAATTAAAAATCAATATATAAATCAAGGAAACCCAAATTAGAAGCATATTTAAGTTAATTTAACTTTAATAAAATCACACAATTAATTTATTTGAAGCAGAGCTAAAATATATTGAATTAATCTATTGTAAGTTAGAAATAAATTTACTTTAAATGAGATTTAAATTGAATATGACATGATAAACATTTTCTAGATATATTGGAAAAAATATTTGAATAAAAATAAGTTTATATTTTTATATAAGTTTTTCTATGTGTTTTTGTTTTTCTTTACACTTCAATAAGTTTATATAATAAATTCGAGACACAAAGAATTAAATAAAACAAAAAATAATAGGAAATTTTTTCACAATATTCAAACAGTACAAAAGTATTGTGTGTATAAATTAATTCGAATATATATTATATAATGTATGAATTTGACAGAATCAATGAAATGTTCGACAAAACATGGTTGAACTAATTTAATATTCAAATTATTCGGACAGGAATTAAACGACGCAGTTATTTTTCTTTACAATCGTTTTTTTATTAACAGTAAAATGATTTTAATTTTTTATGCTTGTTTTGCTCGCAGATTATTTAATGTATTCTATAAATTACCGTTTGAGCGTTGTTTTGAACGTTTTTAAATTGATAAAAATGATACTTTTTGATAAAGTGAAACAATTATAGTATGAAAACTAGAAAAAAATACGTCAGTTATGATTATTGGATATCATAAGAAAGACTTGTATAAAAAGTGAAACGTATTTTTACTAATAAATATAAAAATGAAAAGAAGAGAGCGTTTAGCGGCACGTCGAGCGGTAAAATCATTAACAAAATTGAAAGAACTGTTAAGAAACAAAAATAATGTAAGAGTTGAAATATGTAAATAATAATAAGCCATTATTGTATTAATATGTTCTCTATTAATTAATCACATTTGTCAGAATTATTTTTAAAAAAATACACAAATGTACATATTTAGTTATATATGCAAGATGTATTTATCCGATAATAGTTTTCAGAGGTTGAATGATTATATATGAATATATATATATATATGTGTGTGTGTGTGTGTGTGTGTGTGTATGAATATATTATCTACACTACAATTATAAGAAATAGTATAAAATATAAAAGATGAATTTTATTTTAAACATTTCTTTACAAAATATATTTTAAGTACAAAAATATTGCATTTGATAATTGTAAGTACATTTTTTAATTACAATTTCAAATCATAATTAATATACATATCACTTATTTTAACTGTATGGTAAAATATGTTTGACTAGAAAAAATCAGACTTACAATTTAAAGTTTTTAAAACGGCATCTGCTTAAATATATAATAGAAAATAGATTTGCTTATATATTTATACATTTTATTGAAAAGCATATTTTTTCTTATAATTTCACATTTTTAAGCACCTAAAATATATTACAGATACTCTCAGTAATTTAATTTTTATTTTATATATATATATATATATATATATATATATATATATATATATATATATAGTTTACATCTGAAAATATTGATATATAAAAAATATCAAAATTCACTTTTTTTAAGTATAAGATGTACATAGATTTAATTATAAAAGAAATAATACTTTTGTTCTGCATATTTTTATGTTTTTCATCATTAAATAAATAATAACTGATTTTTATAATATTAATCCTTTATATTAATGTTTTAAGATTTTTCTAAATGTTTTTTGACACTGGTATGATTGGACTAAATATTTCGTTGTAATTCCAAATTGTTTCCCTTAAAATAATTATCTAAAAGGCAGATGTAGCTAATAAAGTTCGCTACTGTTTCTTAGATATTAATGAAATATTATACAGTTATTTTTATAGAATTATCTTTATATGATAGTAAATTACATCATGTATCAATATATATATATATATATATATATATATATATATATATATATATATATATGTAATCATAGACATTCATACATAATATTAAAATTATTTTTGTTATCAATGAGGTTATTTTGATGAATTTGAAAATTCGACTGTTCTTCAGTACTCTTGTTTCTATATTTCCATTCATCATACCTTGTATATTCACAATAATTATTTTCAAAACAATATTTGTTTTCTAAAAAATCAGTACTAACGAAATTATTTGACACATAAGAATTTGAAATATCGTTAGTAGGTGTTATTATATTATTATCAGAATTATTCGACATATTTTCATACATAAAACTGGCATTTGAAATACTTCCATTGGTGACAACTGCATTGGGATACCTGTCGTTACTTAACAAACAGTGCCTGTTGTTCGTCTTAATCGTATTTGTTCCGGAATTATTTATTTCAACCGTCACGTTACCGACGTTGATTATGACACTATCGTTGGTTTGTTGAAAATTTGTAAACTGGTCGAAATTATCAACTTTTTCCAGCGTTTGGCTCAACGCGTAGATGTAGCTGTGCGCAAAACGTAACGTTTCGATTTTAGTTAGTTTCGTATCTTCAGGAAATGTAGGTAACACGCATCTTAGACGATCTAACGCTTCATTCAACATGTGCATACGATTCCTTTCTCGATCATTAGCTTTCATTCTTCTCGATCTTTTTATTTTCATGATCTGTGTAGGACTTTTCGCTCTTGATAACCGATTCCTACCGGACGAATATTTTTTTCGTTGTTTCGTGACTTTATTTGGTTCATCGCTATCTGTCTGCTTCACACATTCGTTAATCTGTTGAGTTAAATTTCGTTTCGATTTCGATTTAATATGATCTACTGTTTTATTTTCATTTTTATTCGGCGTACTTTCCGCATAATTCTCAGCGAACCACTTTGTATCTTTGATAGAACTTTCGTACGATTTATTTAAATCACAATATTTATAATCATATTTTGAATTACGCCTATTAAAATTATCGTAACTTAACGGCATATCTTCTATAATTGTTGTACTCTGACTGCTGTCATTTAATGCCATATGAAAAGCAGTATTGAATTTTTCATATAAATTTTGCTGCTGTTCAGTAAATAAATGTGTGTTTGACTGAAGAGGTTTCTTGGTCGGAGTTATATTAAAATCACAGTCAATGAAATTTTCAGTGAATTCTGTCGTTTCCGATTTTAGTGACATTTCGAAACCGGAATCTGAATTACTATCGTCATAAGAATAATCAAAGCTGCTACTACTGTACTGGGACATTGTTATTTATCAAATAATTTAATTTTATTTGTACAATATTTAACTTATTTTTAGGTTTATATCCACTTAAACGTTTTTATATAAATTAAAACTGTTGTCATTTTAATCACTGGCCTATTATAGACTTTTGTACATTTAAAAAAAGTGTATTATATATTTTAGAAGTTCGGCAATTCCATTTAATTAAACTGGGTTTGATTGGTTATTAATTATATATTTGTTTTAGTAATATTAAAATAATAATATTATAATTCTTTATTTAAATTTTTACACTAGAAAATATATTAAAAAACTTGTTAGTGTACTTTGAATATTATTTAAAAATAAATACACGTCCTAACACTTTTTTTATAGTCATTAAATAACTTTTTCATGAAAAAAATGTTTGTAAATTTTATTAGAATAAAAATCAATGAGTAAAAATTAAAAGAAAATTATACTGTTATAAATAGATGTTAGGATGGTTTTAAATAATGTTATATATTTTATAACTATTAATTTTTCAATTAATATCTGAAAATAAAACTGATTTTATAGAAAAATGAATTTATTAATTAATAAATACTAAAAATAATCCACACTTTATTTACTATTCATTTAGAAAATGTTTTTTTTAGTAATTGATGACTAGAATATTGTTGATTATTAAAAATTATGGTTCTTAAAACTATGCAGATATTATTAATATTGCAACCACTAACATCTAAATATTTTGTACAACTAATCACTGCCTAATATAAGTACCCTCTCTTATAGTTACCTATTGGTGTACAACTGTGATATATTAAACTAGTGGTGGAGGTGCTGGTTACCCCTACCTCTTAGTTCAAGAAACACTCGTCAACAGGATATATTTGATTGGTGGCACGCGCCTAAATTTCCGGATTTGCGTTACGATTCAATTTGATAATGTGCGAAAATTTATAAAAACATTTGTGTTTTAGAGTATTTTTTTATTTTCAGTAGAAGTACAATTATGAAATGTAATAATGTTAACATAATTATATATATATATATATATATATATATGTGTGTGTGTGTGTGTGTATATGTATGTATGTGTAAATATACTTAAAAATATAAGAAAATGAAGGAAAATATATAAATTTACAGTTTAATTTTTCTGAAAGTGAATAAAAAACTATTTATGAGTACAAGACTAAAGCTATAAAATGATCATTTTATGATAAAATAACTATAATATATATATATATATACATACATATATACATATACACACAGTGGCACGCTCAGAATTTCTTGAAGGAGGGGGATTTGAACGGTTCAATTTTTTTTTAATGTGAATTCAATAAAATTCATAAGGTGATTATAAAAAAATATTTAAAGAATAGAATTCAGGTTCTGTTCTATTCGCAAAGCTCTTGAATTACTTCAGTCACGGTTACATTAATCTCTCTGTGTGTATAGGATCATTTTCGCAAGACAATTTTATTTATTTTCTAGTGTTTTTTTCCCTTTTCCTTTCGGGGATGCCAGCTCGACCACTCTTGGGTGCGCCACTATTTCTGTATACACATACATATGCATACATATATATATATATATATATATTAATATATGTATATATATAATAAATATAATATATATATATATATATATATATATATGTATATATTAAAATCTTCTGAAGTGTATATTATCTATTGAACATCATGTTGTTTATGAAAATATTATAAAAGGAAAATAATTCCTTTGTTAAAGAAATAGAAAATAATATATAACAATTTTGTTTTCAAACTATTATGTAAGTTATAGTATTAGTATTTATGTTTAAGCATACAAATATTATATTTTCTTATCACAGAAAGTTTACATTTGAAATTGAAACATCAAAAGAATATCATGTTTTAAGAAAAGAAAATGATATTACAATAAAAACGGTAATCGAAAATAAATATATATATATATATATATATATAAAAATATAAAAAGAAATTGCAATTTATTTAAAAGAAAAATAATCATCAGCGATTTTAGAATTTTCCAACAGTAATTAATATTAGAGAGGTATGTTATTCGTGTAGAAATCTAATGAAATATTCAAAAAACACTATTACGTGTCATGATTCGGTGTAAACAGTACATTTTAAGAGCAAGTTAATTATTAAGGTGAAATGATAATAACAGCATAACGGTCACGCGACAAACCAGGGTAAACAGACTTGAATGCAAATCATGCATTTATCATACAGTACGCATTCAGTAAATGCAAGAATAGTGACGGCAGGGGTTTGCTAAACGCAGCCGTATTATTTAACCCCCAGATAATCCATCTCTGATAGTATGTCGATATATATATATATATATATATATATATATATATATATATATATATCGATAAACGGCTGTACTATATTTCTGGACAAAAAATAAAATTAATTAAAAAGGAATAAAATATTAAAAATCAATTCTAGACTAGTTATGAGGAAGTCGAAAACTGTTTTGAAAGAAATTAATCATATTAATCATAATATAAGGTTAATCATTTCAATACAATTTGATTTTTGAAATAAATTATCATCTGTGTTTAAAAAGAATCCATTATTTATTTCATACAAATAGTTACTTAGATAAAAATGTTTGTTATTTTATTTGTGTTTTTTTTTTAAAAAATAAAGTGTAGATTAATAAATTATAATATTTAAAAAGTATGATATTATCATTTTAATAAAACTAGATTGTATAATAAAAGTTCATCTTTTGAAAGTAAGGGAATTTGTTTTCTAAAAAGTATTAAAACATTACTAAAATTTAATTCTTTATCCATGTTTTGTTTAACTAATTTTCCAGTAATCAATGCGAATAAGACTTGAAATTTGATTAAAAAATTGATGTATTTTAAATATTTAACAATACGTTAAAGTGGTGCATATAAAACATTGTATGCTATATGAACTTAAAAAATATGAAAATTTTAGTTATAACAGTAAAGAATATTTGTGTTCTCTCATAAAATATGTAAGAAGATTAATCACCTTTTTTAATGAATGGATATTTGAGAAAAATTTTTTTATGTTTTAAAACTATATTGAATTTAAATATTTGTTACAATACATTGTTGAATAATTTATATTGAAATGTCTTGCTGACTCAGATAATAATTTCTATGAGACATCAAACTACTCTCTAGTAAGATAATTTGGTATCTCCTGGGAATTGGAGTCTGAGTGAGTCAAATCAAATCAAATAATATTTTATTGATATGAATAAAAATACATTGAGTGTGTTGTACACATGATGGATAAGGATATTTGGTCCGGGGTCTAAGCCTTGGCTTTTTAGCCGGATTTAAAAGAAAGACAGGAGTTAGGTACGAGGATTTGTGTGAGATTAGGAGTTTGGATGCCGGGGAAAAAGTTTCAAAAAACCGGCGACAGTGTCAACAACAAACCAGTTTTCATTGATGCGATGAAGATAAACTTATGCTTATTAAGATGAAATGTTGAGAATCTAGTTGTTAACTCAACAGTGTAGCACATTTAAAGATTTTTATAGTTGTATAATCTATATGTTCATAGTTATGGTATTAGAATTGATGAAAAATTAAATATGTTTAATGTTGGTAGAGATTTTATGTTTGATCTGTGTATTTATTAAAATGAGTATAGGTTTCTAGCACTTTTTTTTGAAAAAAATAAAAATATTTAAATAAAATAAATCAGTTAATAAAAAAAACTGATAAGTGAAATATCATATCTCAATATACTGTTCATTATTTTAAAAAATTGAAATAATCTTCGCATTGTGGATATATCCTTTTAGTTAATATCAACTTCTCTACTTAATATCCGACATATGCAAAAGTAGAATTCGGTATGCCCACTTGCAGTGATATAAATCAACTGGTACGAACTAAAAACCTGCAGCCCCATTTTCAGTGCTCGTACATCGTATATGACGTACAAATATACATTCAGTGGTAGTCACATTTTCGAAACGAACATATACACATCTGTCCCTGGTGACCCCAGCTTTTCGTAGAGGTAGCAGAGCATGACGACACTTTGACTGCGCGTTCTGTCCCGATTGACGACTTTGATTTTTATAATGGTTACCTTTCTAGTTGAAGTATTCACCCCAATGGTGTCGCACACCCTACTCATAAGGATTTACTCAACCCTGACGTCGCGTGTCTACGTTTAGCGCCCACCTGTGAAAAGCATGTCTTTTTATTTAATTTATTCTATTTATCACTACCGCTAAGAAGGTACATTATGTCAACTCATGTGTTAGATTATTTAATGTACCTACATATATTTATCAGTATAAAGTGGACGCTTTGTCATCTATGTTGAAAATATATGACTTTTTCTAAAACTTTCTCATTAATTGAAAATATTAGATTTTAATACAAATTTTAAACAAATTTATAAAACTTTAATTTTATAACGAATTTAATAATTTTTCACAAATTCAAATTATATTACTATCTTGGTGCAAAAATAATTGCGGTTTTTACGTATAGAGTATAAAGACGCATTATTAGTTAAAAATTATATTTATTAATCAAAATAAAGACCGTTGACCTGCACACATTTCTTACAATGAAAAACAAGTTTGTTTATTCCTACAAGATAGAATTATGGAGTCCTGGAATTAACGAATTCATTGAAAGCGTTTTGAGTTGATGCTTGATCTTTGAAAACTTTCTCTCGTAGGAAATTACACAAATGTTTAAAAAAATGGTAATCTATCGGAGACAGGTGCAGAGAATAAGGTGGGTGAGGTAAGGTTTCATGACACAGATCATTTATTTTTTTTTAAATCATTTGTGAGACGTGTAGTCGAGCGTTGTCATGAAGAAAAATTGGTCCTCTTAGATTGACTAATACTGGCCGTAAACGCTGCAACTTCTCATATATTTTTTTAATATTTTTTTTTTAAGTTGTAGTGAGTGATGTCACTTCCCGACCACTAAACAGTGATATAATCTTTTTTTCATGAATCTTCGATTTAGGAAACTGTTTTGGTGCTTTTCCTCGGTCTAGCTACTGTAATGAAAATTTCCGATTATTGTCGAGGATCCACTTTTCATCACATGTGACAATATGATCAAGAAAGGGATCATTTTTGTTACGCAAAAGAAGCGCAGTGCAAACTTTGTATCGCAGAATTGCTTGATGTTCGTTTGGTTTATACGGCACTCATTTATCCAGCTTTTTTGTATTTCTAATTAGGCTCAAATGTCGAACAACTGTTGAATGATGAACATTGAGTACTTCGGTCACCTCTCGAGTTGTTTTACTCGGGTCCGCTTCAATAAAGGTTCTTAAATCAGTATTGTCTATAACTGAAGGACGTCCACGACTCTCCTCATCATCAAGGCTTTCGTTTCCATTACGAAATTTTTAGAACCAGTGTTGAGCTGTATGTTCACTAATTGACTGTTTTCCAATAATAAATTTGATATTTCGAGTAGTTTCTCTTGCTTTACGTCCCAATTTAAACTCATACAACAAAATCGTGCGAATTTAATTTTTTCCATGACTAATTTAAGAGATTATATCCAACAATACTAAAGAATGAAAATAATAGACAAGCTGAAATCATTAGTGCTAATTTCATTGTTTACAATGATGTATCATATGACTATAACAAAGATAACGGTAACTAGGAAAATCGGCGCCAGACTTTAAATGATAAAAAACGTAATTATTTTTATAGCAACCTAATATTTTTATTATTTAAATTCACATTTATATATATATATATATATTATAAAAGTATTTGTATGTACAAAAGTAAATTTACAATAAAAAAATCATTTTTATTAGATAAAAAATTAATGAAAAAATCAAAATGAGAAAAATTGATTCTAATCATTGATTCTAAATATTACCATCTGGTATTAAATTACATTTTTGAAGCAATTAAAGGTTTAAATATTTAAAATTTTATTATTTCTAAGGAATACACACACACACACACACACACACACATATATATATATATATATATATATATATATATATATATATATATGTGTGTGTGTGTGTGTATGTATGTTTGCATGTATGCCATGCATTCTTTGAAATTATAAATTTTTCCATAAAATTATAACGGAATCATAAATATTTAAACATTTAATTACTTCAAAAATCTAATTTAATATATATATATTATATCTGACTTATAAATGAACTTGTATAATGAGCAAGTTTTATGTGTAAAAATGTTAAATGTGACACGAGATTAAAAATAGTTGGTTCTTGACAAATGTGTCAAAAACATTAAAAACATTCTGCTCAACTAAGTGACAAATCGTTATGTGACCATAATGCGATCTATCTGCGAGATTATTTCGCAACAAGACACAAATCCGATTACATGTCAGTTTTCTACCCGTTGTGATATTCTAAATAGGTGTTAATCCATCGTAGACTAATTCCCTCGCCATGAAATTGTATTAAAATATTCTTTTCATGGACCCTCGTTTTTAGGAAAAAAAACGTGAAAAAATCGCATGACAATGTTTACATAAATGTTCAATATTTGTAAGTTTATTGATTAAATTGATACTGAGATGTTAGCATGTACTTTGTTCAAGACTTTAACGAAATATTTATTCGTTTTTGAATGTAAATTCATCAAATTTTATTTTTTAAACAATTATAAGATTCTATTTTATTTTTACAAACTCAGAAAAAGATTATATATATATATATATAAAAGTCGTTAAAACTAATGTTATTTTCTAATAAGATACATACACACTTTTCATATTATAATTTATAACTGTAATCTCGTTATACAAAGTGAGCAAAGATGATTGATTGTGTTTCATTTTATTACATGTACACTTTTTTGAACAGCTCACAATATATTACAACACAACAAAATATTTTTCTTAAAAAATATTACCCTAAATAATTTTAATAAAACAGATCTGATTTCAATTAAATACTTTCAATTCTATAAAAGAAATAATTATACTTATCTAATAACATGTAATATCATGAATTAAATTTACGAAATAGCATTAATTAATTAAATTAATAAACAAATACTAAAAATAATGGTTTTATATAATGATTTGCATAATAAATTTATTTCTATCTACTGATAGAGTTGAAAATGATAAACAATGACAATAATTTTGTACTATAGTAACTCTATAAGAAATATTTCTTTAATCATCAGGGAGCTCTGTACCCTACTCACTACGTTCGCTGACATCCGGGGGCTTTCGTCCCCCGACCGCTGACGCTCACTCTCCCTTAACAAATAACAGAAATTAACGAATTATATGCACAAAGAATCTGCATAAAATGTAAGTGATAAAATTTTTATTGGAAAAATTTATAAAAATTAACAACAAAAATACAGTGTTAAAATGTGTAACAATTTTTTTAATTCTAAAGTTTCAGTGAATAAAATATTTTGATTAAATTACTTATCAGTTTTACACTGACATCATATACTGTCTTTCATTGCACACCGTGAGAAAGCTACATACATGTGACTGATGTCAACCAATCAGAACAGAGATCACATGATCTCCATCAACCAATCATTGACGGTTGAAAATGGTTAACGTGCTACTTGTAGAGTGTAGTCAGAGATGAGGTGAGGAGCTGGTCTTCGTGAAAAAAAAATATTTTATGGAAATTTTATAATGAAATTATTTTTTAAATATAAAAAGAATAATGCCTATATGTGTGTTTATTACAAGAAACTAAAAAAAATCAACACAACTAATTTTATAGTAATAAAACACTTATATTGTTATTCTTCAATAAAAAAATATTGAATGTAAATTTCAATAGCAGAAAAAAATATATTAACTAAAATACATAGCAATATTTTTATTCTCTTTTAATTTTAAAAACGTTTTATATTTATCTAAAATATTAACGTAATAGAAAATTCTCGCAACAATATAAATAAAATATCAATTTCAACGTTTTTTGGCCAAAAAGTATTATAATCCGAGTGTAATTATTTACAGAAGATTAACCCTATAGAATGTTTTTTTACGCCGTAAATAGAAATTTCGTGGTATATACGAACAAAGCCGAGATTTTTCCTCATTTTTATACAGTGTTTACTGAATTTATTCAATCCGACGCAGATGTTTACTTTTTTTATACAAATTTTTGTTCAATCAAAAGGAAAGTAAACAAACACATTAGTGTTCCTTTGAAGCATTTTCTGGAATATTTTAATGTTTTTTTAAATAAATGTATCAAAAACAGTTTGTTAATATTAAATCATACATGAAATTGACAGAATTAAATTCATTAAAGGAAGTGAATTATTTTATTAACTCGTATTATTTAGTTTCACTTATGAAATTATTCTTAATTAAGTTCTTAAAATGATTCAATTCAGTATTTTTTTAAAACAAATATTTCATTATTAAAAGATCAGATACCTAACAAATTTAGACGAGAGCTCAGATATATTGGTAACAAAGAAACTGATCACTTAAGTTATATCAGAGTGAATATTAGATTCATTTGAATTACGATTAAAGAAAGACTCAAAAGTTTTCATTTAATAAAAAAACATATTATTATAATTTAAATGTTTACTCATAACTTCAGAAATATTCAAATTTAATTCTTACTTTTTTAACAAAACTTTAATTTTACAAAAAAGCAATAACGGTAAATTAGTATATTTTTTGAATGATAAAAAAATATTTATTACTTAAATTATAAAGTACAATTTATAAATGTAATAATTGATATAAACTTTAATGTATTTAATGTTGATGAAACCATAAATGTTAACTTAATACAGTAAAGTGTATTAAAAAAGTGTGCTAACTTTAAAGTACGTTAAGCTATTAATCATTACAAATATTAAACAGTTGATATAAACGCCTCCAGTGGGCGAAAAAAGGGTAGAACGTAAAAAAGGGTAAGGGGTAAAATTATATATGGTCCTACCATGCAAAATTTAAACTCGACATTGAGATATTTTCGATTCATTCAGTATGTTTACATTGAAAAAGACTGAACAGTAACTTATGTCTCTAATAAAAATCAATTACATCAAATTAAATATTAAAATAAGAAGAATAAGATTTAATAATTATTTCATTTCTGTGTTGTGAATTTTTATTTTTTTCACAAAATAATTTATTGATTTTAATTATTTAAAGAAGTACTTTATTCAGTTTCTTTTGGATATTACTTGAATCAAATTCGATATTAATTTTAAGCACAGATAACAGATCGGTCAATGTTACTGGTTAAGAATTTATACGAAATTCAAGAATGTGATTATTTATATAAATTTCACTTTTATTGCTGTTGAGAATTTAATGAAAAAATATTTATATAGATGGCTCGTGTATATCTGTGGTTTCCTATATGATAGATTTTTGAATGCCAATTATTAAAACTTGTGATGGGTGTTTAATGAAACTGTTTGATTCTATTCTGGATAGGAAAATTTCATAAATATTTTTGAATGTTTTTCTAGATCAAAATAGAATCGTCTTTTATCTAGACACCAAGACGACGAAACTGAAAACACCCTAATTCTGACCTGAAATATTTTTATATCATTATGAAACATTTTCAAGTAAATTGTGTTACTAGTGTTAGCCACATAAATTCCAGTCATGTTTTGTTCAGAAGCATCTTCCTTTCGCTCATATATAAATACATATGTGTATATATATATATATATATATATATATATATAAAATTAAAACCATTTGTATGTTATAAAAGAAACTATTCCAATGAATTAAATTATAAACGTTGAAAGCGCTGTAAAAAGCACTGTAAACATTGCAGGAATACAAGAATAGCATGAAAGGGGTTGCGATTCAATCCTTTTGTTAAGTATTCTGTCAGTACTTTAAATGTGAAATAGTTATTGTTCGCAAAAGTTATTTTAAAAACATGATGTATTGGTTCAACATCTAACAACGGAGTTAGTTTAAAAGGGAGACCCCTATTAAAAATTCGTAGTGTTTAAATGTTTGTTTTTTATGAAGATTTTTTATGTATACAGTGAAAGAATAGTATCTTAAATAAAATTTGTAGTATTAACTGTATAGTGTATTAAATATTCATATCGAATATATATTAAGTCGGTAGGAAAATAATTGCGGTTTTTGTTTTCTGAATTCTAACCTGATTTTTTTTCAATGAAAGTGTCAGTCATTTGGTTCATGTTAATTCCATTTTAAAGTGAATTTTTCGGTTTGTATTTTGGTAAAATCGACTTTGATTTTATTATTAATTTTGCTTCAATTTCGGCTATTGAATTAAAGATAGAAAAGAAGCAAATAGGAACTATTTTTTGTATGAGTTCAAAACGGATGGTAAAGCAGTAGAAACTGCTCGTAAACTAAACGATACTTTTGGTGTGGGTACTGTTAAGGAACGTAAGTTGCTCAGGATGAGAACCTTGAAGATAAAGAAGGTCGCAGGCGTCCTTTTTCAGTTCATAACGAGCAACTGAAGGCGTTAATTGAATCAGAACCACGGAAAATAATTCGAGATCTGGCACAAAAACTTGGCGTTAGTCAACCAACAGTTCTGGATCTCTTAAAACACCTAGAAAAACCAAAAAAAGCTGTAAATGTATATGAATTTGAAGATTATAAACCGCAATTATTTTTCTACCGACATAATATTATAATAAAACAAATAACACCCAATACTTCCATTGTTAATTTATTAAATTTTAAATATACTATCTCTGCAGAAAAAATGTTTTTAATACATTAATTCATATTTAAAAATGTACTTATTTCAGAGTAAGACGGTAAATAAATAAGTGAATAAGATAAACAAAACTGTGCATTTCTTCCTTCTGGATCTGCTTGATTATGTGACGTTACTTTATTGAGTTATAAGAACCATTAAAATCAAGTATTGAAATAAACTGGACTTTAATCCGGCTTCTGAAATCTTTTACCATAGAATGTAAAACTAAGATATTCAAAAATCAATTCACATTTCTTCCACTAAATATATATTGTTGGATAAGCAGCAACCAAAAATGATCAATAATTAATCATTGACCATTGATACTTCGTGAAAGAGTAAAACATCTTTAGTGAAAGTGATTTAAAATTTAAAAAAATTAAATTAAATAAAAATAAACTACTCTTCTTTAATATTTCATATAGACTTTTTTTAAAAGTATGTAAGATGTTAAATGGATAAGCGAATAGCGATGCAATTCTTACCTCTAGATCTACTTATTTATTTGAAGTAACTTTTCAGATATGACAACCATTGAAATTAAGTATCAAAATAAGCTGAAATTTGTATCCAGTCTTCAAAACATTGTGTCACAAAACGACAAACCATTGCTGCGCATCGCACTGCTTGTATTAAATATGTGTTGTTTTATAATCTTTATCTACGTTTATTTAAATTAATATTTTTGTCTATTTCATAATTTCTATGTGATTTTTTATCAGTTAAATTATACATGTATATGTTTTATAAATAAATACATGTTGCATATAGCGGGAGAGCGCCGTTTTATATTTTTATTAGCATAGGGGTGTGTGATCAAAAAAAGGCTAGAGAGCACTGTTGTAAATATATTATATATATATATATATATATATATATATATATATATCAGTAACTGATATAATTTACATAAAAAATATTTCTCACACATCTGTTCAAGTATACATACATACAGTCACATGATACTTAATGTTTAACAAGCGTGATCTGTCCATTTCAGTAAAAAAAAAACTAAATACTCGTTCAAAATACAAATGATCACTCTATAACCCGTAATACGTATGAAATTAGTCCTCTCAAAATAAATAAACGGCACACGTCTATCAAATACACAGCGTTAAATTTGCCACATCGACATTTGTTAAGTAATAGCTAACACACTTTCATGATATAATCGCAAACGAAATAAAGACGATAAAATGTGGTAAAATAAACTGAATCCTTCGATAATAGTATGTTTTTTTGATGAACGACACGTGCCGGTACGTATGCATAAGTGATACAGGTCATGATATCGCGAAGACGTGTGTCTGCCACGTGTCGACGCACGTGTCACAAAAATTCGGACTGAAAGGGTACGAAAGCGTGAAAATAATATTATCGTATCTATATTATTTCTCGGTGTTGATGATTCTATGAAAGTATGATAATAATCCGTATTATATTTGATATTTGAATTGTATTATAAAAAAATTAAATACAAATAGGCGTGGGGACAAAAATCGAATCTTATGTAAATCTTTTACAATATCATGTCTGATATTTTATATCATAATCGTCAGCCTCTGTCAATACACTGCTGGATAAAAATCTCTTACATGATTTTCCATTTTGTATGATTGAATACCTCTCTTTTCCAATAACATTTTTAATTTCCTTATCCTATCTATTATCATTAGTCTCTTTCTTGGTCTTTTGATCAAAAAGAAGTATTGAAATACAAATCATAAAAAAATAAATTAATTAAGTCGATTTTTTGTTGTTTAAACAGTTGTGATAACATAATATAGAATATTATATATATATATATATATATATATATATATTAGCAGCAGCAGCAGCCTCTCTCAATCCATTGCTGGATAAAAACCTCTTTCATGATTTTCAATTTTGTACGATTGAATTCCTTTCTTTTTCACTGATTTCCAATAACATTTTTAATTTCCTTATCCTATCTATTCATTAGTCTCTTTCTTGGTCTTCTGATATTCCTTGGTTCCCAGTTAATCATTTATGTTGTCCACCGGTGTCTTCTCTCCCTGAAATATGCCCCATTTCACACACTTTACTGTTCTTATTACATCTGTGACTCCTGTCTGTTTTCATATCCATTCTATTCTTTTCCTATCTCTAGTTTTTATTCCTAGCATGCATCTTTCCATACTTCTCTGTGTTGTTTGGAGTCTTTGAATGATTTTGTCATTAGAGATCTTATAGTTTATAATATTGTATCATTTAGAATTATTTTTTTTTAATTGATAATCATATGAACACCGGGTTAAGACAAAATAATTTACAAATAGCTTTTGTCTATAATTAATTTATTTTTATTATTTTGCTCCATTGTTTGAAGTATAATCTTTTACTAAGCAGAGATTTTCTTTTAAGATAGTCATAAACATAAAACTAATGATAAAAATATAATATAGTTGTAAGTTTCAATCACTATCACGTTTCGAATAATATTCCAGAAGGTGGAACTCTAATTCATTACCAAACTTCAAGAAATTAGTAATTTTAGTAAATAGTTTTTACAAAATATAATATTTTGGTATATTTCACAGATAAGCTAGCAAAAAATAACGAAAATGTTTAAATATTTTTTTACTATAAGTTAATATGCGTTCTTTTACGAAAATTCAAAAGTAAATTTAAATGTGCTAAGATTTGAATATTATTTACAAGAGATAATTAATAATGACTAGAAGATATTTTGTTTTAAATTTTTTGAATACAATTTATCACACAATAAAATTCGGACACTGGCTAAATTCATATTCACATATAAACTCTTTTTCACCCTACAAACTACAAACATTTTTGTACTTAAAAATGTTCAATAAATCACTATTTATCATTTCTGAATGTTGCTCATGAGTATTTTGATCGTGATCCCAACATCTTCAGGGCGTGAAAATGATGAGATCGCCGTTCAATGAACAACAATTAAAAAAGATCAATAATTATTTTTTGAAAATTTTTGAGTAAAAAAATTTTTTGTGGTTCTAAAATGAAAAAAAAATATTTATGAAAATGTTTTGTACCTTTTTGTACAAGCACATTGTCAAACTTCATATTATTATGATAACAAAATGAATTAAGCATATTTTAACGAATTATTGCAATCGTTCCCCGAAATTAAAAGAAATTTGTTTAAATCGAATTTCGCCATTTACAATATATGTGTTTTTCTATAGTTGTTTACTGACGACAAATAGATTTAAACCACTAGTAGATGCTGTTTCGGTGGCCTAATAGCCCCGGGTGTCGCAGAACATAATCCCGTGTCAGTCAGGTTGCGTTAGGGTGGATTAACGCCCATTGTGAGATTTGCACGCGTGTCAGTTTCGATACAGCCATGTTCATAGTCTATTTACAAGGAATGTGGTTAGACGAAAATACGAGCACGTGACTGGTGTAAGCGCGGTAATTATTTATTATCTAGATCATTAAGAATAAGTCAGTGCAGTTATTTTTATTTAATGATGCATTAATAAATAAATATATATATATTAATGTACATGTGTGTCTGTGTGTATAAAATGAATGAACAGCCTAATATTAACAATAATAGTTTAATATGAATCACGACAATATGTGTTAGTAAATATAAAAGAATATTCTTTCAAATTAATATAATGTACTTATATATATATATATATATATATATATATATATATATATATATATATATATATATATATATATACATTTTTTGTAGTTTTTAATTTATGAAATGATTTTTATTTTAATAAATATTTGAAGGTGAATAATAAAGCAGAAAAAGTCAATCTTTTGACATCAGCACTCGATTGGCGTGCACGAGGGTGGTTCGAAGAGTAACTTGATTCGATATTAGAGACAACAGCGTCAGTTTCAAAGTATACTTGATTTTCCGACATAGTCCGTTCGAAGCTCAATGCACTTGCCTTAATGCTTCTCCAGCTTCGCGATTCTTTCCTGGAAATAAGTTTCTTCGAAGTTGTCAAAATAGCCGTTAATTGCCTCTATCATCTGTTCATTCGACTCGAATCAAGAAAAAATTTAAGTTTCGGGAACAGACGAAAGTCCGATGGAACCAAATCAGGCGAATACGCCGGATTAAAACTTTAACTAGACCAATTATTGCGAAACGACAACGCTTGAATGAGTATTGTTATGGTGAAACAACATTTTTTTCTTGGAGATTCCGGAACTTTTATCCACGATCGCTGCCTTCAACTTCTCCAAAAGTGCTGCATAGTACTGGCCAGTAACTGTTTTTCCCTTCTGAAGATAGTCGATTAGGAGAATTCATTTCGCATTGCAGAAAACTGACGCCATCACCTTTCCATCCGAATGAACCTGTTTGTTTTTTTTTCGAAACCGTTTCATCACGTTCAATCCACTGTTTTAATTTCGTTTTTGATTCTGGCGTGTAATGATAAATCCAAGTTTCAACCATGGTAACAGAACGCAGCATGAAATCCGTTGGATTCTTCTTAAACAGTTCCAAGAAATCGGTTGTTATTTGCATACGAATTTATTTCTGCTCAACAGTGAGTAAATGCGGCACCCATCTTGAGGAAAGTCTTTTCATACGCTATTCATTATGCAAAATGAAATGCGTTCACTCAGTTGAGATGCCTATGATCTCTACAACTATCTCACTCATATTCGCTCGCCGGTCGGACAAAATCATATCATGAACTTTATTGATGATTTCTCGCATGACAGCTGTTTTTGGGTCTCTTGAGCATGGTACATCTTCGATGCTCATTCTTCCGTTTAAATTGATTCACCCAAAGTCGAACGGTTTCACAGGAAGGACAAGATTCGCTCAATATAGAAATTATCCTCTCATGAATTCCCTTCACTGTTTTCCTTTCCAAAAAAAGAACTGAATCATGCTTCGAATTCTGATTATTTCCATTTTGTAATTTTACACGAAACCCTTGTGTTGAAACAACTGTTAAATGAAGAATTAATGGCGGAATGACTTGCAACTTAACATTTGTCCGTTTAGTTACAACTGTCCATACAGTTGTCCTTTTTTCCCTCAGTAAGTACACGAATCAAGTTACTCTTCAACCCGCCTTCGCAAATATCAGAAACTTAGCAATAATTTCAGTAGTAAAATCAAAGACTAAAGTAAATAATTGAAAATTTATGATTATAATTCATTCATTTATTTTAATTTATCATCAGAGAAAGTATTGTTCCGGTTTGAGAATTTTTTTTCAACTTAGTGAATCGCTCGATTATTTTTAAAACCGACTATGAAATCACATTAACATTTCCTCGAATAAGTAACGCAACTGATTCGTCTATCCGCACGAACTAAAAGCTCGATAAAGACAAATACCAACATGTAAATATAACAAACAATTCATTAACAATAGCTTTTTTTCAACGAAAAATCAGAAAACCGGATTTAAACGTATAGCTCACGGCCATTTATTATTCTGTTTATACATCCATGTGTGGAATAGGGAGATGATGATAATAAAAACGAATACCGCCACGGGGTTTCTATTGTGTTTCTTTTATTTCTTTTCATACAGTTCTATACATATATAACTCAAAAATATTTATTTTAAATGTATATGGAGATTCAAAGTCAATGTTTTAACGCAAATGTGACGCACAAAAAGAATGTTCGAGTAAATATAATAAATAATTTTTAATGATATGTGTTATAATTCAGTTTTATCATAGTTTTTTATAGACCATCAAATTGATAAATAATAATTCAAATTTATAATATATCCATATGATCAGTGAACATCATATATATATATATATATATATATATATATATATGTATGTACTAGTATATAAATAAATTAATTAAAAAATAATAAAATATTTTCTACTGCACTGAAAAAAAATATCAATATCGCAGAAAAAACTGAATCGCTGTTAATTAAATTTACACAAGTGACGAACGAGTATGCAAACAAATATATTTTAAAGCAGGCACACGAGCACGTGGTCAAATCGAATCGTCATTTAAAAATTAAAAAAAAATTGTAAATGTCCGAAACCCACTAATTAAGTATTCATTGTTCAAATAGTCAAGTACACATCCGAGACTAAATAAATATTAGATACAGGCAGTCAAATGTATAGAAAAACAGACCTTATTACAAATACATATTTGGAATGTTTTAAGGAAGATAAGCGCTGTTGTACATATATTGTGGCGATACAGCCCTAACAAAATCGGCCCAGAGCAATTATTTCATCCCCTTTGAATAAATCAATTTCATACATTTGAAGTGTAGAAAATGTGTAGTTAACAGAGATGAATTTAAAATATTTGCAGAAGTAAATGCATACCGTTTATGTATTCTGGTGACAAATTTATATTTTAGTATAAAAAAAAATATTTTTGTATTCTCTCGGAAATAATTCCAGAGACTGGCCCATACTGTCATCATAATTTAAAATATTTTTAAGCATACAAATATATAAATGTTACTTAATATATTATTTTAATCTTCTTATATTGTCTTGATGCATTTACAATTATACATTTTACAGTTATAATTTTGTTGGCAAATCTCATGATATTAATTTTAATGCAAATGAATGGCTACGTTTTTCGAGAACTAAAATCATAAATTACTTAAAAAATAAATAAGTGTAATAATAAGCATACATATTTATATAAAAAAACGTTATTATTATAAAAAATAACTACTTTTATTGTTACATTTATTTGATCTTATAATAATTTTATCTTGAAACACACGATGATTTATGAACTTTTGTTCCAATTGGTTGAAAATGAAGTTAATCTACAAACAATTACAATTAAAAGCGAAAAAAATAAACGAAATGTTCTTCATTTTATCAAAACGAATATGATACATAAACTCTATAAAATTTTTCATGAAAATGGGACTTTTATCTACTGTTCAATAACATATGAAAGATATTCAAAATTCTTCGACTGAATAGGAAAAATGTATTAAGATGGAGTTAAATTTACTTGTTAATATAATGTTATAGTTAAATGTAATAGAATAAAAACCAATATTAATTTTTCGCCACGCATTTTAAACAAGTGGGAATAAATGGAAGACTATACTGCCATATTCCTAATAAAAAAATGGATCACATAGTGTTATTAACAAAAAGAAGCATGCTTTTTATTAAAAATTGAGCTGATACAAATTTATTTCTTTATAATTTTTTTTAATAGGTTGATTTTATGTATTTGAAATTAATATCAAAGAAAAGTAATCTCTAAGACACTTTTTAAGTAAAAATTTCGTTTGAAATTAGAAAAAATATTGTTAAAAATTAACATTTTTTAACAATGCAATCTTAGACATTTATTTTAGAAAAAAGCCTTTTTTCATATATATATATATATATATATATATATATATATATATATATATGTATATATATATATATATATGTATATACATATATATATATATATTTGAAAATATGTTAGTCACCCCCTGTTCACCAAGTGAACTACATTTTCCATTGAACCATTTGACCATCTGTCCATTCTTACAATGCCCATCGTCTAGTTAACATGCATTGTACGAAAATATTGAATTTCCTGAGGATATTTAATCCTTGTTAGGACATCGTCCTGTGGGGTGTAAATAAAACGCATAAATATGTTATCGAATGAATATTATCTTACTGATTAACATGCGCATTAATGAATGTAGAACGTTAGATAATTATTTTCATTTTAAAAATTGTGTAATAAAACCAAAAAAAAAATTGCAATTGTTCTAAAACTTTCCTCTGAATGTTGTGGAAGTACGGAGAAATATTTTTTTTAATATATCAAAGACTTACTGTATGAAATATTGGTTTTAGATCACAGAAAAAATCTACGAATGGAAAGAAATAATACTTATCTACACAATTAAACTTCTTTTAGTGAAAACTAATGTCATTTTTTTATAAACTAAAAATTAGTTTGAAGATAAACTGGAATTGATAATAATGTCATTTAATAGATTAAACAGTATTTTATTTTAATGGAAACTATTTTTTCCTTTCATCGAATCATTGAATATATATATATATATATATATATATATATATATATATATATATATATATATATTTGAAAATTATACTAGTATTATTAAATTTTAATAATTAATAAAGTTATATTGTATAAAAAAATTACATTAGTTTGAAACAAATTTTAAACAATATTTCTAATTTATAAATTAGTTATCAAGTATATATATATATATATATATATTGGAAAATATAAATAATTAATTTAAATTACATATAATACAAGTATTTACATTAAATATTGTAGAATAGAATGTAAAAGACCACGGTTTAAGTGATTAACAAGAATTTATGTACCGACATTTCTGCGTATCGAATTACTAATAGGGCTAGAAAATTTATTGGATTTCTGTCAATATTTTCGAGTATGAAATATGTGGAGACAAATTAACTGAAACGTACTGCAGAGAAATAAATACATTTTGAAATTAGATACGGAATTACCAAATGTATATTTATTTTGATGTTTCTATTTGAAAATACACAATGTTATTAATAAGAAACTTTTTAATTTTTATAATTTTTTTTATATTTAATTTTAATAACTTTTTTTAGATATAATGTGTTATATATACATATATGGAATATATATATATATATATATAACTATATCTCCTTTTATGTCTCTAATTAACATAATTTTTTTCTCTGCATGACAAATAGTTTTTAGTATTTAAAAAAAAACATCAAATATATAATATATTTATTACTGTGAATTGGTTTCCAGAAAAAATATGAAAATTAAATAAGCGAAATTATATAAAGGGTCATCTATTTTACAGATTATGTATTTTTAAGTTCTTCCATTTTATATAAAATTTATTTACGGTCTCTAATTAATATGATTATTTTCTCTTCATGTCAAATAGTTTTTAGTATTTCAAAAAAAACATATCTAAATATATAATATATTTATTATTATGAATTGTTATCCAGAAAAATAATGATCATTAAATACGCGAATATTATATAAAGGATCATCAATTTTACAGATTTTATATTTTTAAGTTCTTCAATTTTATATGAAATTTGTTTAATAAAATAGAAATAGAATTATATACTTTTTAGAAAAGTATTGTATTGTGTTTTTATTTTATTAAATAAATTTCACAAAATGCAAAAACTTAAAAAGATATCTATAAAATAGACTATACTTTATATTATATATATATATATATATATATATATATATATATATATATATATGTATATATATATAAACGTTTTTGTGCAGTTTTTTGAGACTGTATTTTGTGTTATTTTCAGCAATCGTTTCGACCCATTATCCATTTTTATGGAGATACATTTTCTTATCCTTTAATTCGTGAAATTTGGGTTCAAATTTCAGTTTTCATAAGTTTTTAGAAATTGAAATTGATTCTACTGAAAATTATAATTGATTTGTATCGAAAATCAAAACTGATTCTAGAAAATAACAAAACTAGTAACGTCACAAAAACTGTGTAAAGTTAAAACAGCAAAATAAATAAATATGATATAAAAGTTAACAAATTGCTACGGGAATATAAAATTAGCATAACTCAAAAAATATGAACTTTTCAGAAATGAATTGTTATGCTAGTCTTCGTCCATTTGGATTACTTGAGTTTCTTCCATTTATTACTATTTCTGTCACATTTGTCATCTTCGAGCATGTTTTAGATAAACATTTCAAATTGAAATCATACATTTAAATGCTTTTTCAAGTATTAAGCAACGATTGACATCTTTATGTCATATCTCTGATTTCTTAAAATAATTTTACAACATTTTTCCAAATAAAGAACAATTATTTAAGTTAGAACAATCCTAAAATCGACATTTTTTAAAAGTGTTGTTTTTTATCTAGAACATGTAAAATATAAGAAAAACAAAGAAATACAAAATAATTTCTATTGAAAAACTATGATATATATATATATATATATATACATAATTTGTTAAATATATAAAAAAAGTATGTTACCAATACATTTTACTCATTGCATAATAATATTTCTATCACATCGTGTGAGCCAAAATAACTCAACAGATTTATTATCATCCGTGTTGACTTCGTCCTACATACAATTAATTTTGATCCTAAACACAAGTGGCACTTTATTTACTTCAGTACGTGCAAATGTCATTTTATCGAAAATAAACTTGGCGTTATTTGATTTGACAAGATTCCGTGTGAAACTGTGTCTCAGAACATCATTATTACTATTTTTTTCACATATTTATTTTTTAATCTGGAAAAACAAACGTATTCAAAAATGTCAAATCATGTTCAGTTCATTAATTAAAATAATACATACATTTTTGTTGCCAATCCAAATATCTATATTTTTTTTATATGATCAGTATATGCTTTAAAACACTTTGCGTAATGAATAAAAGCAATTAGCAAACGGGTTTTTTTAGTTTAGCGTAACGAAGGTTCAGACTATATTATACACTCTTTTTGTAATATACGCATAATTCCAATGTTTTTTATACAGAAAAAATCGTTACATTTTTCATCATAATTTATAACGTTTTAAATATACGAAAAACGAATGATAAAATGAGGAATGCTTACAAAAATCAATCAAAATAAAAGAAAAGATTAATTGGATGTATTGTGGCTTTTATCAAATTTATCGAAAGTATACGTACAAAGCCGAATTTAGTGATCAGAATATGAAATGAGACGAATAAAAGGACATTAACATAAATTAATGAATGACAGTTTTATGTAGGCGTTTTCAATGGTGCAGTCGAATTTAATGTAAGTACGAATTCTATATTTTCGACTTTCTTTCCTTCTATGTATTTTCAGTAATATTTCACTAAATGTAAGTATATATATATATATATATATATATATATATATATATATATATATATATATATATATATATATATATATGTTACTTGTGAATATTACAGTCAGTTTTTTTCCTGTAAATATGATATCATTTGAAAGGCAAGGTTAAATATAAAAATATATTTTTACAGTTAAATTTTGATATAAATTTAAAATTCAATTTTGTCGAACATACATACATACATACACACACACACACACACACACATATATATACATATATATATATATATATATATATATATATATATATATATATATATATATATATTGAAATAAATAATCAATTTCAAACCAGAAAAGATCTTCTCTATAGAATATCTCGCCGAATAATAATTGAAACACGTTTCTTATATCGATTTTACAGTAACCATGACGACGAAAGAGACCATCACACGAGTGATAAAGACATAAGTCAATCACTGAACTAACTAATATTTGCTGGTGGGATTTCATTTTATTGTTGTAGATTTCATCTTTGATCTCAGTGGAGATGAAAAATGTTTTTTTTTTGCTAATATTCAGGGAATTCATCCATTCAGTTTTGATATCTGCGGTCAATTAAGTATTATTTATTCAATAAACTGTTTTAAAAATCATGAATAATTAGAGTCTTTGTGGGTGGACTTTTTAAAACATTTAATAATTGTATTTGTTTGATGTTACATATGTACTTATTTATTAAAAATAGTTTATGGAGGATTACCGAGATGGATTTGTTTTGTAAAAAGAAAACAACTTGTAGCACTAATTTGCCTATTTAATTCATTTATAGATCGATATTTAACATGGAAACAATTTAATTAAAGAATTAGTATTATCTTATTCAGTTAAAATGATCAAAACTATAAAATTAAAGTCAAATATTATTGAAATAATGTTAGTAAAAATTTAGTTGCATAAAAGTGAGTGCAGGAATAATTTGCAACTTAAAAAAAGTTTCATTATTCAAATTTCTTAATAAATAATTATTAGACATTTTTAAATAATATTTATTATTAGTTTTAGAGCGCAAGAAAATAAAATTTCTTAAATATTTTTCATGCCATATAGGGGGTTTATTTATGTGAACTTAAGTACAACTAGTAGTAAATTCTAGTATAATTTTTACAAATTATTTCTTTTCTTTACTCCATAAACCACAAAACATTTTTCTACTCAATGATTATTAATCGATTTTTATTGTTGCTTATACTTATGCTTATACTTATAATAGATATTATTAATAGTATTCTAATATTAATAATATCTATTATCTATTAGAATAATAGATATTATTAATTTTTCATATATACGCACAGAAAACATCTATATATTTTCTTTTTCTCTCTCTCTACTTATTTAAACATACATATATATATATATATATATATATATATATATATATATATACATATACATACATGAAATCATCCACAATGTGTTCAAGAAATTTGTATACAAAAAGGATCCTTTTCTGTTTATTTGTATTATATATTTTATTGTATTTTAAGCAGAAAAATTTTTACGATTTACTAATAATTTGTATTATTTCAATGAAGTTACATATTTTTTATGTAAAATAATAATGGTATTTAACGTTAATGTAATTAAAATAAAAACATTACTACCATGAAAGAAAAGTTAAATATTATTTGTCATTAATGAAACATCAGACGTCTATATAATTATTATATTTTGTTAATTTTACATGATTAAATCTATATAAAAAATTATGGACATTTTTATGAGACAACATATATATATATATATATATATATATATATATATATATATATATATATATATATATATGCAGAGGGAGAGAGAATTTTGGTCATGAAATGATTAGGAAATATTCCTATATATTACGTTTAAAATATTTACATTGTCGTTTTTTTAATAGTACATTTTATATTTATATTATGTTCTCTAAGTAATAGCATTTTTATGTACTCTTTATATACTATCCATTTGTAATATTTCTGTAGCTGATGATGTTCTTTTCCAACTTTGTAATTAATTTTTTCACAAGTTTTTATAGTGTAGACATTCGATTAGTGTACGGTATTTTGTGTTTTCTCTGTTTAAAGAACACAGATGACATTTTTCTTCTTGTTTTATTTTACAGATTTTTCCATAAGATTTCCATACAGATTTTTCCACAACCTATTTCAAGATCTGAATGAGTTAACCTGTGGGCATAATTATGCACACTTATTTGGAAGTTTCATAATATCTAATTAATTATTGGACAGCAATTCAGCATCTGTGTCTTTGAAAACAAAATAATAATAATAAATAATAGTTCTTTAAGGAATCACTTTCACAACGCTTTAGACTCATTGTGTCCAGTTATACCCATACTGGAAAGCTATGAAAAATCATTAAAAAAAATATAAAAAAGATATTTTTATCTTAGATAAACCCTTATCGCTTACAATCAACAGAAAAATATTTTTCTTCTCAGAATTAATCAGGTCTGAATGGGTTAATGAGAAATATTAGTTTTTTTCTCATCTACAAGCTTTCTTCCGGTTATAGTTCTAAGGAAAGGTATGTTCATTTTTCTATCAGGTAAAACTTGGTTTTTATATTTGGATTTTTCTTATAACCCATATTTATGTAGTATATTCTATTTGTTATCTTATATATTTATATATTTATATATATATGTTTATATTGAAAAATATATTAAACAGAAACTGGATCAAATTTAATTTACAATATGTTTCGTTGAAAAAAGCGAATCAAATCCATAATAAACATTTTTATGCTCGCATAACTGCCATCACAAATTAAAAAACTTTAACGGAAACTTTTCTGTTAGAAAATGGTATTGATGGAGTCTGCGTATGTAATGTTGCTATAGAAACGTGTAGGACGCTGTCGTAGATGAGACGTGATACTTGACTAACATCAGTGTTATGAACTTCTTTGTATATTCAACATAGACTACATCGTGTCTTGGAAAATCATGTAAGTAATCCCTATGTATCCTTTTAAATTAAATCAAACGAATCCGTAAATGCATGCTAGATTAAATGCTTGGTTTAAGATCGGCTTATTAAGTGCGAACGTTAATGAAATTCACGAATAAATACACATTCTATTAATAAATTGCTTTGAGAGTACGTACTCGCCATTGTAATTAATGTATTATTACATGTTTTAAATTTTTCTTTTTATGTTCATTTATTTAGACATTATATATATATATATATATATATATATATATATATAATTTTACCAAAAAAATAAATCAGAAATTTTTAGATACAAAAAAAAATAATTTTAATAGCTTACTATTTAAACAATTAATCAAGATATAATTATTTCGGTTTATGATAAACAAAGCAGTGCTTTCTATAATTACTCACTAAAATTTTTATTCTTCTAGCCTTTCATAACAAAAAAAACGTTTTTTTATTTACTGCAAGTAATTGACTTATTATTAAACACACATGTAAAATTTTAATATAACAATGAATATATAAATATATACAAAACATTAACATGTAAATACATAATTGAAAAAAATAATCCAAATAGTGGTATTCTCACAATTTTTGATTTAATCAAATAAAGAATACAATTTATTTTAAATAAAAACCAAATCATTGCATTAGTCGTTAGGTAAATGATGTTTAATTGAATCACTTATCAAGTTATTTTATTTTTAGTGTAATAAATTTAAAAATATAAGTAATAAATTCGATAATAGAAAAATAATTCGATCGAAATCATTTTATATTCAACTATTTAACTTTTTTCTGTTTGTATTCATTGTACGGTTTAATTATAGACATTTATATATTTAATCAATTTGATTTAATTCTCTCGTTTAAAAGTTGAATATTTTATGTATTTGTTTCATTTAAATTGTTTTTATTAATGATTATATTCGCATATTCGTTTGTAATATATAATTTAATACTTTCTGATGATTTCTTATCAGATATTTGTTTGTTTTTATAAAAGATGTTTATATAAAATAAATATTTTTAATAACTACAATAATTACTAACTAAATCAAAAAATAATAACTTGGAATCAAGTGTGTTTTCGAATAAATAATGATTTGAACATTTCCCATAAACTTTTCAACAACTGTTAAATGATTTGTGGAATAAAAAGCGCAAACTTTTAAACAAACATAAAAGTAAATAACAAAAATACAATTAAAAATAATTTTAAATTAAATACGAAAAATTTAGAATTTTGAAAACAGACAGAAATTATCATGTCACAATATTTTCTAAGGAAATATGTAAGCAATTAGTGTTTGACATTCCGAATAATCGTTTAGCAACAATGTCTCAATCTTTAATACGAGATACAACTTTACTAAATCTAATAACACTTTATATAAAAACAATTAATGTTTAAAAAATTTATATGTTCACTTTAAATTTAATTAATTCGTATAGAATGGAACTGTAATAAATGGTACGAATAACACAATCGTTCAATTACTAAATGAACAAACGCGCGTAGAATATCTTGTTAATAGCATTTTTCATCTAATCATAATTTATTTATAATGACTTAACCTTAAAAACATTTCGATAAAAAAATAAACATTTTATGTTTGTTTGTAATAAACATGTCTAAATGTTTCATACACCAACAATGATATATATGCTTCATATTTATAGATTTTAGATGAACTTATGAACTTAGTTTTACGTTAAACTCAGAAATTTGAATATACACACACACACACACATACACACATATATATATATATATATATATATATATATATATATATATATATATAACATGTAAATACTACTGACATGATAAATGTATGTTCACTATTGTAATATATGTTTAAAACTATCATACGGGTAGACAATGCAGTCAATAATTTCGTACACATTGGTTTCAATGAAATCAAAACATTAAAAGATGGACAAAGCCAAACTGAAAATAATTAAATACTATTATTTTAAAAATGGTTTCATAAAAAACTGGAATGTTTTAAAATAATCGAATTTATTATACGTTAATATAATGAAAGGCGATTGTATTTTCGTTTGTTGAGGAACTATTGTGAATTTATTAAAAATATTTTCCTCTTTACTAAAAATCAAGATAAAAAAATGATCGGTCGGATCTGTTCCTTCAACAGATTTAAATATAAATTTAATACTGTAGTGTTTGGAAATTAAAATTAATCAAAATATATATGTTCTGAATTTATATTTGTAATTTAATTATAAATTAATACTATTACATATAGTTCTAAGGTAGTAATTCTAGTGCTAAATTTGAAAGAAATATCTTTTTTTTTGATAATTTAATAAGAAATTATTTTATGTATGACTTGATTAAATTCGAGTAGATTTTTTGCTAGAAAGTATGCTTCTAATAGGAAAAGAAATATCTTAACATGATTTTTTTTAACAATTTTGCATTATTACACACTTGATAAGAATTATATGTTACATATTTATTTAATTAGACAAACTTAAATAAATATTTCCAAATCATTCATTTGTAGATACCGAAAAAAAATTATTTCAGAAATGAAAAATGTTTAACATTTTCGCACTTAATTCGCACTTAATTAAAAAAAACTACTAACTGAATTTTGAAAAGAATTTGATCAATCAAATTTTGTAAAATTTCGATTTACTGTAAGTTTAAATAGTTTTTAGGTTAAAAATTACCAATTCACACACACACACATACATATATATATATATATATATATATATATATATATATGTATATTCATATAAAATATATATATTCAGTTTAAATCATGTTTTATGTTTCAATTTCCAAATATTGAATCTTATAAATTCTTTTATGCATATTATTCACTCGGAGCTAAGAATAACGTGTGTTTCAACTCTTTCAGGTCATTTTTATCAATCTTTAAAGATGCAGAAAAATTTTTAGGCCAATTTTTCAATATTATTTTTTGAAAAATATCTTAATTCGATTAATAGTTCTTTCCGATCAAAGATATACAGTTGAGCATTATTGTATTTCCAATATTTTGATTTTGATCAGTTTGTAATTAATTGGATTTGATATATTTACATTTTATTATAAATAATCAAAAGTTTCCTAGAATACAAGTATTATTTTTAATGTAGTTAAGTGTTATAAATAAAAGTATCAATTGAATAAATTGCCTTCTTTTTCAGGACGATAGTTTGAAAAAATAACGATCTCATTTTCTTTAAAGTTTCTATACATGAAATCGATATGATGAACTGTAGGGATATGCTAGTCTTTTCAGTCGACTGCACTAATACCATGGGCATACACTCAACGAACATCTGATTTTCAAGTCTTACGTTCAACCTGTTGATTAAGTTTATATATGAGAACACAGTAAATAGTCCGTAGAATACATTATTTTTGAATTGTTGATTCGCACTTAACTTTAGTTGAATTAATATTATTATTAACAACAATTAATGTTTTATTACTCTTTATATAACAAAAAAAATACAGAAAAATAAAGTTAGAAACATCCATTTATTTACAAAAAATCCACTTTAATATATCCATTGTTTCTGTTTACAGTTATGATCATTAATCGACAACTATAACATTATTTAAGTATTCTTATTATCAGTCACGAAGTTTGTCAATGTCTGCTGTCAGACATCTAGTAAAGACACATGCTAATACTATTAATAAAACAATATATAACAAGAATTAAATGTACAAACAAATAAATGTACTATTCTCCACTGAATATCATCACTATTAATTTTATGTAAAAAAAAAATGACTCGAATATGTGAATTAAATTGAATTACTTAATTACAGATCGTTGATCTAGAAAAATGTATAAAAAATCGACCGGCCAATATGTACAAAAGAATGCGAACAAAAAAGAAAAAGATCGTCATAATGATAAATTAAACAAGTTTAGTGGTAAAGGCAATGAGTTCAAAGAGAAGATCGAGAAATTGTTTGGATTCAGTTTTGGAGACATCTCGTCGTTCGAAAATTTCATACATCTTATGTACAAACCGACGGATCCCGCAAGTTTGGGAGTGTCGAGGTTTTTGTTTGGTACGTGGGTCGATTATTCTCTGTATAAGTGTTATTTACTTTATCTAAAATGACATAAAGGCCTTAATTTATTTTTTATAGTTTAAATTGATTTTTTTCTGTTTTATTTTCAACAATACAATTTTAAAATTACTAAAACCAATTCATTTAAGATTTAATGATTTATTATATTATTTTTTTAATATATATATATATATATATATATATATATATATATATATATATATATTAGCTCATTTAGAAAATAACTTTTAGGAATGATTAAAAAATATTCATACTTAACAACTAAACTAATTATAAATAAAGATAAATTCATTTCAAGAAACATTTTTCTAAAATTGTCAACATAATATTAACTGAACATAATACGAATTCCAATAAATCTCCTAACTTTCAATAATTTGCAATAAATTTCGTTTTTCCAGTGAAATAATTAATCGAATCTAATATTTACAATAAAAGCATTAATGTATAATTATCGATCATTCTTTTTATTCACAGGTTTACTTATGATGTTAGATATACCAGAAGAAAGAGCTGGTGCTGAAATTGATCTAAGATGGGGTGAACCAAGGAACTGCCATTTTCCACTTATATCATTCATACAACCCATGTCTTTGCCTTATATGGGACTAGTTTACGGTGTTATGTGGATAGGTAAATGTTCGGAAAACATATTTAGCTGTAATAAATAACAGCAGTAAATATTATACATAGTCGGTTTAAGTTTTCAGTTATTTTTTGAATAAGAATTCTAAAAATATTCGAACTACTTGTAGATCATAGAAAAAGTAATTATATAGAAAGTTGAAAGACAAAAATGAAAACATATTTTTAAATTAAAACTCGTCGTAAGTTCAAAGTCTAATTCTAATCTTAAAATCAAAATCATGATATCAAAATTATAGTTTTCTTGCATACGATTAGATTAAATATATGAATATTTTTTTACTAAAGAAATGACTTGTTAAATAATTTTCCAGCATAGTTATTACTAAATCATTTTTTGATTTATTCAAGTGACAGTAATATGTAAAAATCTTAAAATGAATTCTTTATATTTGTATATTAAATTAAATGTCAATATTGTAAAACGTAAAAAAATACTATATAATCAATTTATGTATAAAATATTTAAAAAAAGCATTTAAAGTAGAAAAACTGCAGTTTAAAACATGTGTATATGCATAGAATTTATTAATTCACTGCTAATAAATATCTACAACTTCTTTGGATTTAAATCATCCAGTGCGATTATTTCTATATATTTCTAATATTTTTTTTCTGATTATATGTATACATATATATATATATATATATATATATATATATATATATATATATATATATTAAAAAAATATACAAACAATGACGTACGTATTTTTACAGGTGCTTTAGGAATCATGCTTGGATACAAATTTCGTCTAAGTGCAATTCTATTTGCTGTGCCATATTGGTACTTATTTTTGATAGACAAATCTTTTTGGAATAATCATAGCTACTTATTTGGACTCTGTGCCATATTATTCATAGGAACAAGTGCAAATCATTATATGTATGTAACTATTAAACTAAATAATATACACAGAAATATATGTATATATATATATATATATATATATATATATATATATATATATATATATATATATATATATATAATGTACTTACGAGTAAATTAAAAATGAAATGTAATTTATAAAATATGGAACCTTTTTTGTTTCCTCTCATATAAAATATGAGAATAAGTTTTGGAATCAAATTTCGAAATTTATGAATCGCTAAATATTCATAACTTGATTTGCAGAATTAATCAAGTAGTAATGCAATAGTTCATGTTTAAAAATATAACTAAACTAGATAGTTATTTAATATATAGATTATTTTTCTATTACTTGAAGTATATTATTTTAAGGTCTTTAGATGGATTGATCGACAAATCAAAACGAGACAGACACGTGCCCTACTGGAACTACTTCATATTGAAATTTCAATTTTTCATTTTATATTTCTTCGCCGGAATAAAAAAGTCTAGTATCGAATGGTTAGAAGGATACGCAATGACGAATTTATCTAAACATTGGGTGTTTGATCCTTTTAAGTAAGTATACATTTAAGTGAGTTATTGAAGATCGAATATTTTTTTAATCTGAACCTAAAAAAACTGTATCACTACTCATACAAAATACAAGTCGTTTAAAAACTTCGTTACAGTATATTAATTATGACTCAGGTAGGCTTTAAGAAGTGGCGACATATAAGTAATTTGTATTTATATTAATTTCTATAAACATTAAAAGGGTTGCCGGAATAAAAAATTGAAAATATGTTACAAGAAACAACAATAAGTTATATTTCTGCTGGGTTGTTTTAATTAAACGATTAATATATTAGTAATAATATTAATTAATATATTTTCTTACACGTAATGTTTTTTCCCATAATCTAAAGTGGAACAAAATTTTATGACATAAAATAATATTTGAAATTATTTTTTAAGTAATTTTTTTTTATAATGAGAGAAGTTCGTTCAGAATTCATTTCGAGAAAAACTGACAAAAAATAAATATTATTCCTATTATTTTTAATTTGATGAAAAAAATAATTATTATTATCCTATATATCACAGAAACATATCATTTACAAAAAAATATATGATTAAAGAATAGTAGACATTTAAATACCAAAACTATACAATTCATACAAAAAATGAAGTACATTGATTTGGACACGATTTTTGCGAGTTATTGAATCTGCAATATAGATAACCATTTATTTCAGGATATTTTTAACTGTTGAACAAATTGACTTCTTAATTGTTCATTGGTTCGCTTTTATATTCGATTTAACTGTCGGGTTTTGGATGATTGTTGAATGGACACGGCCTTATGCAATGCTGTTTTGTGCATCATTTCATTTCATGAATTCTCGATTATTTAGCATCGGTTCGTATAAATATGAAAAATATAGATTTTTCTAAATACATTCAAATTGTTGTTTTAAATACATTTTTTTCTAAATACATTCAAATTGTTGTTTTAGGAATGTTCCCATACGTGTGTTTGGCAACGATGCCTTTATTCTGTAATAAAGATTGGCCAAGGAAAATTAATTTTAATAATATTTGGGGGAAAACATGTGATAAAACATCGCCTCTACCAAGCAAATCTTGTATATACAGTAAAACGTTCAAAGATGAGAATAAATTAGATTTTAATATTTCAACAATTCGATGGAAACATAAATTTGTAGCATGCCTTCTTCTAACACATTGTGGATTACAAACGTTTCTTCCATATTCGCATTTTATAACTAAGGTAATTTGAACCCTCTTCTTTTAATATGTAATTTAAAAATAAATATAGAAATAATATAAAATTCTAAATCACGTTAAACTTTAAAATATTAAACCATGCTACAAACATTTGAATTTGAACAAATTTATTTGATTTTTTTTTATTTTCTCGATGAAAGAATTTTAAAAATTAACAAGAAACAGGAATTAATTTATAATACGATTAAAGCTCTTATAATGTTTCAAATTATAAAAAGATTTCAGAGCCTTTTCATATTTTAATTTATTATTTTATATAATTTTTTAGTTGATTGTAAAAGTATTTTTAAAAACTTGCATTTGATTATAAAATATCATTACTTTGTCTGCATTATTTTAATTTCTTGATGTAATTATCAAAACTATTAAACAGTTTTGAATATTACCGTATTTGAGTTGTTTAAAATACTTATTTTGCTCCAAAAACGATAACAGGCATGATTAGAAAAATCTTATGTGTATATAAAAATGGTTTAATTAACATTTATTACATATGTTATTAAAAAATCACGGATTTTTGGATCCTGGATTCTCAACAGGAATTAAATTCTAGAAATGTTAAAAAATCACAAAAATATATGAAATTAAATGTCACATGCTTAATGAAACCAAATGATTTCCAAAAATTTGGATAACTAATGTTAAATGTTAATGTGTGTGTGTGTAAATATTTACGATTCTTTTAGAATGAAATTTAATTTGATTAATAAATAACCTTATATATATATATATATATATATATATATATATATATATATATGCATATTACCTCACTTCAACCTATTATTTCAGGAAAATAATTGTAATATTAAAACAATAAATTTTTGTTGTTAACAGGGTTATAACAATTGGACCAATGGGTTATATGGTTATTCTTGGGATATGATGGTTCATGCTTGGGATACTGTTTTAGTTGTTATCAAAGTTGTTGACAATAACACCGGTCAAGAGCACTTTTTGGATCCTAATGCATGGGTATGTAAAATTATCTTTTTTAAATGCATTTTACTGTTCAAAAATATTGCTAGCCTTTTTTAATTAATTATTTTTTCCAATTATAAATAATTTTAATTCCATTATTTTTAATTGAGCATCACATTATTTTCACCCTGAGAATTTAACACTGGATGAAGTTACTAATATTTTTTTTTCAATTTTAATAAGCTAGACTTTTTTTCTACAAATGTTCAATACATTTTCTAATATTCTTATTTTATCCATTCGTTTATCTTTTTCTGGGTCTTTTTTTATTTCTTAACTCAGAGTCAATAATTTCTATTGTTCATGTTACTTTCTTTTTTTACTTAACCACCCGCCTATGTTTTCTTATTATTATACCTTTACATCTTGTTAAATCAAATTATTTCTATGTTTAATCTGTTCTATTTTTTCAACATTCTATCATGCCATTAAAACATTCTGGGTATGTAAAAAGGATAGAAAATATTTAAACTATTAATCCAGTAATCTTCTTAATGGACTTTTCAATTACAATATTCAAAAGTTAGTCCAAATGAATATCTCTTCTTGTCACTATCTCGCGACTTCCTCAATTAATACAATCTCTTGTTGCTACTAAATTTATATAAATAATTACACAATATATTTTTACTTTCTTTAGGATAAAATTATACAATAAACAGTTACATTTGTGTCCATACTGATTGTTACAAATAAAAATATTTTTAATGATTTTAACTACGTAGATTTGAATAACGAACATCTGCAAAAAAACACAACAAATTATAAATTTATATTTCAGGTTTTAAATGACCGTTGGACTAAACATGGAGATATGATGTATCAATATGCTCATTGTTTGAAGCGTAATTTAATTGAAGAATACCATAGTAGTAAATCTCTGGAACAGAACAATGATGAAATGTTAAACAATATAAAAATAGATCAATATATAACGTCTGAAAACATTTCAATATACATAGACGTATGGTGCTCAATGAATGGACGATTTCAGCAACGAATGTTTAATCCAAACTATGACTTACTGAAAGTTAATTGGAGTCCTTTTAAGCCTGTTGAATGGTTAATGCCATTGTTAACAGAATTTAGTGGATGGCGACATAAACTTACTGAAATCCAACATGAAGTTTACTCTTGGTCAAATTACTCAGACGTGATTTTTGTTGCAGACTTTCCAGGTAATAATTTCAGTTTCGAGAACACTATTGAAATCAAAGCAAACATTTTTATTAACGGTAAATGAACATAGAAGTTAAATTTGAGGTTTTACTATTATTGTTTGAATGCATACTTCTAATATACTTTTCTTATTTTTATTTAATTTGCAAGTGTTATTTCATATTATATTAAACACCAAACCAGAAGAAAATATGCTATAACTGATTTCATAATTACCTTTTGTTCAAGTTTGACATTTTTGATTTTTTTATAAAAATATAAGAACATATTAATTATAACATTTTTAATACTGAAAATGGACATTAGAATAAAAAAGCATACTTCACATATCTTTATGTAAAATGTAAATTTTCAAATTGTTGAAAATGAAAATTGCATGCAAAAAATCAATTTCACTTACCTTTGACAAGAAACATAAATAATAATTCAATTTGTGAATTACTACTCACATTCTGTTCTTTATTCAGGCCTTTATTTGGAAAATTATATAACAACAGAATTAACAAATGTTACCTTAACTGTATTAGAAGGGGAAATTTATTTCGAAGTTGAAAATAAACACAAATTACAAAGTAACGGTGTCAAATTAGTAAAATCAACATCTTTACCAATAAGAACTGGAATCTTTCACAAAATACAAACAATTTCATCTACTCCAGCGAGCTACATGTATACTTACATTAATCAAACCAAATTGTACAATGAAATGAATACAGATTCAAATGAAATTCATATTGATGTTCCTTCTTGTACCATAAAATCTCCATTTCCATTGATTGAAGAAATTGATGTTCGGCTTGAAAACATGCATCAAATGTTCAAAATAATTGGAAACTCTCTTTTAAACATATTATATGGCATTCCTATGTTGCGAAGATTGAAAATTTACTGAATAAAATAAGAAAATTACTTATAAATTTTATTTTATTTCCCTTAATTAGACTCATACATAAACTGTAAATTAAAGAAAAAATATATAGTTATATATATATGTGTATGTATATATATATATATATATATATATAAATGCTTATATAAATGTATACATGACATAATTAAGAATGTAGCGTAAAACTAAAATTTTAACCTTTTTAAGGCACAATTATTTATTAAATGAAGAAAAAAGTTATATCCTTAATAATCTTAAAATTAATTATGAATTATAAAACTTTTGCAGCTACTAATTCTTAAATATAAGTCATTACATATCCTAAATAAGAAATAGTTTTTATTCTATAAAAAAATGAAAATTAAAAAAAAAGTAAATATTTATATATATGTTATGAAGAAGTGTGTGTCTATATATATATACACACACATATATATAATTTGCTTTTAATTTATATTTGATATTGGCAGCTCATAAACATTAGTCAATTGTAATGATTATTAAAATTTATTAATCCAATTGATAATAAACATTCTTTACCATATTTCATTTTCATTCTTTACCATATCATTCTCATTGAAGGAGCTATACACGTATGTTTATGCATGCACAATATATATACAAATTAAAAAAAAATGAAATGCATATTTTAGATCAAAATAGTATGTGTAACAATATTTTTCCATTTTAATATGGATATTTTTCTGGCATTAAATATACTAAATTTTCAGACCAACAAATCCAAAGCTCTACTCTTTTCAGAATAAATTTAAATAATGTCACAAACTTCTCCATAGTTAAGTCATCATTTTCCCATACAAATGCTTGTATTCCAAAATAGATACACTTATGCTTGGAATTCATTTTCGATAAATTTTTTAGGCAAGATGCAAGTGTTTTGTAGTCATACACTTCAGTTTTTGATTTTGCGACTACAAGACCATATAAGTATTCATTTGATCGTTCTAAATGAATAACTTGACCAACAGTTTTGGGTTGCTTTTTATATTCCTCTAGAAAATTGAATCTTCTATTTAATGCTACTATTTCATCAGTAATGTCGCCGTTTTCAAAACAAATAAAGAGAAGGCCAGTTTGTGTTTCCATATTTTCAAGCTTTATTTTTGTATGAACAACCTTAATATCGCCACCAGCTGATTGTTTGTTATATACACTGTTTTCACTTGCATTTTCACTCTAAAAATATTTGGAAGAGCAAAATATCAGATTAATAAAAAATCCATATAAATTATCATTACATAAATATTACATATAAAATTTAACATTAAGTTCTTTAAATTAAAATAGTTGTTTTTTTATGTCATTATGTTCCAAACTTTCTATATATTCCATTTCTATTGTACTAAAATTGAAAATGGTCAACTAATTATACAATAAACTTTTTAAAAGACTATATTATTAATGATTAAATTTTTTAAATCTTTAATAATATTGATAATGTTATAGTTATATTTTAAATGTTGTAGCAGTCACCAAACATTTTGTCTACTCATTAACCAATTTTAAGTATATTTAACTAATTTAGTTATCGAATTATTAAATAATGTTATCAACATTATTCTTTTAATTTCAATGAAAAAGTGAAAAAGAATAAACAAGAATAGTTTACAATTGTTTTTCACTTATTAATTAAAATCCTAAAAAAACACACACTAATTAACTAAAAGAAAGTTGTGAGTAAACTTCTTTCCAGTCTCAATGTATTTTCATTGAATACACTTTTTTAGTTTTTTCCTTTGTTTTCTTCAAAAAGGATAAAATTACTAATATTTATAAACTTTAATTATTTGATGTACATTTATGTGATTTTATAAAAAAAACTTTTTTGAATGCTTTATTACACAGCCTTAAATTGCTTTATTAATTTATATTTATCCTCTATTTTATTTTTTTCTCTACAATACTGCATTTTCAGTAAGATATCATCAGAAATGATAACTGGACATTTTTAATCTATTTGTAATTTAGCTTTCATTTTTTCCTGTTTTTTCTTTGATTTAAATTGTGCAATTACATCTGTAGATTGTCCCTGATTTTTCTTATTTTTATTTGAAATATTTTCAAGTGAATGTTTTCCATAATTCTGTAATTATTAAAAATAGCTCTTGAAATATTACCATAATGTATTAAATTTATATTTAATGGCACTATCACTAAACTATGAATAAATATTCATAAATATTAATTTGAATAAACAATTATAACACTCTGTATAGATCGATTTTGAAGCAGTAATATTATGGTGACATTTTAATCCAAAAACTATTTAAGCTAATTTTTTTGTGTTATTAATTAACTATTAATATTACAAATTTAACCAAGCACATCATAATAAATACTATTAATTTATAAAAATGTACTTGATATGTTGGAAAAATAATATTATTTATCAGTAGAATAAAATTTAAATCATACATGATTTGGTCTTACTTGTTTTAAATATTTCATGACTAATAAATTGTGTATAGATATACAACCCAATCGCATATCTTAATAATGAGTAAATTACAAATAATTAAAAACGCTATGATTTCTTTAATAAAAGTTCTCAATGATTGTTAAATAAAGAGTTAAGTTTTTTGAATAATTCTAATCATCATACTTACGTACTTCTAAAGAAAGGGAAATTAAGAAACTAAATAACATACAAATCATTGAAGTATTGTATGCTTTCTACTTAGTATTTTTTTTCCACAATATAGAAAACAATTATGCACTGATCAGATATTGTTATTCAACACAATGAAAAGAAATTTTAGAACTAAGAATTTATATTAAAGGGGGATATACATATCCATACATACATATATATATATATATATATATATATATATATATATATATATATATATATATATATATATATATATACACACACACACATACATATCTTATTTAACTAATTACTTTTATTTTAACAATATTATTAATGCTTTAAATAACTCAATCACTGCCTTTTATAAGCAAAATTTTTACAACACTACATATATGCTTTCTCTTTCTATAAGTCTGTAAACATAAAACTTAGTACCCAAATTATTTTACCATTTAGTATAGTAAGTCGATCAACTACATAAACATATCACTTGCATATATTATATATATATATATATATATAAAGCAATTCTTACAAATTTACTTTTTAAATTTAATTCTAAAATACTTAATATAACTGTCATCAAAAATACTATATATTAAAATTTGCTTCATTGAAACTTATTCATACGTTGTAATTTACATACATTTTAACATATACTTAATTTTGACATTTGGACATAAATGAAACATGGAAGTAGGGTACATATTTTTATATAAAACATAATGACATTTTTCTGTTCCAAATTTGCATAAAATTATAAATTCTGTTAATACTTAAGTGATATTTTTTCTTAATTCTATTACTGAAATCAATTAATGAACTTACTTGTTGGAAATTATACACCACTATTTCTACACCCGTGTTACTAAAAATCTCATTGATCTTTTTCTTCACATCAATCCACTCCAATCTATCTAGACCACAACCAATCCGTGGCATAGCTAACTTAAGAACATTATGTTCTACACAGTGTATTTTCAGTTTCAATAATGATTTTTCTAAAGATTCCATTGTAGGTTTACCATTACTTTTGGGTTTAGTAACTAGATAATATATAAAACGTCCTGGATTTTTTTCATCTTCCAAAAATGCTAAACCACCGGTTTTTGCTTTCTGGCTAAGAAGAGTGTCAACAGATTTGAATTCTTGCCTAAAATATTACACATTACGTTAATGAAGAGAATTAAAATTACTAAATTATTGCTTTTATGAAACCTAAAGAAAAATTATGAGTGTTATTGAATTTTTAATATTTATTTTGTTTTATTATATTTATATTACATATTCATTATTTAAAACCTAATTAATTTTTGAAATAATATAGATAATTTCTGTATAATCTATAAAAAATTGTCAATAACACAAAACTTTTTTCCCATTAAAAACTATTTTTTAAAATATTTTATACTTTTCAGTAAAAAAAGTGCAAAACCACGTTTGAGCAAATGTAGTTTCATAATATTGTCATTATTCCATAATTTCTAAATTTTAATTCAAGTAAAATCACAAAAACATTCAATAAAACGAATATCTTAGTAGCTTACAAGGTATACTTATATATTATTAAAACCAAATAAGTATTTACTTGAATCCTACAGCAATTCCAGCTCCCATTCTCATATCTTCTGCTACACAATGTGCCAATGAATATTCTTTAGGTGCTTGAAAGAGATCTCCATTAAGTTCTTTAACATTTTCTGCAATTTTTTTCTGAGTCTTTTTTTCATTCATTTGATCTAATATCACATAAATCAGATGTAAAAGAAAATATATTATAGCAATATAAATGAAGTGAAATAATCTTTAAAAAGTAATCACAATCGAGACAATATTGATTTTTCAAAATACTTAATACATTATATTTCAAAAATAAATTAAAAACCATTAGACATTTATTTCACTTTTAAAACTATTTAAATATTTTGAAAGAGAAATTTTTCAACTTTTACTCATCAAACAGTATTATCATGTGAAACCAACTACAGGTTCAAATGTTGTCTAGAGTAGAGAAATCTATAATTTGATATGCAATTAAATTATATTTCATTAATAGTTCAATTTACCTTAACCCACTAATCTTTATTTTTTCGAACATACTTTGCCAAAGCACTAATGTTTTGACATTAATCATAGTTCTTGAACAAATTTTCAGGTAATGGAGCAATTTTGCAAAATTTAATGTACGTGTCATTTAGGGCAATAAATATTAATTACATAATTATTTTTATTGTATCTAAATGTCAACTATCAATAATTTAACACACTGCTTGACTCATCTATAAACAAATATATAAGGTGAGTACTACATAGAACTCACTAGTGAGTTTATTAACAATTAGTATACTTGACTTGTTATAAAATCAAGTACTCATTAGCTTATGCATGTTAGAAAGTAAAATTAAATTTTTTTTCTTCACTATGTGTAATCTGCACAAATAAACTATAATATATAATCATCTTTCAGTATATTTAGCAGATGAATATATAAAAAAAACTGAAAATAATTCAAATTTAGCTAAACAAAAACATTTTTAGTTGCAGTATTTTTTTTAAATACATTAAACTACATAAAAATTTCATTAAATAAAGGAATAATTTTATTAATATGTCTCAATTGTTTTTTTTTTTTCATAAAACACAGTCTTCACCTTTTCGGTATCCTCTTTGATCAATATTTTTTTTATTTTGTTCTGAACTTTGATTTCCATAACTGCTCTGTTTGGAATTCATTTTGTCTGGGCTAGCCTGCCGTGCATTAAAATTTTTCATACCTGCACTTTTACTTAAATTATCATTAGATTTATTTTGATCAGGTTTATTTTTATTTAGAGAACTGGATTTTTGGTTAGAAGAGTCTCCCTTTTTATCTTCATTTGGAAGTAAATTAGACTCGTTCTTTCCATATCTTTTATTATTGGTTCCATCCCATTCAGCTTTTCGTTTATCAGGGTTGTTTCTCTGATCATTCTTCTTAGTCTGACCCAATTGTGGCATATTGCTTTGTAATGTGTTAGAATTAGTTTGTGAATTTCCCTTTTGTGATAAATTATTTGAACCTACAAATAAAATTTCAATTATGAAGTACTCAAAAAGGAGCAAATAAAACTCATACAAAATATATTTTGTGGAAGTTGTATAGAATTGAAATAAAATTGTTTTTTTACAATATGCCAATAGGGACAAAACAATTTTTTATGAAAATATTTTTTTTGTAATGAAGATAAAAGTAATTATTTAATAAATACAAGTTAAAAGTTAACAATATTACTTACCTAAGTTAGTGTTTATAAAAATATTTAAAACAACTTTTGAAAACTTAACACTTTTCAAACAATAGTTTAGTTTTATGAAATAATTATTTGACGCAGTTTATTATAAGATCGAACAATATTACTTACCAGAAAAATATTACTGTAAATGTTAGACTAACAATGAACTTACATTCACGTTAGTTGTAAAAAAAGAAGAGTCATTTATATATTTAGATGTATACATGTGTGTTGTATGTACATATACATACAAATATATAACACACACACATGCAAGCACACAACTTTTGTGAGTTGTTCCAATCATATTAAAATTGAAAATAAAAATACCATTGTACATATAAACATGTTTATTATAATGTTACTGACACATGTCATGTATATAAACAATCAAATATTAAATTTCATGAAATATAATGGAACCTGTTTTAATTGAATTGTCTGTGGTGGTTTTTACCTTGTTTATTCTGTTTATCTTCCACTGTGTTGGAATTAGTTTCTTTTGATTGTTTTTTAGTATTTTTTGCATTACTTAGATTGGTATCTACACCCTTGGAAAGTTGAGTTGCAGAAGTCTTGGCAGAATTAGATGATGCTGATTGGGGTTTTTCTTTATTATTTTCCGGTTTATTACCTTTTTTGGGTTTTAGTTTATTCTGCTCACCTAAAGACAAATTATACCGATTTTGTTTATTTACTTCAGAAGATGAGTTTATTTTTATGTTAATTTATATACCTGTTGATACGTTTTTTTCAGCATTGTTTACTTTCACTTTTTTAGCATTTAATTCCTTAATATTTGAGCATTGCTTCGTGTTCTTATTTTTTAATTCATTGCCACTATTCGTAGGATTCAAAGTGCATAACTCAGCATTGGGGCCATTAACATTCTTCTTATGATTTTTTCCACCCCTTCTAGTTTTACTTTTACGCTCTAATTTATCAGCCGAATCTGCATTGTTAGAAGCATTATTTACCGGTCGAGTTTTTTTACTACTAACACTGACATTTTCAGCAGGATTTTCATTTTTATTACGCCTTTTTCTCTTCGAATCCGTATCAACCTTTTCACCTTTGCTATCGACTCGTTTAGTATTATCAGGCTTAAGATTCGTTTTAGACAAATCAGCACTATCCAATTGATCTTTATTTTTGTTACGTTTTTTTCCACCTCTTCTGGTCTTTCTTTTCGATTCAGATTCTACGTTAGGCATTTTTGCTTCAGCGTTTGCAGGTTTATTCTTTTTGCTGCATTTCAATGGAAGATTTGGATCACATACATCAGTTTTAACAGATTCTTCATTTTTCTTATTGCCTCTTCCACCTCTCCTCGTCTTCTTTCCAGACTCATTAGCCACTTTAGCAGAATGATCATTTAATTGAAGACTATTCGATTTCAAATTTTGATTCGATTTTTCAGACTTCACATTTTTATTCGACTTATCAGATTTTAAATTCTGATTGGCCTTTTCAGATTTTGAATTCTGATTGGCTTTTTCAGATTTTGAATTCTGATTGGCTTTTTCAGATTTCAAATTCTGATTCCCTTTTTCAGACTTTGGATTCTGATTAGCTTTTTCAGATTTCAAATTCTGATTCGCTTTTTCAGATTTTAGATTTTGATTAGGTTTTTCAGATTTCAAATTTTGAGTCAATTTTTCAGATTTCAAATTCTGAGCCGCCTTTTCAGATTTCACATTCTGATTTGGTTTTTCTGATTTCAAATTTTGTTTGGTCTTTTCAGATTTTAAATTTTGTTTGGACTTTTCGGCTTTTACATCTTTAACCCCCTTTTTATCCGCATTTTGCATATTGGATTTTTTTATGGAATTTTCCATTTTCAACCCTAAATTAAAACAAAAAAAAAACTTACAAAATTATATACTTCATGTTGAACATTAACTACTTTATACAATACTATAATTTTTTCCTTAAACTATTACATTTTATACTGAACTACTCATATTAATTTCAATAATTTTTAAAATTTTATAATTAAATTTACATTAGAAAATTTAAAACAACATATTTCGTTATAGCTTTTGCTACAGTATTTAGACTATTACACATACTAATTACAATTTATGCTATATTATAGAGTATGAATATAAACAACGATTGTTTAAACTTGTCAAAAAATAATTTATAATTAAAATATCTAAATATATATACTGTCTGTTAGATATTGTTTTCATTAATTTTTTAAACTGCTTCTAGTAGTAATAAATACATCATATATGCCGTCATTTCTTTATATACTGAGTAAACTATTGAAGACTTAAAGGTGATTTGAATACTAATACACAAAATCGAAGCAGAGCATATTATTAATATTTTTTGAATATAAATAGGTGCTTTTATAAATACTTCTGCTAAAATTTATTTTATTATTAAAATTGAAAAATCTCAACTCATACAAATATAAATTTTATTTTTAACATTGATGTGTTACTCACACACATACACATATATATATATAATGTATGTATACATTGCATATTAAAATCTGTTATTTCCATTTATATAGAAACTCGTTAGATTTCTAAAAAAAAACACGTATTAAAAAATATCCTATAATACATAAAAATATTCAAAAGGTTAATATTTTTTAACAAATATTTTTTATAAATAACAATAATAGATTTCAAATATTAGCAACATTAGTAAAATAGTCATAATGAAGACAATATAATTACAATGGATAATAATACATTGAACATATTTAATTGTCAACACAGTGGATTGAGAATATTAGATTTTACTATTAAACTTATATTTTTCAAACATTCTACACACTGCTATAAGTATTTTCATAAAAAAACTTGATTTTAAAAAAAATTTCACAAGAAAATAATTACTTTTAATGAAGCATTACATAAAAAAAATCTATGACCTTGAAAGAAATGAACATATTTTGGAACTTGTAATTTTAACTCAGCTTTATATACAAAAATAAAAAAAAAACAAATGATGTATAACAGGTAAAAAAAAAACAATTGGTAGGAGAAACAAATTTCTAATCGAATAAAACACACATTATGGTGTGTCTTTGTTCTAATGTATCACTTGCGTACTTAGTTATGTCTAGTTTTGGTTCTTGACCCATCTTCGAGTAGCTTGTTGATATACTTTCAATGTATATGAAATATATAGCTTGTTGGCATCGAAGTATATTAAAAGTTACCTGAAGTTAGTATAAAAGTGGAAACTACTAGAAGCAGATACGTTAGGGCTGATTTACATTAGGATAGTAGGCGGTAGAGTATATTAATCTACTTTTCCTCTAGACCTCTATTCTACCACCTTCTACAGGTCAGTTTACTCAAAGCTAGTGGTTTGGTAGAGAAAAATTTAGTTTCCAATTTAAAACGACCAACCAAGAACCTCCGTAAATAAAAATTGTAAATATATGCTTCGTAGCCGACCACTGCAATAGTGATAATTTCGGGGGGGGGGGGGATAATAGAGTGTGCTATCTACACATGTACTATTTACTCTACTCGCTACTATCTTTGGTACTCTACTTTCACTATCGCAAAATGTTTACGTTATGCTAGTAATGGGATAGTACGCACTCTACATACACACTTAACCAACGTATTCTACCGCTATCGTAATGTAAATTAGGCCTTAATAACTCATTGGGACCGAAACCACCAGGACAATACAACAAAGGGATTACAGGTAAAAAACAGGCAATTACAACCTTAAAAATACACATAATAGAATATTTATTTATTATAAAGAATTTAATTATAATTAAAAATAAATGTATTTTATTTTATTGAAAAACAAAATAATTTAATTTTTCACACACATATATATATATATATATATATATATATCCACGTATCAGTTTATACATCTTCTACATATATATATACACACATATACATATGTATGCATGTGTGCGTGTATGTGTACTTGTATGCGTGTATATATGAAAAATAAAAATATTAAAACGAATTAAGTAACTTCAATTCTATACCTATACTAACATTAAAAAACATAAGTTATTAAATATTTTCAATTAAACCACTCCAAATCGCAGCATGTGGAAAAACAGAATTTCTTATAAAGCACATGCACATGTTCCACATATTTTCAATGTATTTCTAGAAAAATGTACAGACATAACCTAAACTTGCATGTAATTATGATTTTATTGCATATTTTGAAGTTAATTTCAAAATATTTATTTGATATTTAATCCAGATAGGAATACAATTAATAAAATATTACAAAAGAAGCTATAACATAGGTGTACTTTTGTATATAAATATATTTTATGGGCATGCATGTGTGTGAAAAAAAATATATACACAGTTATATATAAGTATATACGTATTTATATTTATTAATAGAATCAATTGGTACTCACAATATTTTTACAAAATATACTTCAAACTTGGAACCCAAAATACTTTCCACGTACGCGATGAGTAGCCGCACTCCGTGGTCGCACTTTTGGAATAAACGAGCGATTCTCAAACTCGAAAATCATGTAACATATATGCCGTCACGAATGTGTAACAATAATATTGTAAAATTAAAATTTTTCAATGAGTGTTCTTTTTTCAGTTATTATTGTTAATTTTAGACCTTTTATGTAATATTACTTGAACTTAAAGTTCTTAACGATAAATAGATAATGACACTTGAATGAACATCAAGTTTTTTCTGTTTTCATTTTGTACTAATAATACTATAGAAAATTATTATTTTATTACTACACACATATACACATAATATATATATATATATATATATATAAATATAAATATATATATATATATATATATATATATATATATATATATATATAACTTTTTATCCGTACTGGAATATTTTACCGTTAAACCACATTTTTTTTATCTAATCTAACAGAAAAAATATATAAAACTTATTTATTAATAAATAATTAAATTTTTTAAGATATTTAATGTTTTTGTTATATTTCTCCTGATAATTCTATTTAATACTTATAGCATCTGTACTGAAACATTTTTTAAATGGCTGTTTTACAAAGATTGAAGGACAAATGTAATCTTTATGTCTGATTCTTGAAAATGATGCAATTGAGCCCATTCGAGGGGGGTATTTCCCGCAATATCCCTTTTATTATTAATATGTGTAAATCACGTTTTTTTCTTTGGTTAAATTAAAAATTACGATAACTTCCATTATTTTATTATTGAATTTAATGTAATTAAAAATAATTTGTATTAAAAAAATTTTAATATAAAAACCTAAAAAAATATGCCAATGAGTTCTTAAAAGTTTGTCATATTTTTCCAATATAATATAAAATATTTACTAAAGGTAATTTTTGTCGCTTTTTTTGGAAAAATGTCAATGGGGATTTTTCGTTATGGATGTTGGCGTCTCTCACGTGTTTCTCTAGAAAATGGCCAAGTGCATAGACAAATTCTCTCATTCAATCTGTATGCATTCGAAAAATTATAAATCGGGGTGGTTATTCGCCTGTTAGAAACAAATGCGAGGCTGTATTTTGTTAGAGTTTAGGGCATAAAGGCTGGATTAGGGGTTGTAGATATGTTGCCTTTTATTGAACTAACACTTCCATATACATATTTTTACACATTTAAATTGAACTAGGGAAATATTGGGATTGTTGAATCGGTACTATAAAGTCTATAGTTATCACTTCTTTGTAGCAGTTTTATAACTGTAAAATGAATTTTATGAAAAATTAAAGGCTGGGTTATAACAGTACATTTTTGTACTTATTTTGCATTTTTTTTATAATGTAATGAATAGAAATAAAACAATCACATTGCATAAAACCTTTATTGATGTAATTACAAAAAATAAATATCTAAAGTTTATATGTACCTTTTTTTTCAATACTAATTTCATTCACTAGTGAATCTTTTTTTTTCTTTTTTTCCTTCACTTCAGTACTTTCAAGTTTAACAGGAGCAATCATTTCAAAAATAAGTTTTTCATGTTGTATATTATTAGAATTTAAACTTAACCTCACTGTAACAGGATCAAATGATTTTAAAATAATATCTCCATATGTCTGCGTGTTGTGTTCTTCATTGTATATGAATTTTGGCATGTTTTTAGTATTATTACTATTAGATAACGTTTCAAGATAAATTGTTCCTTCAAGCCCATATTTTGGTATTAAAATTTGTAATGCATTTTTCCTTATATATAGAATGTATCCTTCTTCATCCATAATTTTCCCACGAAAGAAAAACTAGAAAATATATTTTTGTAAGTACATGTTAAGGTATGGGTTTTTGCAAAATAAACAGTATTAAAATATCTTACGTGGGTATTCAGAGCAACAGATGCTCGTCCAGCATATTGTGCCATTCTAGTACGGTAATTTAAATTGTTACATAATGCTTGGGTTTTTAACTTATCCAATAACTGAGGATAAGTTACATCTGCTTTAATACATACTGCTAAGAGTCTGTGTACAATTATATCAGCATAACGTCTGATTGGAGATGTAAAATGTGTATATATAGGAACTGCTAAACCGTAATGAAAGTAATCATCAAACTGTATTGTACCACTTGAAAAGTACACTGCTTGAAGCATACATCGAGTTGCAAGTATTCGAAGCATTGTATTAAAATAAGGATTATCAGGTTTAACAGCTTCATCAAGTGATGTCGCTAACTGTTTCCCAGTGGAAGTTATTATTTCAAAACCCTGAAAAAAGTATTTATTTGAAAAAAAAAATACTTTAATGTAACAAGTGTAATATAAAAAAAAAAATTATAGAAGTTTTTTCAAAATTTATCTAGTTATCAAAGTATGGAAAAATACAAGAATTAAGCAGTTTTTATAAATAGTTTAAATAAATTTACATACTTGATTTAAACCTGCTTTTATGAGTGGTTCAAAATTAGATAATGGAGGTTGTGGATGTCTCCGTAACATAGCACATTCTGGAAATTCTGAATAAATTTTTTCTGCAACAGATATATTTGCCAACAACATGAATTCTTCAACCATTGAATTAGTTTCACAGATCTTTTTTAGTTGAACTTCAATGGGATCATGTGTTTCACTATCTACATGAAAACGAACTTCAGGAGAAGATAACACTAAAGCTCTAAAAGAAGATTAATTATAAAAAAGTAAAATCGATCGCATGTTTAAGGAGAGTATATAATGGAAAAATGTCTCTCTCTTTCTCTATATATATATAGCTTTCTATATATATATATAAAACATAATATTTATCAACAAAAAATTCAATGACACTGACTTACTTATTTACAATGTCAAGCTTTTTTTGGTATCCAAATATATTTCATATATAAAACATGTTGCAATTTATTTGGGATAATGATTATATAGACATATTAACATATATATGTATGTGTGTGTGAGTGTGTGTATATATATTAAAAAATATGTTCATTGTTTCATTCAGTTACATGTACAGACTTATAATTGACAAGTGGCCAAGCAAGCCCGGGGGTTGGTGAGTGCAGCATGCAGAGGACGAAGCCCCCTAGTGTGTGTGTGTGTATATATATATATATATATATATAACATACATAAAAGAAGTTATATGTTCTGATATAATATGAAAACCAGTCAGAAAATATATTTAAATATGCTAAGCAATTTAACTGTTGAAAATTACATATTTATTTTTATATACATCTAAGGGGCTCTGCCCCCTAATCACTACTTTCGCTTATCCTAGGGGGTCTTGTTCCCGCTTGCATCGCATATATTAGCTCAATATTAATATATATATATATATATGTAGTGTGTGTGTGTTACTATGTCTACATAATCACTCTGTTATATTGTGACTTGTTGTTTTATAAAGTCGTATATTTCATTGCAGTTGTTATCCTACCAATATCATAATTTTTCATGTAACTTCAGGTGTTAGTAATTTTTTAATACAAAGTCTCTACACGTTTTTTATTTGAAATTTTATAGAACATATATATATATATATATTATATGTATATATAGATAGAGAGATACATTTATTCAGTTACTTATTCTAATAATGAATGTACATTACCCTTTTTCAAGTCTTCGTTTTTTTAAAATCTTTGCAAGGTGGTTTAGATCTCTTAATGACATTGTTAAAGCATCATTTTGAGATTTGTCATCAATTTGCAACTGTGCTTCTTCATATGTAAACGCTCTTTTTGATTCAATGATACTTTTATGGAATCTTGTATTTATAATCTCAGCATTATCATTTAATTCCCATATACAAGAAAATGCAAATCGTTCTACATGTTCACGAAGTGAACATAAATTTGAACTGAGAAGTTCTGGTACCATATCGATTCTTTTATCTACAAGATATACAGTTGTACCCCTGGAAGCAGCTTCATCATCAAGTGTTGTTCCTGGTCTAATAAAATGTGATACATCAGCAATATGAACTCCTACTTCATAATTGCTATTTTCTAAACGAAAGCAATGAAGAGCATCATCAATATCTGTACATCCTGGTGGATCAACTGAACAAATGTTGATTTGTCGCAAATCCACTCGTTTTGCTCTATCCTAGAATATGTATGGAAATTTAAGTATAAAAAGCTGTATTATGATGTATGTGCACATACATATTTTTTAAAATTAGTATTAAATACTAAATTAAAAAATAAATTCAGTTTAACTAAATGGACTAATATCTGAATAAGGTAAAATGACAAATTATGTTATTGAAATTATTACTTCATCTGTAATAATCCATGGAAGTTTAGGAAGAAAACTCAGGACTTGTTTAGAAAATTTACTGTGTGGTACATCATGCTCTAATAGTAATACTTCATTTTCAGTTTCCTTGTCACCAATTGCACCAAGTGCTCTTACAAAGTGACCCTGCAAGAAAACAAATAAGATTACATGAACTTTTTATGTATAATAGTTTCATCCAATATTTAAAATCCTTTTACTCATTTAACTGCTTTAATTAATATCTTATTTTTATTTTGGACTATATGATTAATGAATTGAATTAAAATTGCAAAAATGTAATGAATAAAAAATAATTTTATATAGTTGTACATTACATTACTTAAAAAAATTATACACATAATAAACGTATTTACTATTTGTACTTTCCCTAGTATACAGTAATAAAGGTTTTTGTTATTTTATATAATGTTTAATCAGTATTTTTTTTATATTATTTTGTTTTATAATTAGTGAACACAAATATGAAATTTATTAATACAAAAATTAAAATATCTTTTCATGTTTCTCAACTTACTAAAGGATATCTAGAGTTTCTAGGCCAAGAATCAATAGCTACAACAATTTTTTGACGAGATAAAATTTCAGACTGCCTTGTTTCAATTCTCACTTTTGGTATTTTTCGTTCTGCAGGTACAAATAAATGGCGATTTCCACCAACCAATTTACTGATTTCCAATATTCCGCAATACTGTCTCCATTTTCTTTTAATTATACCTACTATGAGACCAGTTGGAACTTTATTAGTCTTTTGAATTTTCCTTCGTTTTGTTTCAATTTCTTCAAATTCATGTTCTATAACATCTTCTTCTAAATCTTCATCTTCATCTTCTTGCAATACAAGATCACTTGGAACAGACCACTCTTCCTCCGGTAAAAATTTGATTGCAACAGTATCTCCATCTATAGCTCTATTCAAACCAATTCTTCCTTGTACAAGAATCTGATGTAAATAATATTAGTATTAATGATTATTAATAATGAAATTTATTTTCAGCACATGTATTGGTAACATTTATCTATTAATTGTGTTTGAGTATATTTAATATAATTTTAAAATAAACGTTAAAATTCTTTGAAGTATGTATAGATGAAATGCAGTGAAGAACAATAAAATAAAATTAATATATATTTATAATTATTTAATGTTATTTCTTACTGGTTTATCAAATCCATCAACGTTAACTGTTCCTTCCAAACAATTATAACGTGAAATATAAAATTGACCTTGATGTAAGGCACCAGATTTGATTTGAGAATGAATTTGTACTGGAGTTAAATGTGTTGGGTAAAGAAGTTTACCTTCACCTTCGAGAAGAAAACTTCGCCTACTTAATTTATCTTGTAAATTTTCTCCATTTTTTAATGAAATTACATAGTCTGCCACTATAATAAAAATAGCAAACTCATAAAACAATAAGAAATTGTGGTTAAAAGTTAATTAACTATTAAGGAGATATGCACTTTCTAACTGAACTATAATTTACAAGAACTATAATTACAAACTATAATTACTGAACTATAATTACATTTTTTATTTATAATTTATAATTTACAATTCACATTTATTTTAATTAAAAATTGTGATTCTCATTTATTAATTCACTGTGTTTATTGATAAAATATTAATTTTAATTATAAAGTACATTTTTATTTCTAGGCATTATAAAAGAATTACAGTAATTGTATAAAAATAATTTAGATTTTTAATTTACCTGTTGATACAAGAATATTTTCTTCTTTTGCCTTTTTTTTATTGTTAAAATCATCAGTAAGTAAAACAGCTTTAATATTTTTAATATGTCCATCATACCAAAGAGTTGCTAATCGAATCAATCTGTCATTATAATCATTTGGAGATTCCTTAGGATTTCGTGGTTTATAAGTGTCACTGTAGCAAATGAATTAATTTACTTATTGAATATACATGTTTATGTACACAAGTAACTTTTACTTAAATGTCTACTTACACATGATTTTCATTTTCAAAAATATAAAAATTTCGGTTCCTATTATCAATAATATCTTTAAGACGTTTATAAGTAGGTGTGCTTCGATGTTTTATTTCATTAATGACAGTATGTAATATAATGACATTGCAAATAGCATCTTCTTCAAGAAGATCAATCTTTAATTAAGTAGTAATTTGTATGTTACAATAAAAATATAGTATTTTATACTAAATATTATTCTTCAAATGTTACTTAACCTGATCAAGTACAACATTGGTGTCTACTACAAGAAAATGTGGAAAGTTGAAAATGGAACTGTTTCTAACTGGATTACTCGACAAATGTGTAACATCTGATAATATTATTTGTTTACAAATTTTGCAACAAGTGCATCCACACCAAAGATCATCTCTTAAATAATGTTCATGAACAACCTAAATAAAATACAAGAAATATTAAATAATTGGTGCAGTAAATTAATAAACAAAATCATTTGAAATATTGGTAAAATATACTTTTTATTGGAAAATATTAAAATGGAATTTCATAAAACGGGCATTTTCTTATCTACGAATGAAAGAAACTTTTATTATGTTCAATATTACTGAAAAACAATAAATTCTGGGCTTATTTAAAACAATAAAAGAAATGTTCTTCGCATAGATATATTCAAAAGTTAGTGAGAGATACCTTAAGAATATAACCTCTTCTGTTTTTTCTTAAAAAATCTCTAGTTGTTAACATTTTTATTTAAATTAGTTATAAAATTTAAAACAGAAATATGTTAGTACAATCGGTACAATCATGAGATTAAATTTTAACATAACCTACGAGTTATGTTCAAAGTCTTTATCTATGGTTATGTTTATAAATTTCACGTTGAAATTAGCTTGAATAAATTATTAAACAGAACGACAACATACAAATAAAAAACATTAGGTAGTTGTGTGTGAATATAGACAAAGAATCAAAAGCATATATATATATATATATATATATATATATATATATATATATATATATATATATATATATATATATATGTATATGTATATGTATATGTATATGTATATATATATATATATATATATATATATATATATATATATATATATATATATATATATATATATATATATATATGCACAGATGCAATAGAAGTGTGTGTATGTATATGTTTATATATAAATATATATATAAATATATGAATGTATGAATATATAATTATATATAGACAATGATTAAGTGTGAAAACTATTGGAATCTCTTTTTAAATGATTCTGATGACTTGGTGCTTGTTTAAATATATTTAATTCGTTTATTAATTAAATACTTATGAGAAAATTAATTAAAATATTTTTATTAACAACGATATTTTAATATAAATGATTCGGTTTATTGGCTTCTTGTTATATATAATTTTGAAGTTGGCATTAACTCTCGAAAAACTAAATTGATAAGTTATTGAAGCAATGTTGGTACTTTACTTAAAAATTACTATTTTTCTCTTAGTAGTTTTGAATTCATTCTCATTACTTCGGTCTTCTATCACGAGTGCAACAAAACACGCAGTTTTTGATGACATTTCTTTTAGTGATTGTTTGGTTATGCAGTTGAATATTATTTGCAAGTTGTATTTTTATTTTTGTGCGATTGATTCTTTGAATAATTATTTGGCTTTAATGTTGTTTTTAATTTAAAAAGGAGGATGAATCTTTCAAAATGTTTTAAATTTTTGCGGTTTATTTTTTATTATAAATTAAATTGATGAAATATAAACGAGTTTCAATAAATCATAATTTTATATACTCTTTATGGTCTTTATTGGTTTTCGTTCATGACGGGTTGTTTTTGAGTGTAAGTGAACTTAGTTCGGTTTTAATTAATTTAAGTAATCGTTTTTGTGCGTTTAGTTAAAATATTCAGGTGTTTATTATGCTGAGGTGTTATGAAGGTATTATATTTTTTACTGTTTTGAATTTAAGACATTAAATGAAATATTTTTAAACTCACATTTCCCACCATATCCTGTCATGTTTGCGTTGATAAGTGGATGTTATATATATTATAAACAATAGACATTGATGTGTAAATGTGCCATTAAGATATATAAATAGTCTATCTGGATAATGACAGCGATTGAGGTAATAATATATATTAGAGATTTGTTTATTCATCGTTAGACACCTTTGTAGATAGATGAATAGTCCTGTCGACGCACATTTAGGGTTTGTTATCAAAAAAAAAAATTAAAAAAATTCTAGATTTTTATATGATTTATAATCTAAAATACCTACACTTACTTTTTATTTTCTTATTAGACATGGACATTCAACCCAACTTATTTCCTCCCTAATTTTTCTGTTGTTATAGGGTGGTCAAAAACTTGTTCGTAATTTTCAAAGTTCAACTTTACATTTGTTTCTCAATATATTTACAAATGCATGTCTCTGTGTGTACGAGTGTGCACATGTGTTTGTGTAAAAAAATGATAGTGTGTTGATTAATATTATTAACAGTTAATTACAAACATCTTTATCAATAGATATTTACAAGACGAACCCATCTCAAAAATCGTAACACCGAGTTCACTCCCTTACATTTACTATTCAGTCGTCTCTCTACATGTTGACTTTATGCATTTTTAAAATTACAAACTGAATCTGTGTAGAAAAGGATATTTATGTATGAATTGTTCAGATTCAACTACATCAGAATTTCGTAGTACAAAATTTCAAGAAAAATACTATGTAATTATGTTTTCGACATTAATTATATATATATATATATATATATATATTATATATATATATATATATATATATATATATATATATATATATATATATATACTATACAAGTAAGCAAAATATTAATTTAATTATTTTTTGACATGTTCATAACAAAGTTTATTTTTACAGTTTGTGTGAAGAATCTTCAGTGTGTTTGTGTGAAGAATCGTCAGCGTGAAGAAAAGAATCGACACCAGGTTTTTTCAGTTCAATTATTTTTTACTGTAAACCAACGCAATTTCCATCGTGTTTTCCTTTATAATCCCAGTGAGTTTTCACTGATATCGTTTTTTAAAAAAATGTTTAAAACAATTCGACATTTATTTTAATATTTAGTTACTAAAACGATATCAGCTGTATGTATACATGTGGATGGATACTTATTTATTTTCACACATTAGGTTGGTTTCAAAATTGTGATTGTCTTCAATATATGCGGTGTTATATTGAACGATTATCAATTTTGTAATCGACGCACGAAGCTTTCGGGGTGGATGATTTGCTGTAAAGCGAATTTGAAATCTTCGACTCCACGATTTTTTTACACATGTTTTTCAGGTGTTTAGGTGATGGCTGCCCCTCGTGCAGCTTAGATTAGGAACGCATATATTATTCCGCTTCACGGATTGTATATGTCGTCTCACCTTGTAGCAGGTGTAGAGTAGGAGTGGCTCGGATCAAATGGATTTCGAGTCCTAGCTAAATGATTTTTTTTGTTTTCAGGTTTTCTCTTTCAGGTCCTAGAACTTCAATCTCTTTTTTGTTTGTTGTAATTTACAGTACATTTTTTCTTTGTCGATTTAGTAAATTTAGAGTTTTTTTGTTAGTTCCAATTAGTTTGGTTGTTAATTTTTTGCTTTTATTTTTTAAATATTAGTATCGATTTGTTTTAATTGAATTAGTAGTAGTTTCTTTTTGTTTCAGTTTTATTTTTTTTTATTGTAGCTTTTATTTGATTTTTAAGTTTTGTTTTAGTTGAATAAAAGTAATTTACTTTTGATTTGATAATTAATTTCATTCCCTCGACATGGATTGTGGGGTAATGGTACAAATCGTATCATTACCATGTGTGTTTGGTAATCAAATCAATTATGTTTCATAACAGAATATACATATTAAGATTCTAATACAAGTGATAACGCGTTTTGAAATCTTGTATGTATTATTTGCCTTTGATATATAATTTATTTGGTTAATGAGTGATTCCCGAAATTGCGTTTGTGTTGTACAGTACATATATATATATATATATATATATATGTATATATATATATATATATATATATATATATATGTATATATATATATATACATTAGTTACCTAAGATATTTTTGAAGTTCAGTTAGTGCATGCAGTTATCTCGATTTGTTTTACCAGAATGGAAAAACATTTTAAATCTGAAAAATGTATCTATATATCTGAAAATAGATCAAATATCATTCAACATAAAATATGTTAAAGTTCATTAACATCTGATAAAACTTAATTTAATCAAAATGGCAAACTAATTAAACAGAAGACAAAAAGTGTATGATTTTTATGAATATTAAATGTATTCAGCTTTCTATCGATTTGAATAATGATCGAAAGAGTTATGAAATTGCTGCTTACAAATATGTTCATACAAGTCGTATATATTTTTGGATTCTGGTTTAATGGTTAATTTAGTTTTGATTAAATTCGCGCAGTGTATTTAGTGGAAGTGTCCAGAAGCACATGGATTCTTTAGATAAAAAAGGTACAATTATTTTTTTTTAAATGATATATTTTTTAATAACTTTTTATTTCAGCTGTTAAGAAAATCGACATCGGATTCAATCAATTAATTTTTTTTTGATCATATTTAATCTGTTTCCATTTCCTGTCAGTTTTCAACATGATAATATTTGTAATTTTTTTCATTTAATAAACGATCAGAAAATTTCTATTACCATTCCTTACATCGATTTTTTTTCTTGATATTTATTTTATTGAACATATAAAGATTCAAAAACTTTCTAAACATGTCTAACAATATTACCATTCAAATTAATTATAATATTCATATTACAATGAATAACTTGTGTTCAATGAATTAATCGATTCTCATATAAATTTCTTGCTTCCCAATAACATTAAGTTCTGTCAACGTCATCACCAAACTAAATAGTATACAATTAGCATAACTACCCTAGAGTGAACAATTGGTTTTTCGTAGTAAATTTATTCATCTAAGATTAACATATTACTGAAAATATATAGATGTTTAAATATCTATTGGATTAAATATCTATTAAATATCCACAATCAGTTAGTTGGTTTTTTGATTTTCTGTTTCAATATTTTTTTTATAAAAGTTAATAGTTCTCAGAACATTTAAAATAAATAATTTTTCAAAAAATTTATATATAAACATTTTTTTAGATAACAGTATTTTTTAATAATACTTTCAAGTTTATATTACATCGCTAATTTGTTAAACGATTTTCTTATTTGCTGATTCAATAATTTATTTTTATGTACATACATATATAAGATATCATTCAACATAAACCATTTTTCATTAAATTTCTTTCATCACAAAAATTGAATTTTAAACATTATCTCAGATGATGGAAACTTATAAAGAAATAAAATTTTAAAATGAGAAATGGGCGGAAACAAGGGTTTTCTCTCTTTCTATCTATCTATCTATCTATCTATCTATCTATCTATCTATCTATATATATATATATATATATATATATATATATATATATATCAAGTGACTAATATAAATTTTTGTTTCATGATTTTCAGCTCAATGATCATATTTTCCATTTTAGTTTTATTTTTTTAATAATATGAATTTATTTGATCAAAACGGATATGTTTTAAAATAAGTTATTTGATAAGGATTTATATTTTCGTATTTTTTTCAGAGCAAAAATCTGTTTCTATTTTTAATTATAGAAATAAAATTTCAAACAAGATTAAATAAAATATATGCATTGAATCGTTAAATAGAACCAAAGAGTAACATATAAAAAACTGAGTAGAAAAATGGAATCGAAAGTAATGTTTATGGTTAAATGAATAAGTGTTTCATTTTTATTGAGTAGAGTAATAGTATGGTACAAAAATGGATCATTGTTAGTGTTGTTGCACGGAACAGTTTCTTAAAGTTCAAACAAAAGAATCACTTTCAAAAAAAAAGGATATTCGATCATTTATATGAAATATCATCTATTTTAAGATATTATTATTCAATATTACTAAAGTATTTTCAGTAGAATTGATTAAGTAAATAAGAATAGCTGTTTTAAATGAATAACAACGGTGTGATTTTAGAGCACGATGAAGAAATGGTAGAAGTTGTAATCATAGCCATTTTATTTAATGCTTGATTACCGTTTTATTCATTCTGATTTTAATTTAGGACATATAATATATTTTTTTAGGCAGATGTGCATGATCTGTATATTTGGTAAATACATTTGATGTTTTTTGGATCGATTTTTTCAGAAGGGCTTAATTAATTAATTTAAAAAACAAAACGAGCAATGGAAAAGACAGGATTAATGTTTAGGATTAGAAATAAACTTATATTTTATATTTTACGTATAAAGATTAAAGAATGATTTTGAAATAATCCAACGTACATATACCTACACACATACACTTCTATTTGTGTGTGAATGTATTTGGGTAAATGTATGTAGGTAAAAACGCATATATATATATAATGTATGTATGTATAATTTTTTATTAATTTGAAAGAGATTGCCGTGTTTTGGCGAGGCATGCGCTGCTAGTGGCGTGAATCTAGACCTCGCGGCACCAGCAGAAGCAACAGTTGCAAACGTCAAACTTTTAGTACGTTCACATTTTATCATTTTGAAGAGTACAAACAATGGAAATATAATTAAAGTTTAATAATAATGCTTAATAATTAATCTGAGTTCATATGATGTATGTATGGGTGGTATAATAAATGTTTTATCCAAAAAAATTAATGTTTGATAAGTATCAGTACTCTAGAGCACTGTTCAAACTGTAGATAATTCATTACATATTAGGGTAAAATAGCTGGTAGTAATTAATAGAAGAAAATTACCTTATGATAATGTTTTATTGTACATTGAATTTATTATTTTTTCTGAAAAATATCCTTTCATTTATTGGAAAAGTGCAAGTTATAATCTCTTCTATCCAAATTGCAATCACATCTACCGGCCAGAACGAATTCCGTACACCCTTTTTGTATAAATGAGATTTTGAGTACAAGCACATGGTAGAATAATTGTTAAATATACAGGTTGTGTTGGATGTACAGGAATTACAGGAAGATAGGTTAAGTTTAAGTTATATTGTAATAATTGTAAACAATAGAAATGAAATAGCAGAAATAAAAATATTTTAAGGTTACATATTCTTTTTATATATATATATATATATATATATATATATATTTATATATATATACATATATGATACATATATATATATATATATATATGTATTTATATATATATATATATATATATATGTGTGTGTGTGTGTGTTTGTGTATATCATTAAATTTTAAGACAATATAGATTGTTAACTGTACTCGTTTATAATTGATGAAGTTTGTTTGTTTTTAATAAAGAATATTTAGATCACAGTTTATAAATGTGCTAATTTGAAAACTATTTTTATTTGATTTTTCAATATTTTTTTTAATATTTTTCATTTAGAATTAAATAAATGCTGGATAGTGTTTTATATTATGAATATTTTTAAATTATTCTAGAACTTGTGTATATTTTTTAAAAAAATCTACATTTTACATGAATTTACATTCAATCGAAAAATATTCTATGAGTAGAAATTATAAGAAACTAGAAATTATAAGTACTGTAATTTTGACAGTTTTATTGAAAAATAAGAATAAATATTATTTTAAAAGTTTTGTCGAAAAATAAGAATAATAGTCTTTAGCGGAATGTGTTGCTCATAATATTCTCAAGCTACCATTATTTTATTTAGATTCATTTATTAATAGTTTTAAAATTCTGAACAGGAATTTATTTTCCTACAGCAGTAGTTTTTTCTATGGTTTAAGTGATTTACTTGCACATGTCTATTTTATCTACTGTTGTTGTTACTTTGAAAAATTATTCGCTTTTATGAACAATTTCTCTTTTCAAAACTAAATATCTTCAAAATGTATTTACCTACTTATAAACGCCATTATATGATAATTTAAGATAATTAACTTTTTAAAAAAAATGATATTTGTCAAAACCGTCATAAAAAATCATGAATGATAAAATTAATAACTTTATTAATTGATTGCATTAGCAAGTTTTTTTATGTTAATTTTAAAGTATTTTGATCAACAATCTAACTTAATGTATGTTTATAGAGTTATATGTAATAACTTAAATGTGTTCAGAAGTCGCTAGAAGTATAGAACAAAATGTAATAAACAGACCTGAATTGTTCGACTTATTTCCGATTTATTTATTTCCTTATAGTATTTTTGTTGTACAATAGAATTTTTTACATGAGCATAATCGTTTTATTATGGATAATATTTTTAATCTTAAAAAAATAATACACAAATTTTGGCAACTGGATATTTATTAAGAAATTTATAAAAAAAGAAACATTTGTTGTTGCAAAAATTTATTATTGTATCAAAATTATTTAACGAGCAATTATGAATCAAATCACATTATAAGATTAATAGTTCAGGGTTTGCATACTAAATCGAAATATGTTTATGCTGAAGAATGAATTTAGAAGATATATTGATATGTATTTTTATTTATAGAAATAATGAAATTCAAAAAAGCAAGATTATATTTTAAAATGTAGTTTATGTTTTCTTATGTTATAAAGATGAATATATATATATATATACATATGAGTGTGTGTTAGTATATCACATGATGTATAAGTACAATAATTTTTTAACAGTTCTGAATTAGTTTTTAAACTTTTTATAGGAGAAATTAATTTCAAGCGCACGTTATCTAAACTATTGTGGTAAATCTTTTTACGTTTTATTTCTGCATTTATCTCTTCTATATATATATATATATATATATATGTATATATATATATATATATACACACATATATGCTGTTTACACAGCACAATTATTAAATATATTATTATTTCTCGGGACTTGTACTGTCTTTTACAGTTTGTATTTTAATATTGTACTAAAACGAGAGTTCTGTAATCAAAATAGATTTATTAATATGATTTTTAATATTTAAATAAAATATTTAAGTATTCTGTTTACTGAATGTGGAACGGTGGCGTGTTAGTAAATAAATGTCTCTAATACTATACTGCAAGAAATTCGAAAACATCTTCAGAAATAATGTCAGTTTATGCTTGACAGTCTTGCCATTTTAATTAAATAAAGTAATTAGTTAATTACGTTTTTGTTAATTTCGTAATTCAATTTCTAGATTATCACATTTTCATATAGAATTCTATAACACTTTCACTTTATACAGAATTTCTATAAAGCTTAGTACAATACGTATGAAAAGGCATACACACTCTATTTATTTATTTATATATATATATATATATATATATATATATAAATATAAATATATATATATATATATATATATATTTATATATATATATATATATATATATATATATATATATATATATATATATATAAATATATATATATATATATATAAATATATATATATATATATATATATTTATATATATATATATATATATATATATATGTTAAAAAATTATTTAATATTTATAAATAAAATTTCTTTATTATTATTTTCTATAATTCATCTATTCATTAGCTAGTGATTACTTAATGATTTTGTCAATTATAGAAATAAGTAGAAAATCTAGTATATATCCATGTTAAGAGAATTTGACAGTATTTTGAATTACTCAGAATATTTTTATTTTTAATAATAAGACAATTTTGTATTAAAAATAAATATATATTTCATTACTTTTTTACATACCAGTTAGTATATTATTTGACTTATATAAACAAATATTTTTTTATGTATTTTATCATTGATTGTAAATAAATAGAAGAAAAAGTAAGGGAATAAACTTTTATCTTCGAATTGTTGAAGAACCAAAAAATATACAATAGATTTCATAATCAATTTATTTTTCAGTGTATTAAAAATTAGCTATTTGTTGGTTTTATTTTTCATTAGTAAGTATGAATTTTTATTAAATAAGTTCATATGGAAATATTTATTTATTTAGAAAAATGTTGATTATTTAGTATTCACTAAAAGAAAGACAGTATATTCTGATAAAATAATACATAAAAAATAAATTAATTGTTCTGAATTATGTAATAAAAATAATAAGCTCGTTTCACATGAAATAAGGTATTTTTTTATGGAAAATTAAACTTTTGTAATTTTATTAATAAAAAAATATTATTTAAAATTATAGGAAACAATTTCGATATATTTTTTTGTAGGTGAATTTAATTACTTTCAAAAATCGGAATTTAATGAAACAATACATTCTTTGAAGACGATTTTAGTAATTGATTTGTTTATAAATGATTTCTTGTTTAAAAATCAGTTTGAATATTTAATAAACAGAAAATCGTAGATAGATCACAGGTTTAATTAATTATATATATATATATGTATATATTATATATATATATATATATATATATATATATATATATATATATAAATGAGTGTTGTAGTTCAATTAATTTTGGTTTTGAAATAATAATTGTGAAATAAGTTCGGTATTATCATGAAAAGTATAAAAAAAGTTTCGAATTTATTATTATTGTATACATGTTTTTTTTTATAAAAAATGGTCGAATATTATAATACAATACTAATGTTGAATAATAGTTTGAATAGTTACTTTTCAAACGATATTGTAAATTGAATGGAAGAATTGATGTACGAACTTCCAGCATAAATGAAAACTGATATTTCGTGTGGACTAATCTAATATTTACCTTTATTATTTAATATGCTGTAATTATGAGGTAAGTGCTGATAATGAAATTTATTATTTCATAATTGGGAGATTTTTTTCTATAAAAGGTTAAAATGTCGAATTACTTTACTATTTGTACATTTGAATTTATTCGTTATATTTAAATGTTCTTTGCATTGGTTTATAACAATGCACCCTATCGTACCGTAAAGTGCGGTACTGCAACAATGTCTTATCTTCTCTACCCCTACTCTACATAGCTAGCACATACATTAACTCATCAAAAAAGAGGCACCGAATAATGAATTGCTACGCTCTTAAATACGCGTATTTAAAGCGCCAGAGCGCTTTAAATAGGCGTTTCTATTCTATAAATCATTCCTTCTCGCAACGCAACAGGGCACCCTTGGCGTTGCGGTACTTCAGGGTGCACTATATTCACTTTTATTAATAATTACTTAATATAAGTTTATAGAAAAAGTAGATAACATTTTGACGCAAACATTTTAGTTATAAATATTGGTATATGGAATAATTTTTGCTATTTAAAATGATATTAAAAAACGATTTTCTAATATGGCTTGTTGTTTGAAGATATAAAGTTCGAAATTATGAATTGAATCATTATTTTATGGAATTAAGGAAGAGTTCGTTTCGTAACTTAATTTATGTTTTCGCTTGTGAATTACCTGGAATATTTTGCAAAGAATGATTCCGTTTTTTTGCAGTGCGAATGTAAACCAAGTGGGGTTGTCGACAAACCAGGTTCGACATGGTGACGAGGAGGCGGTGGTGAACGCGAGCTAGGTGGCTGCGAGCGCCTGGATCGCACGCGCCCGCACAGCACAGCTGCCCTGCCAGTTGCTTGCCGGACGTCGTGCGGATGCAACGCTGCTGCTGCGACGTGGCAACACCGCACCGTCGCGCACTCACTCACAAAAGGTAAAACTCGATCGACTACATTTTCAGTGTGTGATCTTAATGTGTGTTTTTCTTAGATGATTGTTTCATTCTATAATTTTCTTTTTTTTTTTTTAATTGAATTAATGTAGTGATGGACTCGTCCAATTTCTATGTGTAATTATATGTTTTTTAAAAATTTATTTTTCTATTTTTATATACATTTAATTATTCTATTCATACTTTGTTTGAAACTATGAGTGTTGCAGTAGTCTTCTTCAGGTAATACTTAAATATGAAAATTGTTTCTTTCAATGGTTTGTGTATTTTGTAAATCTTTTTATACACTAATGTAAAATATATTAAAATATTGGCATGCATGTATATATATATGTATATATATATATATATATATATATATATATATATATATCATATTTACAATCAAGAGATAAAACTGACAGAAAGGATTCATTTTTTAGAAACATTTCACTGAGAACAAATAGTTATGTCTTATAATTTATAATATACATTAGGAAATGTTTTTAACAGAAGATAGTTTGTAACTTTAATACACTTTCCCTTATTTTATATATATATATATATATATATATATATATATATATTTTTGTATACATGAACCCGTATATTATAAAAAAGAATAAATTGCAATTTCTTTTCTATAGAATCTATTATTTATTCTCACCATCTTATTAGATGGATTTCATGTCACATAATATATATATATATATATGTATGTATTTAATTGACTAGTTAGGAAAACGATTTGAAAGCTGATGATGTATTAATGCCTTTTATTCTGTTAGAATACCCATATATATATATATATATATATATATATATATATATATATATACAATTGAAACATTTTATATTCTATAGATGCAACTGATGGTTGGGATTTCTTTTCATAGGATTTACCTTATATGTGTCCTTTAATCATTACATACGTTCTATGTTTGAAAATCATTTTGTGTTTTAGGAACGATTTGAATTTAGATAGTGAATTATTTTTTAGAAAAGTGTTTTTTGTATAGTTAAACATATGTATTTTTAATAACCCTTATATATATATGTATATATATATATATATATATATGAATGTATATATATATAAGAATATATATATGTATATATATATATAAGAATATATATATGTATATATATAAGAATATATATATATATGTATATATATAAGAATATATATATGTATATATATAAGAATATATATATATGTATATATATATAAGAATATATATATATATGTATATATATATATATATATATAATGTATATATATATGTGTGTATATATATATATGTATATGTTTGTATATATATGTATATATATATATATATATATATATATATATATATATATATATATATATATATATACGTAATTAAAAACATATATAATTTGTAAATATTTATTTTATATTTATTGGTCGATTGTTTACAAGTTTCTTATCAAAATGAAATATTTTTAGGCAGTATGTTTGATTCGTAATATATTCGTACTATATTTTTATTCCAAGTACTTTTTTTTACCAAAGTAAACTAAATAGTCCATAATTTTCCCACTATTCTTTATTTGAACATTCTTTATTAACTGTTCTTTATATAAGTATTTACAACTTGTTACATATCAATTTTCAACAATTCGGAAAAAAAATTTGCATTCTGCTCACGTCACAGCATCGAAACTAAATTAAGTTGAAATTTAACATTGTTACGTTTTGCTACTCATTTGATGAAATTTTAGATTATCTTGTAGCGAACTTTTAACAATTTGTAATAAAATTTCATGAAAAATTAAATCAATAGGCTTTTAAATATTCTTGAAGCATAATTTTACATTATATATATATATATATATATATATATATATATATATATATATATATATATATATATAGTTTTGTATTATTTCTTATATTTGTAGTGAAAATAAAAAGAAATTGTGATTTTTTTTGCATTTCTTGATTAAAGTTATTAAATTCTGATAATAAATACAATGTATGAAATAAATATCATATATATATATATATATATATATATATATATATATATATATATATATATATATATGTACTGTGTTTTTTAGAAAATATTTTTACTTTTCATTAATACTTTTAATTTCATTATCATTTTATAAACGGAAATAATATGTTATTTGATATCATTCATCTTATGCTAACAATTGTAGATTTTGAATAATAGTTTTATAAGATTAAAGTTAAAATTAATATATTTCTTATTGTTGTATTCCTTTAAAATGATTATACTATATATATGCATATACATATTTTTCATCCTTCTTGTTATTACTTTGACAAAATAATAATATTTATAAGGAATGTATTGAATAAAAATGAAAATATTTTGAAATTCTAGTCTATTTTATTTTTTTTTGTATTTTATTTAATACAAGTTATAAGAACAATGCGAATATTTCAGGAACTAAGATCAATAATTTGGCCACTTTTGTTGTAATGATTGCATTTAAAATAAATAAACATTTCAAAAGATAAAGCGTCTATTTTAAAAACATATGTGTCGACTTTGACATTTTCGTATAAAAAGTTGTGATTTAAAATTGTTTCATTATTCTCTCTCTCCCTCTAGTTTTTGTTTTCTATATATAACTTTAGTAATTTGAAAATAAATTTATATATATATATATATATATATATATATATATATATATTAGTCAAACATTAATTTATATAAAAATATCATATTTTCAATTAATGACACAATATAACTAAATAATTATTAATTACGGATTCTTAAAGAAAAATAAAGATATATCACAACAATAAAGCTATATTAAAAACGTTAGTATTAAACAATATTTTTATTTGCTTTACATGTTCAGTTGAACTTATTTTCTATGCTACTTTCATTTAGAAATAATGATGGTACTTATAAATTTAAAAGTATTTTATAGAAAATTTTAGTAAAATACAACGTTATTTTATTAAATTACTATTATTTAGTGTTTTAATTTAAATTCGATTAACAATTAACTAAACTAAACTTGATGATACGAAACGAGTAAAAATAATTTTGAGTTTAAAATGGCTTTTATTATTTTTTCATTTGTGTAATTCGTATGATCTAAAACTAAAAAATAGAACATAATTAATTTATTTTGTACAAAGTGTTATTAAATATGTTTGCCCTATTTACTTCATTAAGTTATTATTAAATAAGTTGTATTAATTCATGCATGTTTTGTTTTACTTAATATGATTTTGTTTAAGTATTGCATTATAAAAAGTGTTCTAGAGGTATTTTTTAAAAGAATCAATATGTTTCAGTTCAAGTTTTAATTAATATAATTGTGACTGAAAGATGTTATCACTTTTTCTGGACGGAAGTACATGCATGTGTTTAATTTTATTTATTTGTTTTTTTTTTTTAAAAAAATACGAAATAAATATTGTGCTGTTCTGCCACTTACATAGGTAATGTAAAATATATTATTTTATTATAAAACACATTTATGAATTATTTACAAAAAACAGTAAGATGTTTATCTTGTTTAGAATGTGATATTAGAATTTTGAAGATCACCTCGAAGAAAAAATATAACTATTAATTTTACCAAAATTCTACTTTATTGATTTTTGTATCAATAATTTTATTTTTATTTAATTCAGAGCTCTAATTAAAAAGTACTTTTTCATTTATATTTCTCTTTGATATTAAGTAAATATTGATTATATACACAGTTATATTATATATATATATATATATATATATATATATATATATATGTGTGTGTGTTTATTATGCCGATATACTGACTTAATATGATGATTTAAAAATGTATTCATGTTATGGTTTATTGAGGTATTAACAGGTTTTAATTTTGAATAAAATGGTAATTTGTATTTAAAATATACTGAACATATGAAGTTTTTTTTGATACAAACTTTCCGAGTTTATAAAAGAAATATATACATGAAGTATTCCATATAAAAAATGTCCAAAAATTGAATAAATATCTTTTCAGAAATAAATTTTTTGATAAGAAAGTATGTATATATTTAAATGATTTTGTAAGGTACTGTGAATATAAAATAAGATGTTTTTAATATTTAAAATAGAGAAAAATACTGAAATTGAGATTTTTAGTTTGGTCAATTTTTATAAAAATGTTTTGAAAGTAAATTTAAAAATCAGTTATTTTTATATTTTTATTTACTAAAAAACTAAATACGTATATATATATATATATATATATATATATATATATATATGTATATTGCAGTTTGAACTAGTAATTTTAATTAAAAAATTCAATAAAAAAATCTTAGTTCATAAAATTAATGATTTATGTAGTTGGCAATTGAAATATCGAATTTAATTGTTTCCGTTTTCTTATTCTTCTATTTTCCATTTTATGAAAGGTAGAGAATTCATTTGTTTTAAAGGAGACTTTTGGAGATTAAATATTCTCAATGCTTTTTGAAATTCTTATTCATAGTTAATTGTCCGAAATACTGTTTGAAATATATTCCTCGAAATTGATAATTTTTAATAAATTCAATACAATTAATTCTTCAAAATAACGCTGTAATAAATATCATTATATTGATTTGTATTATTTATATAAAATTTCTGCACAATAAAAATATTTATTAAATGTAAATAGAAAATATATAATTTTTTTAAATTAATTTTCGCCAAATTACTTTTGTTGTATAGTTGAATGAGACAAACATATTCTATATATTTATTATGAAGTGAAAAAATTTCTATTTACAACAAAAACCTATATTCGTTCTATACATATATATGTATATATATATGGCCATGCATCCATAAAAAGAAATGTTGCGTGGTGTGAGATTTTAGGATATTTGAAGCTTTAAAATTTCTTTAGAAAATCGAATATAGTAAAGTTTTTTGCGATTATAATATTTCAGTTTAATAGTATTTTATGAAATCGTTTTGGCAAATGTAAAAATCTGTTGGATATAATTATTTTTATTAAAGGTTGGTTCGTTATTGGAGTTTTAGGGCGCTTCGACAGCTGATGACATTAGCGTCCGAAGTTTTTATTAAAATTTATGTATATATATATATATATATATATATATATATATATATATATGCATCATTGATTTCAAATTCTTCTATAAATTTTTATTCAGCTGTATGAACAAAGTGTTTATGAACACATGAATTTGTATCTTGTTTTACTCTCCATTTAAAGTTGATTTTTTATAGTTAATTAGGCTTTATTAGTATATTCAAACAAAAAAAAATTCAGTGTTAAATAAATTTGTAGAAAATGTTCTAAATATCATTCTTCTTATTAAATTTAGTACTTATAAAAACAATCAATCATTTGCCTTTTATTTTGCATTCATGAATCTGTGTGCATATTTATGAAATAATTTAATGAGATACTTTGTACATATATATATATATATATATATATATATATATATATATATATACTAAAATTAATGTTATTAATTTTAGTAGGTAGTTTAATTCGAGTGACTCATTATTAATGATAGTAACAAATGTGTCTAAATTTGTCTTCAAGAATTAGATATCTATTTTATTAAGGTAGTAGCCGTTTTGAAAGCTTAATAAATTTGTTTATTATCGATGTTATAAATAATAGAAAAAATATATGATAAAAACAAGTTTACTTTATGTAAATACGAAATACTACAAACGAAATATAAAATCGGTAAATTCTCTACTAATATAATTTATATATTTAACATAATTCTTTTAATGAATTGACATTCATTTTATACGGATATTTAGTGATAAAATTAAAATGTTTTCTCAAAGGTCTTAAATTGCAGTGTTTGAAACATATGGGAATATAAACTTCTGTGTTTTAAATAAAACTTATGTCTATTGATCAAAATAAGATTCGTTTAGTTTTTATTTCTATAAGAAATCATATGAATTATTATCATATTTCATTTAAATACCGGATGTGTTAATTTGAGAAATTTTTTGAAGACTCTTTTATAAAAAAAAAACAAACAGAAAAATAAATGAATAAGTTGGAAGCATGTTTCAACAAAGTTTTAACACAATTGTATTTATATTTGAAATTAATTCAAAAAGTATTTTTTTTACAATCTTTTTTTAAATTTTAACTGTAGAAATGCTCATATTTAGAATTGTGTGTTTTATAAGCTAATTTTAGAAGATTACTTAAGTATGTATTACTTCATTTGACTTTACTATGATCACGAAACTTAACAATGGTTTCAAGAATAACTACATTTCTAGTTCGGCTTAGGCTACTCAAACTTACATAGCTGAAGAGCATCGTTTCACATTGAACAATGGTATATCAACTATGACCAGTTTGGACCGGACAAGTGATTATATAATTCTTGTATAGTTGGAGACTTCTATTTAGAGAACTAATGGTTGTGTTACGTTTGTATTAAGTTACTACTTTATACAATTTTCGTTTATGTACAGTGAACTGTGAAGAATTGGTTCATTGCATCGCGTTACATTCAATTTCATTGAAAACGCAAAGCAACTGTTACACAGTAAATGGGGGAATAAGAGTTCCAATACGTTGTTCGAGACTAAAGTTAATTACTATAATTGAAGTTGTATTTTGTATTGCACAGTAATTTAATGTATAACAGATCTTTATTACTGAAATAATGTTTATGTGAATGCAAAACGAATAAATATTATAGTTGTTTTCTTATAAGTGTACGTTGAGTTATAAATAGATTTTTCTTTTTTTAAAACAGAAATTTTCTTTTTAGAATAGAAATTTGGTGGACATTATTTTACAGATATCAATAAAAATAGTTATTTATTTAGTGATGAGTGTAATTTTAAGAACTTTATAACATTTAATAGACGCCATTAGATACTTTTATATAATAATTTTAAGAAAAAATCTGCATTTCTATGTAGATTCGATCCAATATCAGAGATATTCATTACTTTTTTGAAGAATTATTTTTATTGTACGTTATTATATATATATATATATATATATATATATATATATAGTGTGTGTTATAAATAATAATATCAGAATATTAAGTAGAGTTTCACACATATTTTCCACTTCTCCATAAAGCACAAAAAATACGATCAAAAATATTCAATAGATTGTCAAATATTTCAGATTTTTCGAAATTTTAATGATCTAAAAATGATAACATATTTGCTGCTTATACAAATTTCGATGGCACTGCCATTATTCAAAGAACAGTAAAGCGTAGAAAATTCTTAAAAAATAACATTTTATGCGATAATTAGGAAATTAACTCGGAAGATTCTGTTTATTTTGACATATATAATGATTTATATATTATAACAATATATTTTGATTCTAAGAAAAATAATATTATTTTTTTAATATATTAAAGTATTAATGACGTTGTCGTTAACAAAAAAATAATAATACTGAAGAATATATTATATTGTAAGCTTACGTACAAGTTATAATAAATGTAACGTTTTACGTTTTGGGTATACTATTAAAAAGGAGAAATATATAAAAATTTCTATACAAATTTCTACTGTAAATATGAATGTATGTTTTCTATACAGTCAATTTTAATAGTTAATGTTACATCTGTGAGCTTTGTACAAAAAATGTGTGGGCTGTAGTTTTTAAATGGTATATATATATATATATATATATATATATATATATATATATATATATATATATATATATATATATAAAACGTCTACAAGCAAATAAAATATATAAACAGCTCATTTCGATAGACTCACTGGTACACATTTACGTATTGTAGAAAAAAAGCACATAACCTGAAAAGTATCTTCTATGTAGACCGTCATCGTTGTTGGCCGAGTGGTGGGTTGGCCAATCACGAACGGGTGGCAAGAGAGTGAGTGAGACGAAAAGAATATCATTAGTATCGTGATAACGGCGAGGGAGTTGGAGTTATTTGCACCGTTTGCTGAAGGACAGCGGCACTAGCAGCGAGAGTCAACATTTAGAGCGGCGCTCAGTCTACTCAGCACAGCAGTTTATATTTATGTGAGTACCTGTTGAATACTATTCCCTTAGTCGTCACTCTAATGTTACTACTTCTCGTTGCGTACACTGATTTCAGACACCAACACCGTTATATTATGTACTTCACACGTATATATGTACTTATACACATATGTACATGCATATATAGTTGTGTGAACTACATTGCTGTATCTTTCTTCAAAGGTCTAGTGGTGTGCTAACTTTGTTTGCTGTGTTATACCAAGTTTACAGATTGTAAATACAATATGTATATATACATATATATATATAGAGAGAGAGAGAGGGAGGTATAAACACACATGCATATAGAGTTAACAACATAGTCTTACACGATCTTCATGGGCTTTTCTTGTACGTATGGGATTTAACGCTCCGTACACGTGTATTCTTATAAATATAGTTTTGGGTTTCAGATGGACTTTCAGAATGTTTGTTAGTAACACATACATTTCATTTTATGCGTAATGTACGCATATATATATATATATATATATATATATATATATATATATGTGCGTGTGTGCTTAATTATTATGTTGTATGTTAACTATTTAGACAAAAATAAAGAGAGGAGTTGATTGTACGAATATACTTCTTTGTCATATAAATGAAAGCTTATGTTTTAAATACTTTGTAGAATAATATTTTAATATCTAAGTAAGAGTATGTAACTTAGTTAATCAGAAGAGTAACATTTTATTGTGTAATTAAAGAGAAATTTCATACTGATGACTTCATAAAGAATTTATTTCAGTATAATAATGAGCCAAAAGCTATCTAATATTTAATATTTTAAAATCTATTTGATATTTTTCTCTGAGAAATGTAATTATCTGAAAGGACAGTAAATAATCATATTTACTATACTGACTTTTACCTAATGAAAATCAGTTTATTGTAAGATGTGAGAGTTCAGCGAGATGTGTTTAGAAAAATTTAACTATTTGTTGAATATTGTTATTACAAATGTGACAGATTGCTGCTTCCGAATGGAAACTGAGTATAAAATGATGAAATAGTATTATTTTAATCACAAATTATAAGCCATTAACAAAAGATAACTGTTTGTATTGTGCTCTAAAGTTCTGTTAATAAGTTATTTTAAAACATTCTATTAGAGGTTCGCATTTATTTTTAATTTTTGTGCGATCAGAAAGTATTAAATGACAATGATTGTCGACACTATGGACTTTTTTTCGATATACAAAATTACGTTTATATGTGGTTATTTAAGAGTAGCGTATGATTTGAGGACTACCGATTTTTTTTGTTATTCTGTTCATATTTAATACAGTAAAATGTATTATCGGATATTTTATTTTGAAAATTTTATTATTTCCAAAACATTTTCAGTAAATCTTTTAATATTTTTTTATAAACACGCACAAATAAATACACATATAATTAGATTTTTGTTTATATGATTTATTACATAGGAACATATATAGGCGAACTCATGCACATATATATATATATATATATATATATATATATATATATATATATATATATATATATATATATATGTAAAGTGAAAAAGTAAAAGTAATTTAATATTTAATGTATGTACGAAACAGGATATTTTAATAAAAGCACTGGCTTGTACATATTCATTGAATATGAAAAATAAATATTTTTCATAAATAATAGATATTGCTTATATTAATAATATATACTCAAAATTTATTTTGAGTATCTATTATTAAAAAAAAAGCTTTTTTCTGATTAATATTTAAGATATAGGTAGAATTTGAAATCTAAGTAAAGAACTAATTAGAAAATAGTATAACTATTACAGGAAGAAAAAGTACAGTTCTTATAATAAAAAGATTATACGAAAATATACATCAATCTTCTAGTAATCAATCTGTCGTATCTGCACTGAAGTTTTTTACTATAATTCTTATATATCTTGTATGATATTAAATAACTTCAGATTGACACGTATTGTATAAAAAGAGAGTAATATAAATTTCAATAAAACGTTTTGAAATCTATTGTTTTGCTTTTTCAAAGAATATTTTCTGTAACATTGTAAAAAAATAGTTTTATATATATTCAGTGAATTGAAAATAATAATTATTTATTTGTTTACATTTAATTAATTAAAGTAATATTTTTATTCATATGTCTATCAAAAAATATCACAACTTATTATAAGTGTTACCAAATTTATTGTAAATTATTTAATAAAAGAAGTATATAAAAACAATATCTAGATTTAGAATAAACTTCTAAATTTTTGTATATATTTAGAAAAAAACGCTACTATTTTTGTGAATAAACAGTTGTTCAGAAATTAATAAAAATATTTAAAATAGTAATTATTAGTTGAGAAATAAGTTGTAAAACTTAATAACACTTTTTTGATTATAAAAATGGCACCATATTATGAATATATCTGAATGTATAACGAGTGTTAAATTAATTTCAATGGATAAACACAATTAATTAATGTTAGATGTTGCGATGATTTAACAAGTTGTGTGTTAGTTATGTCATATTGTGTAAGTGTATATATGTGTGTATATAACGTCAATATCAGGTGAAAATCATTCTCTGAAATAACTTGGCTAAGCATATCATTTAATTAAGGTGGACATGGCAAAGCACGAATATATATATTAAACTTACACCGTAGTCGTAAGCTTTAGAGCTTAATCATTTATATATCATTTTGACCTAATTATGATTAAGTATGTACTGGCTGTATACGTGAAAGCAGTTTAAGACCATGAATAAATAATAATTTGCAATTTAAATACTATATACAATGTAATTATTGATATTCGTAAGTTCTCGTTTCACGGAATAATTATATTACATATAGATTTGTATTTTAATTGACTGATTTTCTAACTTTACAATATACTTTAAACTCGATCGTTTTGAATTTATTATTCAATAGAAATATTTCATATATTTGAATAAAACGTTCGGAAGTAAAAAGGTGTATTGTAAATATTACATATTTGTACAGTTCGAAGTATTCCACTGTTTTAATTGAGAAATATTTTTTAATTTAGAATACAAATCTGATTTGAATAAACAGAAAACGAAGTTAGGTTTAATTATATTCATTCGAACTGACGTTATTTTTATTTCATTTGTCATAACTCCTGTATACGTTTTATAATAAAAATTTTGAAAGCGCGGAGCATGAAATATCCATTCTATTTGATTTCACGTAATCAAATGGAATTTTATGAATTATAAATTGATCTCCGATAATATAAAATTTTATCTTTGTTTAATTTTCTTCATAAGTTTCGTGTTTATCAATAATTTATTTAAATAGAATAAAAAGAGCGTGTGATTGATTATTTATTTTTTTATATTTATTTATTTTTAGGTTCAACTTTCTGTTAATGGATTTTTTTAATTGAACTGACTTTTATAGAAAATAAAATTAATATTGATGAATCAGATTTTTTAATTTTTTAGTTGATAAATTAAAAATGTTTACTCGCTTCTATTAATATATTTCAATTTTATTTGTCATAGAGAACTGTAATAAATTTATTATATGTAGAAAATAATTACCACATACACAAATAGACACACATTAATGCTTATATACATATATATATATATATATATAAATTGAAATGTAAAAAAGATTTGATAATTAATAATTTTCTACTGTACGGAAAAATACTTAATAACAAAAAATAATAATATAAAATAAGGTATTTCATTAACTTTCAAATCATTAAAAGACTTAAAACATTTGAAAAAAACTGTAAATACAATATACATTTGTACGTAAATGATAAAAAATAAATTAACATTACTTTTAATTAATTAAGGAATGAAATCGAAACATTTTCCAATAATTCAATTATTTATACATGAAATATTTCATTTAGTTAGTCTGTAGACATGAATGAGATTATAATTTTTTATTTAGTTTTTACAAAGAAATATTAAAACATTTTCTTATTAATATGGTATTTAAATATATAATTAAATTTTTTTTGTTTTTATATTGTGCGTGGCGTTATGAATATGCGTATGAAACTTTGGAGATTAAATGAAGCCGTGTAACTTAAAGTACTCTCTTGTTAAAAAGTTTTTGACAATAATTAAAATCACTTTTATTATATATATATATATATTTATATACACAAATATATATATATATATATATATATATATATAAATATATATATGGATGTATTTGTATATTTGAAGAATAATGTATATTAAATTATTAATTGAATTTTTATTTATAATTAAAAAGAAAAATAATTTTTAGGTGTAATAATAATAATTTAGGTCAAGCATAAATAAACATGATAAAAAAATTAGAAGCGATATATATTATTATAATTTAATATAGAAGTTCAAAAATTAATGGAGCGCTTAACTTTTTTCAGTGGTGACTAATTAAATGTCGAACAAACAGTCTACTTTTTTTAATTAAATACGAACAGAATATTCTTAAAGTAGTTTCTTTACTTTTTCGATATTTTCAAATAGATATTGAATTTGTTTTTTTGTGTATAATAGTATGTTTGGTATTCAAGATAATTCCGAAATATTTCATACATAATATCTTTTTATTCTGTATTTTACTCAAAATTGTATTATATTTATCTTTATTAATATGCTATAGTATGTTATTTCAGGATTTTTTGTTTTAAATTAATTGTTAATCTTTGTATGCCTCAGAAGTTAGTCTAGAATAATTCAGTTTTCTATGAAGATAGTGTCTTTTTTATTATAAATGTTCTTAGAAGAAGTATTAGTTAATAAATTTCATAATAAATAAAAAACAGATACAAAGTAAAAAAATATATGATGGTTACCAATATGTTCGAAGTTGGATCAAAAATTTAGTGACATACTTTTATTTACCACAGATCTATTTCTTATGTTTGATGAATATTTTATTTTGATGACTTTTTGTAGTCTTCTCATTATATGTGCGTACTTACATTAAAACTAATTGAAAAAATAAGTCTGTACACTTCCTGACATTGTTAATTTACATGTAAAATGAAAAGTAATACATTATTCCAGTTTTTTATTGTTTTGTATTACTATTTTTTGATTTATTTGCTTTTATTTAGTTATATTTTTTATTCAACTAGTAATAAAATATTGATAATATGTGTTTAATAGAAGTTTCGAAAAACTCGAGTATTTAAAATCAAAATTGATTTGTATACAGTAGATAAAATATAAATATAATCTTTTATCAGTTTATATTATATATATATATATATATATATATATATATATATATATGTAATGTTGAAATTCTAATTTAAAATTGAAAAAAGACTGTAATTACCTATGCGTCATGTATGTATATATATATATATATATATATATAATAGTATCATAACTATTTATATATAGTAAATGTCTGAACAGAAGTCGAAAAATATTGAAAATAAATTTGCAGATATCCTGGATATTATTGTTAATAATGTATTGATATACTACTTTTATTTTCGTGAGTTAAGTTTAATGTTATTTTTCCTTTAAATTATTTAAAACTTTGATTAATTTGGAGAATATGACAAATTTCATAATGTGAAAGTATTGATAAATGTAATAAAATCGGTTATACTAATTAGATGAGCTTCGAGTTATATGTGGCTTATAATGAATTTTGTATCCGTACAGAAAACAAGAATATAAGATAATTGATAACGAATATATACTTTTAAAACCGTTTAGAAATCGAAAATAATATTAAAATTAAATTTTTCGGCTACAGTAAGATTTAACCAATAATAATTTTGTTTTTAAATTAATTTGTCGATTTTGTTTTTTAAATACTGCACCGATTGAGAATCCTGTAATTAACAAAATACGAAATAGTTATGAAAATGTTTACAAATCAGTGATTAGACGTTTTTTGTATAAAAAAACTTCTTCTTGGAGACATATATATATATATATATATAAAATTACAAATATGTTGAAATAATTTTGTATTAGTCGCACAATGAAAAGTAACTTTCCTTTCGCTTTTTCACCAATTAATTCCCTGGAGGTGGGGAATTTGACTATTGGTATGAAATTTCAAAAATCTAGTTGTTAATATTTTAAAAGATAGTGATAGTGAAATAATAATTGTGAATTTTAACTTAATTTTAACTATATTGTGTTTTAAATTATTTTCTTAAATGATTAAATTTCGCTAAATGTCATTCAATTAAGATGATGTTTATTAGAGGGATAAATGAAAACTCGACATAATAATTTATGTTTGTATATAAGTTGTGTAAGATTTTCATTAAAAAATTGAATATCATTTTTGCCATAATATTTAATTTATGACTATAACATCCTGCGTCAATAAGTGAAAATTTCTCTCACATTTAAAAATGCAGCAGTATGTATTAAAAATGGTTACAGTTACACATCTTGTTGACGTTGCATTCATACATACACATACTACATATATTGTTGTGTTTATGTCATGTTTGTACATGATTTCATTGAGTACTTTTGCTACTTTAAAATTCAAAAACGTTTTATGGAACAATTTTAATTTATTTTTTATGGAGGAAAATTATTTTCATAACCGTTATGAATACATCGGTTATATACTACTGTGTATCATATTGAACTTTTTTCTTTTAAAACAAAAACAGATGTATCAGAATACACACACATTTATATATATATATATATATATATATATATATATATATAAATTTTAATGTCATATGGGACTGACAACATTATTGTCCACTCAGATCGTGAATAAGGAATTTAGGAAATAACAATTGTGAATGTTTGTATAAACAACCCAATGTGTTTTATTCACATTATCACATTCTATGATACCAGTGTTGAAGCCAAAGTACGGATTTACTGATTTAGGGTATGAAAAAACCATTAGCATCACAGAACACATGTTGTTTTTACAATTTTAGTTTACCACATTATCGATTTGCACTGTTTGGTTTTCTAGTTTAAATTTTTTGAATTTCAAATTGGGTAATATAGCAGTCATATTTCAGAAATGTTTTATATTGTGTAATTTTGGAGATTTAATGTGAGGGTTTCATATTTTCAGTCAACAAATCCTTTGTTTATTTATTGTTATATATGGTTTTAAAAATAATTTATAAATTTCTATTAGATAAATATTTTAGTGTTTTTAAAGAGTATGTTTTAACGTGTTTCGATGTTATAATGTAATGGTAATGCTGAAATAATTTTAGCTGTAATTAATGTTGCAAATTATTTATATACTGTCTTATATACTGTAACTATGAAAAAATTATTCAGATATACACAAAATATCGTAATGATTGAAACCTTCATTTATTTTATAAAGAGCTTTTTATTATAAGTGCTGTAAAAATAACGTTCCAAATGTATATGTATACTATATAGAGAAAATTAGTAGTTTTGGTATATTTTAATCTAAAATATTACCAATTTCTTTATGATTATTAAATTTGCAATAATAATGGTACTGATTTTTCTTCGATGATATAAAGCACCAACTTATTATGTAACCTTAAATTAAAAATATTATAATTTATATTTTTGATTATTCAGTGCGAAATCTGGATGTCCATGTATGTGTTTATTTCTTCTAATAGTGGCTCAGACTTTTGTCATTTTCAGGTAGATTTTGAACTTCAGGTATAAAATTTATCTGAAGATAACGACGTAGAAAATTATTTATAAGGCCATCAGACATATAAAGAATTATTAATTGTATAAATAATGTTTTTTTTTATTTTAGCAAACTGAATGTAGCTGAAATATTCATTGTGGAATTATAATTTTTAATATTTATATAGAATAAATAAAATCAATACCAACCTTGACAAAAGTGTCATTAATGCTGTAAAAAGATTTATTTAAGTATATAGAATTTCTTATTTAACTGTAGGTGAATGTAATCCAGTTAATAAAATATCCATGGTTAAAATTTTCTGCGTATTTACTTAAAATGGAAGGAAAATTGGCAGATATATTTAAGTTAACATAAAATTATTATTTCTTAATGTTCCAAGTTAAAGATGTAGGACAAATGTAATATATATTCACAACATATAGAAACGTTTGTGCTCACAAATATTCAAAGTGATTGATCTCTTGACATGTTGATTATACTGAATGCCTGTCAGATATAATCCTTATCGATACCTTACGTATAACAATAGAGCTGAATAACATAACAACAGCGTAAAGGTATTCTGTTCTGAAGAAGGAATTGATCGGAACGTGATGATTTCAAACCTTAATCATTGTCATCGGAACTTAACATTCACGTTCAAGAGATGTAAAGGGATTACATTATCATCGTTATGTTAACATAAACGTTGTAACGTCAGCTTGAATTTGTACAATATCAATTCAACTGTCGGTTCATATTTGTGTAAATAATACTTATTATGAATGTGTAGAATATATATATATATATATATATATATATATATATATATATATATATATAAAGTATTGATTATGAAATATATTGTAACATATGGCAGTAATAACTAGAAAATACATTATTAGGTTAAAGGAAAGTCCAGTCCGTTATTTAATATAATTGATATACTGAGTTTCAAGTTCATATCAGTTACTTCAAAAGTCAATATTATTTTTCATACCTGTGATTGTGGTCCTTTTGATTCACATAAGTTTCTGTTTCCTACCAATAGTTTTAGTATATGATCCATCCTCAAGTAAATTTTAGTCTTAAAGGCTCTAAAATCTATTTGAAAATGGAAAACTCTCTGAAATTAGTAGTGGAAAACAGAATTCCAGATGATTCAAAAATGACAAAAGTTATCCGGATACTTTGTTGATATACATTTTAATTATAGGATTAAAATTTAATATATCAACAAGCTACATGAAAATAGTTGAAGATTAGAAACAGGTGTAACTAGTAACGACTCAAGTGATTTATCAGAACAAAAATAGTTACAAAGTTTTAATATATATATATATATATATATATATATATATATATATATATATATATGTACATATATATATATATACATATATATATATATATTAAAAGTACAAATTTATTCTGTGCCCTTTTAATAGAAAATGTATATTTTTAGAAAAATGGGTTACATTTTATAATGTACTCTAAACTGGAAATATTCCCCATTATTTTACATAATTTTGCTTCGTTTGTCGGCTAACTAATGACTTGTCGAAAAAAATGGCGGCTTAGAGTCGATGAAGTTGTAATGCATTTTCAGATTTTTTTTCTACTGTTTTAGCATTTTTTTGCATGTTTGCATGTTGTTCTGAACAAAACACTCATTCGGCTTCGGCAGTGTTTTTTTTTAACTGGAATGTGAAAAGTATACAATGACTAATATGCTGTTTTTCGGACACGAACGTTCTCTCTCCACTGTTTTGTGAGATTATACCAATTGCTTTGCCAAGATAATTAGTTTTTTTAAATCATAAGGTTGGCACTTAAAAATCCTAAAACGGCAAGAAAATATTTTAATTTAAAACAGAGTTATGATTAATTCAATTTAAAGGCAAAGAATTAAATTTTACACTTTATAACTTGCACTTTTTTATAATAAAATAATTTTTTTACTGAAATTGAATACATTTTTTATAATTACACTTAATTCAGAAATATTTTATAAATATTATCGATATATAAAGTAAGTAAAGTATAAAATACAATTAAGTACAATAAATACAAATTTAATTCAAATAAGATTGTGAAAAATAAATTAATACAAAATGTTATAACATTTTTAATGAAAAACCTGCAGAAAATGAATAAGGGATTTTTTTTAAAAAAATACAAAATCATAACTAAAAATCTTTTATCTATTGATCTTCTGTGTATATTTATTTATTGTTCTATACGAATCCTGTTGGTCATGTGCGAGTTCGTTTTTTATATGACCGATTTTAACGTTTATCCTGTTCAAGTAGATTTTCATATGTTGAAGTTATATTTATAGATATAACTGGTCAGATTTTTATAGAGTTGAAAATCTACATGAAAATGACAAAAGTCAAACACGGTGACAGGAGAAACGAACTCATAGTGAAGTAGAGTAAACAAATTGAAAGCATATTCATATTATATATCTTTTTTATGTCATTCTTCTTTTATAAATATTCTATTTCTCTTTTCCATTATATATATATATATATATATATATATATATATATATATATATATATATATGTATATTTAAAAATAATTTAAGAGTTAAAAATAATTTTCATTAACGAATTTTAAATATTTGATGTGAAAAGATACAGTGGTTTTTAAAATATTAAATAACGTATTTAATGTAGGTGTCTAGCCGAGATAATTGATTTATTTAGCTTATGCATATTTATAAGTAATTTTAGATGCTTGAACAGTTTTCTAAGTGAAGAATATATTTTTCAATATAATAATCTACTTTCCAAAGTTTCCATATTAAGTTTTTATATTATTTTTGTTAAAGTTGTTAGATATTGTTGTAGTAAATGATTAATGGATTTTAATTAATATATATATATATATATATATATATATATATATATATATATATAATACCTTGACGTTTTCTTAATATAAAATGTATTTTGTCTTTTAGTGTTTTAAAATTTATATTTTTTATATTTAAAAAGTAAAATTTATTTTTTTATAAGCTGTTTAATAGAATAAAAACTAAATCCTTTAAAATGATCTATCGTATTAAACGAATCAAAATATATACCTATATATATATATATATATATATATATATGTATACTTAATATCATGACATTTTCTTAATATAAAATGTATTTTGTCTTTTAGTATTTTGAAATTTATATTTAAAAAGTAAAATTTATTTTTTTATAAACTATTTAATAGAATAAAAACTAAATCCTTTAAACCGATCTATCGTATTAAACGAACCAAACTGATTTTAAAAATACATTTATTTATATAGATTATAATACTGAATATTTCAAAATATATTTCACTATGTATATTTTTTTATATATAGTTTATTTTATGCTATTTATGAATTACTGTTACTATTTAATTGAACTATGAAGTAATTGTTTTCAAACAATTTCATATATATTAATTACACTTTGTGAAAGGTATTTTATTTAGAAATGTCTGTAAAATATAATAATATGTCTAAAACATTTTTTACTTTTGAGATTCAAAGATGATCATTTTTGTTAAATTCAAAAATGAGTTTATTATTTTGATCAAAGGATACGTCCTATGCAGTGGTTTCTCTAATTGAATTACGTTTAAACGTATGTTCATATTTTATTAAATACATTTACTTGTTAGATAAGTATACATATATATATATATATATATATATATATATATATATATATATATATATATCCTGTGTAAACAGTAGAAATTTCACTAATATAAAAAATGTGATTTATGACAATTACTAAAGATTGAATTGTAATTTATGTATAAATATTTAGTTAAAAATTAGATCTAATACATGATGTGAATAAAAATTTTTAAAGGGTCATTGAAATAAATATTTTTTAATTTTGTCAAGTAACGGCTTACATATTTTAAAAAAGGTTTTAATGTTCTAGCTTTTACCATGATCTGTAGTATAAGTAGTATAGAAAACAGAATATTAATATCTATTTCTGTATAAAAACACATTTTTCTTTTTTCATAATAGTAATACATCAATAGTAACAATGTAATTATAAAAATAATATCTGTTTTGTTTTGAAGTATTTCGGAGAATTCTTATTTCTTCTTTGTGTTTTTCATACATTTTTTCTCTGTTTGTAATTGTACTTGTTCAATAATATTTTCCGGATGTTATTATTCGAGCATTAAGGTAAAATGGATAAAAATATCAGTTGTCGTCAAATACCGAGTATTTCAATTATTGTTTTTGAATCAATTAATTCCTGAAGGTGAAAATTGGTTATTAAGCTTTCTGGTATTCAAGTTCAATATATTATATTTGTTGAACTCAATTATTAATACAAATATCCTGTGATCTATGTTATATGCTTTTTCCGAAAATAATTTAAATCATTTGATATTTATAGAAAAGTAAAATAAATTATAAAAAATAGCTAAAGTTAGCTTAATTGATGCCAACAAAAAATAGAACAGATTAACATATAAATACTTATTACTATTCTAGTTGAAAAAACAAATTTTTGTATGACAAATAATATTGTAAGTGAGGAACAATAAAAAATAAATCGTAAAAAAACCTATTTTAATAATCATAAACTACAAATATTGAATAGGAGTAATTTTTTTTAAGTGAATTCAGTTGAAAATTTTAAATATATATTAAGCTAATAAGAATATGTTAAAGAATATGAAGTAAGTTATCCGTTTTGGAAACGTATATTAAAATAAATACCTAGTTGAAATTGATAATTATTGAACTATAAATATACATATTGGTAACTACAATAAGATACTACTGTCTCACTTAATTTTCAAAAAGACCACTTAATGAAATATGTAGAATGATAACAACAAAACGAAGGCTTCCTGTAACAGGTTGTTGGTGAATGGTTTTCAACGTTGGTTTCAAAGACAAAAAACTAATTTTCAGGTTAAATTGGTCTGTGAAATTATAAAATAATGAATTATGAATAAATATGAAATTGATGTTCTTTGTAAATGAGGAAAGATTTAAATATAAAATAATAAGATGAGAAAATACAATTTCAACGCCAAGGTTATGGAAGATATGTATATCGATTTTTTTTGTATGCAGAGAATAAAAAAAATATATTAATTTATAGAAATCAATGTTCAGATTATCAGAAATATTTTCATCATATCAGTATTGTTTTCAAAATTATGTTATGATTTAGATAAGTGCGTTTTAATATATCTTAATAAATATACTATAATATACTACAAAAGTATAAGATTAAATAATAAGTTATTAGATAAACAATCATTGTTATATTTTCTTAAAAATTAGATTCTAATAAAACTACACATTCTTTGATATGCAAATTTGTATTTTTTTAATTTCGAATATTTTTTTGTTGTACTTATATAAATATTTTTTTTATTTTATGTAGACGATACATCTAACATTCTACTATTATGGTATTATTACGAGGTTGTATTAAATAGTCATTTCTTTCATAGAAAAATATATTATTACTAATTTAAAATATACTCTGTTACTGATTGGTTGGATTAATAATAAGAGAAAACATCTATATGAATGAAACGATAATAATAGGTTATTTTTTCGTAAAAGCCTTACAAGACGACTTGAATATTAAAATAATTTGACATCGTGTTTAAAGATGAACAATGTAGAAATGACATTGTGCATTTGCATATTACGAAATCCGTATATAAGCGCCTGTGTTTCGTAAATTAGCAGTTGCTTTAGACAAAAAAAGCTTTTTTAAAATATTATTTTTAACGCTACAAACAGCTATGGTTTGAGAGACAGTGCGTGCTATTGTCATACCTAATGTAGCATGAATAACATTCTTTTTTGTTTGTGTTATGCTAACCAAATATTTCAGCAAAAAACATAGGAATTTGCATATCGGGATAAAGTATTTTTTTATATAATTTTAAGTAGCAAATTATGCAATGTATGTATATCTACTTATATGCATATATACATATACACACACGCGTGCACACACACTCTCACACACACACATATATATATATATATATATACACCTAAAAGTGTGTATAATAATTATATTTTTTATCAGAATTGCTGTATAAGTGTATTTCGATTTTAGTTACTAAATGTAAAAAAATGATAAAATATGGTAAATTGATGGAAATAATTTTTTTTTAAAAAGAAGGAGAGTATATATTTAAATAAAGCAAACGATATTATAATACTATTTTTTTAAGTTTATTTATGCTTCACTTGAAAAGAAATTGTACTTTAAGCTCATTTATGTCGAATATTTTTTTTTTTGTAATTAAATTTGTAACAAAAACAACGAACTGTAGAGATAGTTAACATGATTGAAGAAGGTACGGACTTTTTTGTAATGTACTCGACTTTATATCCACATGTTTAAATTATATTTGAAATATTAATTAAGTATCGATACTTTCATTATAAAATGATGTTAATCCTCTTTTACTAGCCTCATTTTTTTATTTCATATCACACTTTAAAGTTTCAAATGTGTTTCTAGTCTTAATTTGTACTTTATTTATAATCCGTTAATATTAAATTAATTCAGATCATTTAAACTTGTTAGTATGCTTTTCAAAACGATAAATTTTTTTTTTAATTTAGAAAAAAATATTCTAGCAATTGCCAATTACTTAAAATAACCCACTACTGTCATAAAAAAATATAAGCAGTGATGAATTCAATCATTTTGGCTGTCGGTCTATAAATAATCAATTTTTAAATTAATTACGAATCTACTATTTAACTTGATATTTGTATTCTGATTTAGGTTAGGTGGTAGGTTATACATATCATATAGAATATTGAGACGAAGATTCAATAATTACTAATTATCAATGAGTTAATTTTTATTAATCGTAATCGTTATTATTTCTAAATAGTGATACAAATGTGTTCTATCGAAATATGAGATTTTAATAAATTAAATAATGAAAGAATGTTTTTTTTTTCATCACTGGACTATTAATTATATCCATATTTAGTTAATTATTATGCTTAGGTTAATTATCTTTTAGTTAATTATGATGTGTCTTAAAAAGATGTGAATGGGGAGAAGCAATCAGATTGTCTTGAATTATTTAATGCAAATATTAAAGAAATAATTTAATTCACTAATCTGTTTATTTAATCTATTTATCTAATCTATTTTATAATGAGTACTCGACTCATATGTATATGTAATATATATATATATATATATATATATATATATATATATATATGTGTGTGTGTGTGTGTTTATATGTAATATATGTATATATATATATATATATAAACATATGTGTGTATGTATATAAAGGTATGTATGTAAAGAGTAATGATAATTATTGTATACAAATTCAATAGATCATTAGTTATGAGAGTTGATAGAGCGAGGTTACAAAACTTTTTCTCTCTGCGTTAATGTTGTACACAGAAGGTGTACCAGGAAATAAAGCTGCACGTACGTACAGAGCAGCGAAACACATTGTTATGGGTCCCAGACCGATGCTTGTAGATCTGCTGGCCATCGAGTCCCACGGGGTTGTCCTTAAACAGCAGTAAAACGTTATGTACACAAACCCTTCAGTATCATAATGTATTCCTTAGTGTAGTGGTGAGATTAACGTTACATCCCGAAATGTTTATGCATGTGCTTTGCTTATACAGTCAGTAGCATGATTTTAGGTGTGAATTGTTTTACTAAAACCACAAATTGGGTTTATGAATACTGGCCATTGTGCTTGATTGTATTGTATGGCGAATATTTAAACAGTGTAAGTTTTGAGTATGGTTAAGAATGTTGTGCTTTATTAAAAGTTTGTTGCGTTATATTCAATGAATGGGTTCGTTAAAATATTCACTTTTAATTTTAATACATGTTTAAATATACACGTCGTGTGCAAATTTTTACTTGACGTTGTGCTTTGTTTAAAGCGTGATTGTTTACAAAATTTTTAATTAAAAACTCCTTTTTATTTATTAAGTAGATAATTATACATTTATTAATAGGAAGAAAACATTTATTTTTACAAAGTAGTCACACAGTAAACTTTTAAAATAAAATTGTTGAAAAATAAAAATTATATTAACCTTTCTCAAGCCTTTTATAAATTATACTAATGGTTTTAAAACCTTATATTTTTTTAAAAACAACGATCTATCTGTAACACAATTGACGCTTAGGATTGAGTATTTTTAATAAATTCATTTAAATGAAACAGATTTATGCAACTTAATTATTAAAAATAAATAAAATAAAAATTTAAATCAAACTGATACATTGTTATTTTATTAAAAATCGATAAAGTATATTTAATTAATTCTATTTATCACTATTTTTTAGAATAAATATAATTATTATGTGTAATTATGAAGACTATTTTCTTAATTTTTAATTTATGATTAATGTTAAAGAATTCTTTTTGACAAACTATAAACTATTGTTATTATGTGTTTTAATAAATGAATGTTTATTTACACACATGTATATATGTATATATATATATATATAAGGTTGGTAGGAAAGTAATTGCGGTTTTTGTTTTCTGAATTCTAATCTTAATTTTTCAATGAAAGTGTCATTTCGTCATCTTTATGTTAATGTCATTTTAAAGTTTATTTTTCGGTCTGTATTTTAACATCGACTTCGGATTTATTATTATTTTGCTTCAAATTGGGCTATTGAATTAAGAATGGAAAAGAAGCAAATAAGAGCATTTTTTGTATGAATTCAAAACGGGTAGTAAAGCAGTAGAAACTGCTCGTAAACTAACTAATACTTTAGCTATGGGTATTGTTAAAAAATGTACGGTGCAACGGTGGTTCCAAAAGTGTGTGCTGGGAATGAGAGCGTTAAAGTTGAAGAAGGTCGCGGGCGTCTTTTTTCAGTTCATAACGGCCTACTGAAGGCGTTAGTTGAATTAGAATCACGCACAACAATTCGAGAGCTAGCACAAAAATTAGGTGTTTGTCATCCAACAGTTTTGGACCACTTAAAACAGCTAGTGTTTGAAGCTGTATATGAATTTGACGATCATAAACCGCAATTATTTTTCTATCAATCTAGTATATACATACATATACATGTATATATATATACACACACATATACATGTATATATATATAATTCTAATAAAGTTATATTTGATTTTTTATTCAATTTGAAATAAAGTTTTTGTCTAATATATTCTTATTTGTTTTGAAATAAAGTCTATATTTCAGTTTCAAAAATAAACTCATCTCAAACTGAATATCAAAATGAAGAAAAAGTAAAACGTAAAAGTGACTTGAAAATAAACTTGAAATGCTACTTGACATGTTTATAAAGTTTTTCGGAAGTTTCCAGTTTTTATTCGACTTCCAATAAATTTGTACGCAAGGAAAACAAAGAAAGAAATTAATTCGTAAGAAAAATATTATCTATGATGGAATCGTATAGAATTTTTTCCACGAAATTCAATTTTTGTCAGAATATGTGCTTACCTGTACGTAAATTTGAAGGCTTAAAACTAATATACTAGGTCGTTTTTTAATTTTGTGTTATAAGTTTTTCGTTTCATAAAATTTGATATTACTTTCTCATTTATATCTCTTACAGTTTTATTTTTAATATATTATTTTCAATATACCTTCGTATACGCATTTCGTGCGATTCTGATAATTTATATATATATATATACATATTATTTTATATCAAAAATATTTGTATATTGAAGAATAATAATAGACCGATAAAAACAATACTCTATAATATTTTTATATTTTACATATTATGTTTTCAATACCGTGCTATGTAGTTTTTACAGGAATCCCATCATGTTATAGTATTGAGTTAATATATATATATATATATATATATATATATATATATATATATGTATAGTGGTAGATTGAACACTAACGTTTGGTATGCATTAACAACTAGTGATGGCTGATAATTAATTTGTAACATTGATGTGTAGTTTCGTATTTCGTTCTATTGATTAAAGTATGTTTGTTACATTGAACATTATTTTATGGTGAGATGAAAGCTAGTAAATGAAACTGTAATTTTCAAATCTGATAATAGTAATTTTAAAATTCAAAAATAAAATGTTTTGTTAATACCTACAAAATTATAAGAGCGAGGTTAAATGAAACTATATAATTTAGCTATATAGTACGTAAATGTTATGTAAATATATATATACATATATATATATATATATATATATATATATATATATATATATATATATATACACAGAGAGAGGGAGAGTGGAATTTCATATAGAAAGTAAAAAAGTTAATTCCATATTCTTTTGAATTTTATCGAGTCATTGTATTTTTTTTAAAAAAAATATTAATATCTTAGAATAAAAACATGAAAATATATCTATTTAACAGGGGAGGTATTTTCTTTAAATACTGAAATTAAAAAGGTTTAACTTTTATTAAATATATATGAACATTAAGTTTTTTGTATCTAAATTGTTGATTAACGGTTGACTTGAATAAATGTTGTGATTCAATGAATATAAAAAAGCAACACCTGAATTTACAAAACAGTACAACATTAGTAATACAATGCCAAATTAAGAGTTCTTAAAACGAGATATATTGATTTATAAAACAACCAATATAAATTATTTTTTATATATTTTAACATTCTAATTATTTGTCCAGAAAAATGAAACGTGATTTCATTGAAAATCATTATACAAACGGCAAGCAGTATTTGAATAAATTAATTTGTTAGAAATAAAAAAAATAATTTAGTGATATATATATTTAATGTTTTATATAATTTTGAAAAAATGTGAAATTCTGATAAATATATTGTGGATAAAATTATTGATATTTTGTCGATTAAAAAAAAAGAATTATTTCTTCATAATTAATGTTAATAAAAACGTAGTGTAAGATGAGAACATATAAAACTCTCTCTCAAACATTTAATGCTAATGACATTGGTACTTGTCCCTAACAGTATAAATGTTGAAGGGCTCTTGTACCTTTTTACGTTGCCAAAGAGGCGAATGAATGATGACGTAAAAGAGATGGTTTGAGATTGTGACATTTAATATATTTTCGGAAAACCAATTAAGACTTAATTAAGGTTTATGCTTTATAGTTTTTTAAAAAAGATTAATTTCGTATACTTTGGTCTATAGCTCATGAAATTATTTATTAATATTATATTGCATAATGAAACATTTTTTAATATAAATATATTTGTATATATATATATTATATAAATTAATTTATAAAATATAATTTCCAGACTGGTTCATTTTAATATATTGCTAATTTTTGATTAATGTGAAAAATATTAATGTTTTATTGCGGTGTAATCTGAAATAAGTTATGATTAATAATATATTATAATTGATTTGTATTAAAAAAAATAAATTTTATTTAACAAATATAAATATTAAATTTCAGTTTAAAATTTGCTGTGAATATTTTTGTATTTTTAAATTTTATGCGCAGATATATACTGGAAGATAAACTGATTTTTTTATTGTATATATTTCATCAAAAATTATTAGTTTTACAGAAGCAATTTAATTTTTATGATGTTATTGTTCAATTTTCATATGCAAATTAGAAGTAGTGAGATAGTAGTAAAGTACTAGTATTTTTCTAGCTAGAAGAGTATAATTCGACATCTTTTTACTCTATAAATTTTGTTAGTCTACATGTCTGTTTGAGATGTAATTGTAAAAGAATTTGAACTCAATTCAATTTATTTAAAAGTATTTCAGTAACAGTGTTAGACATTTTATCAACTAGAATTGATAGTATTGCTGAAAGTTAAACAACATTGAACGTACTGCTCTTTTGTCTTCGTATTGGTATTTTATACTTCAATGGAGAATGTTTTATTATTATATCATTCATGTTTTAAGTATCTATGTGAAAAATGTATGCTTTATAAATTATATTACACCACTATAATATTTCAAATAGTAAAAATTTAAAAAAAATAATTCGGATTTAATTTGAAAAAGTTTAAAAAGCACTCAAAATAAACAATATATTTCTCTTTCTTTCTTCTCTCTTTGTATCTCTCTATACACACATACACACACACATATATATGTATATATATATATATATATATATATATATATATATATATATATATATATATATATATATATATATAACTGATGAACATTACTCGAAAGCAAGTGAAACATTTTAAGAGTATAATGAATAAAAGGTTAACTAAAGCAGAAATTTAATGAAAACAGTAGAGGAAATGGAAAAATCTCTACACATATATACAGAACAATGTTTTTATATTTTAAAAGATGATGATAGGAATTAATGCTTCTCGAATTGATTTACAACACGAACTTATAATTCATTTCTTAATAGAAAAATATTCTGTTTATAGAGTTTACATAGAGCTTCTGGATATAATTATTATTAAAATAATGTATTAATTAATACAGTAACAAAGTATGAACGTATATGTGCAGGAATGCAATTTACACATACTGCGCACATATTTCATTAGAAACTTCTCATGAAAGTATTTTATAGTTTGAGCGATAATGTAATATACATATATATATATATATATATATATATATATATATATATATATATCTGATTACGATGATAAAAACAATATTAATTTATGATAATTTATTACTTAGTAGTATCTTCATTCTTCTAGATATTGTTTATTTTAATGTTTTGAATTTTTTGTCTGATTATCTGTTAAAATGTTTTTATATGTTCCATAAATATTTGGATACATTTTTTAATTTAATAGTTAACTATCCGATAAGCTTGTTTTATCAAGAAAATCATACTTTTTTATGTAATTAATTTATTTAATAACAGTATGATCAAGATTCAATAATGTAAAGAAATTAACGATTTTAAAAAACACAGTGAAATGCTAATAATCTCTTTTCTTAAGAGTTACGTAAACGAACTGACACGAGCTCGATGCATTGTATAATTTTTACAATCGTGTTTTTTTCTTTCATTCACTACCTACAAAATATGTATTTTCTATGATGAAGCTATCATCCTCAGATCGATAAGATACATAAAAAAAAATCACAACGGAATAATTTCAATTGTTTTCTAATAATAATGCACTAATTACGTATATGTATTGATTTTTCTTTATAGACTGCTAGTATTAATAAAAAAATGAGGAAAAAACATTGTCATGTTTTGCAGAATAAACTTTTACATCAAAGGGTTTACGTTCAAAAGGAGATAATTGCATTCGGGAAACCGGATTAGGGTAAAATCTTGTTATAGCGCACTTGAACACAATTAATATAAATCGCGTTCATGACATGTTATGAAAATAATCTGCCTTTCAATTCAGAATTAAAAATGATAGATATGATATGTATATATATGTATATATACACACACACATGTTTGTTTACATATTGTGTATATAATATTTTAACTGTTTTATTTAATTATATGCTTTTATTTGTGGCATATGGCGAATAAAATTAACTTTAATTGGGGAAATAATTTCAGATACTACCTAATTAAATATATATATTTTTCTGTAATATTAGTTATTAGTTGTGATATTTTATTGGTCGATATGTTATATTATTGAGTGGAAATTTTGATCTTTAGAAAAACTGACTCTTCATTTTGTGTTTATTGAAACATATAATTCGTGTTATTAATTAAAGTAGAGAAGATGTGTATGAGTTGAAAAAACGATAATGATATTCAGCACTTCTTCAAATAGAAAAATATGTTATTGGCGTGCAGAAAGTAAATTGCAACAGGTTCATAAAAATAACAAGTCCTATGAGTTAAACAATTTTCTTGTTATTTAATACTTTCTGAATAAAAATATTTATTTCATTCTTCACTCATGTTTTTAAATATATGTTGTGTTGATATACTGTTGATTTAAGAAAATATATATACTGGACTATAATTCGCATAATAGTTACATTACATTAAATTAGCTTGGATATTTTTTTTAAAAAAATGCTTAATATACAGATATATGAAAAGAATGAGTATATTTTTACACCATTGTCAATTATTACCAAAATGGTAGTGGTAAGTAGCATGTTTTAATTAAATCATATTATTCTTGTACGAATGCTGCAATGCTTCTCGAGTATAGACCTGAATGGGCCTGTAACTGCTTTCATTACTAATGTTGCTATTCTAGATAAATGCTTAACTTCATAGTCGAATGAGCGTTTTGTTTTATCTGCGGAACTCTATTCTCATAACGTAGTTCAGAGGCCAAACAGGAGCTTCGTCAAAAATAACAATGACTTAATTATTTGTAGCTGTATTAAAGAAGATATTATTCTTAATACTGACACAAATATTTTCAGTTTTACAAATGCTATTTTTTTAGATTCTTATATATATATATATATATATATATATATATATATATATATTTATAGTAAACCTTTGAATAGTACGATTAACTAGTTCCACGAAAACACCGTGTTATGTGAAAACGCGTTATACGAGTATCAAAGTTTATATGAAATGTGTTATATCGTTTCTATAGTATTATATTACGTTTTAGATTAAAAGAAAACCGTAATTAATTATGTATTTTACTTGTATTTAATATATCAACGGAAATTACAAAATGTCCAATAAATTATTTTAATAGTACCTACATATCTATACCTCAAAACCAGAGCGAGATATTTCTAAAATAAGTTTTTTGATATATTTAACTTTTAAAATTGTTTTATTAAGAAGAAATCCTTATCATGTAATTTTAATAAAATAAATTTGGTAACTCAAAGATATCAAGTAACGATTACCGACAGAATATCTCATTATTTCATCTAATCGTTATTTTTACCCCATTTCGTTCTCCTTACATATATAAAACTGTGCAATAAACTCCGTGCTATACGGGATATTGTCACAATGCTTCGACTGTGTTAAATCGAATCCCTGTTATAAAAGTACCGCGGTATATGAGGATTTATGGTATATAATATTTTTTTATAAAATATAGAACTTATTTTTTAAAATATATAATAATATTAAAAAATGAAGATGAATAATATATTGAATAATGTTAATATATTATTTATGAATACTGAAGTTAATATTTTACTGAAGACAAATATTTCAAATCATTTTATTTAATGAATTAAATGTATGATTTGTTGTATAAAAATTAACAAAAATCGATTTTATTAATTTCTAATTTTTGAAAAACTAGTTTTTTTAATCAGTAGAACCTTTTTGATCACACGATTGATTTAAATATATATAACATTCACAATTTAATTTTTTTACTCAGAAAGGGGTTTTTAATTTTTATATATTTATTCGTACTGAAAAATACTTTATATAAAAGCAAGGATTTGTAGTTTTTCAACATAATTATAATATTTTTAATGAGATATTTTCATTCTAACTATTTTTTATAATTAATGATGTTAGTTTTATATCAAGGTGCATATTAATAAAAGATCCACATGAACGCATTAAGATTAAAAATCGTTAAGAGATGAATTTTTGAATCATAAACCATGGTTTTCTAAAATATTTACTCATATACGTCTAAATAATTTAACGTTGTCATAATAATGTTCTCTTTACTTATTAATAGTGCCACCAAAAATAGTAGTTTTAAAACAAGAACTATTTCATAGTAGGTTTACTTTTTTTCGTTAATAACAGTTAAAGGAGAATGTTTTTTTCTTAATGAATCACTGATTTTTACGTCTGGCTTAAACAAATATTTAATTGAAAGATATGATTTGAAAAGTGAATAAATTGATATATAAAGAATAATTGAAACATTTACAATAAACTACTTATAACACATGAAAATAAACTGTTTCAATATCTATCCTTTTTATATGAAAGATAAACAGAGATAGGTATATTGATACATATTTTCATTCTATTGTACATTTTGTATGTGAATACAATATGTAACTTGATCAAAATATGTAATGTATATTTTTTCATTAATTACACAATACGCATGCCTCGACTGTCCATAGAACATTCTATTGCGTACAGTGATTTGGTGCACGTGGATTACCGGCATACTGAAATTGTTTCTGGAAAATTGAACGTTTGTATAGAATTTTGTAATGAAATCTATAAGTATCTAATTAATATGTTCATTTTGTTAATTCATGTTTCAAACGTTCAATTTATAACATACATTTGTTCATTTCGGAGTGAATTTCAGTGTCATAAACATATAAGTATGTGTGCGATTTATAGTGTTTTTAAAGTTAGATTTTTCAAGTGTAATAAAATCAAGGTATGTGATACGAAAATATTATTATTATTGATATATCAAATAAATATGTCGATAATATATAGATGTGTTTAGATCAGAACATTTTTTTAAATTAATACCTGATTGTAAAATATTGAATTGAATGTTTGTTCATACGATAAAAATGCACATTTGTAAGATTTGACTGCTCCATTATAGCTATATTTGTAAATATATTTTCGACATATTTAATTATATTCCTAGTGGAGATTCAATTCTTGAATTTACAATCTGTGGCACACATTTTGAGAACTGTTTCATGGGAGAGTTTTTTTATGATATTCATTTTTTTTTTGAACTAATCAAATAAATATTGTTGAATTTAAAATTCTTATAATAAATGTATCAAATCTTTACAGAAATAAGCATTGTTCTGAGTGTTTCTTCATATTTTATATATGGTAATGTTTGTAAATGAAATGTTTTCTGATATATACAGAATAGAATATCAGTTGATAAAAAAGATATTTATTACACAGTATTAAAAAAAAGGAAGAACGTTTTTCATAACAGCTAGTTATTAAATAGAATTAAATAGTCATTTCAAGAGAAAAAGTATTTTTTTTAAAAAAAATACTAAATTCTAGGCAAAAGGATTACTATATTTTTTGTAATAAAATGCTGCTATTTTGGTGATTAGCCGTTTAAAAATCCTTTTCTTTTGTGCTTTAATCACAATATAAAAAATACAATCTAAATTTATAGAGAATAACTAACGATGAATAGCTAATTTTATTATAAGAGCATTTAGAATAACTTCACACATGAGAGGTCAAAGGCCACGCGAAGGTCTGTGAAATCGGTTTAGCACTAAATCGTTTTGATTTAATATTTAATTTGGTTGCGTTTGCGAACCGAAGTAAATCGTTTTATCTTTTCAACAGCTTCAATGCAAACTTTTATACATTTTTAAACGTTTGAGATTTTTAATTACGAACAAAAAAAGATTATCAAAACGTTGGAGTGATTGTGTGTGGAAGCATGTGTAGTTTTCAAACCGTATCAATTTTGTACGTAATGAAATCGCTAATTACTTACATAATTTTAATTACTAATATGATTAAACAGATAATAATTAAAATTAAGTATCAAGTATAGTACTATGTGATATCGCATATATTCGAGATTGGACTATATTTGATATGCGGGTAAA
>CM068322.1:22083244-22200744 GCA_034766995.1 Acanthacorydalis orientalis | reverse complement strand
TAATGCTCTTAGTGAAAAAGTTATATTTTAAAACAAATATTACTTATATATTTGTGTGTTAGTGTTTATTCTACTTCGTTAGTTTAAAATTAAGGTCAATTATTTATATATATATATATATATAAACGTTTATTGAAATATTCTTAAACACCTTAAATAAATTTACAGTACCGTTCAATTAAGCTTTTGTATAATGTCCATTGTTTTCATTTTATAAACTTCGTTGGAATATATGGCGTATAAACATACCAAACATTTTTCATAATTGGTTAGCATTTAAAATCGTGAAAAATTTCAACTTTTTATTGAATGTGACTGTATGAAATAGATTCATTCATAGAAATGTTTTGTAAAGTACAGGTTGTAGAGGTAGGTAAAGTGTGAGGTGAACTGATAAATGTTTTGAATATTTTATTTCGTTTGTGCTTTATAGTCTCATTGACAAATTGTTTACATGTATGTAATTTCATAATCCACAAAGGATTATCATACATTTATTTTAAAATAACGTTGTAGATTGTCTCTTGATTTTATTAACACTGAATCAAAAAGATACATTTGTGAAAATGAAAAACATGTATGGAAGTAATAAATTCCAACACATTTTTAAAAGCCATTATTAAAATTAGTTGTTATGTTTTTAATTATTAATAATGACATCTGCGCTCCAGAAAGCAATAAATAATAGCAATAGTTGTTTCATTGTAATTGACTTATTTATGCTTATTTTTTAGATTAGATAAAAGTTAACAATATTAGTATAAAGACTAAGAACAAACAATGCTGTTTGTTTAATTTTTAATTTATTTTTTTCAGAAGAGTGAACTTAATTAATAGAATTTTATATTTAACAATTCAAATTATTACAATTATTGGTTCTTACTTTAAAAAATTGATTATACAACAAATAATATTTGTAATTGTTTTGAATTTCTATAAAAGTGATTGATTTATATTATAATAAAAATTAATATGTTATCTGAGTTCTAATCTGACATTTCATCATATGTCGTCGTATGTAAATTAAATTTTTAATCACCCACACAACAAAAATGCTTAATAATTGATTATTGATTATTTTAATTGTTTTTTATTAGCATTATGATGGCGATGTCAGCATCATTAAGGCGGTAAAGAATAGAAAAATGTTAGGAACAGAGAAAATGATATTAAAAGAAAAGTGTTCTGAGGATATTGTTATCACAATCTAAATACGCCTAAGGAACAATCAAATGATCGATAATAGTTATTGAACATTTTTGATCAGAAATATTTATTTTTCGTCTGTAGAGGGGTTGTAAACTCATTTGTGAATGTGAGTTTTGTCACAAAACCAGCAAATAGTATTCTGATATGCTATCTAATAAAAATAACTTAAGACAAAATAAATTTATTTTTTAAAATAAAGTGCTGATTGTTATGTTTCATTTAATCTTAGGAAAATAGGTACTTAAAAAGGAAATGTTAATAATTTATAATAGCAATAGTAATTTATATACATTTAAAGAATTATTATTTATGTTTATTATCTACTTCTATAAAGAGAAAATGTAGCTATTTATTAAGTTTTGTGAAAAGTATACAGTTCCAAGTGCATGACTATATTTTTTTTAAAAAAATAATTTTGATCTAAATTTATTTCAAAATTTAATTTATTATAATAATAGTGATTGTGAAAGTAGGTAAATTTGGTTTCACAAATGAATTTTTCACTCTTTGTCAAACTGAAAAAAATGTTTTAATAAAAAATATTCAATAACTTTTAATTAATCATTTTGTTATTTATATAATTTTGATGACGATACTATCATCTTCAAAGCGATGATGTACAAATAATCTTTTGTGATTTCAGGATGAATGAAAAATGTTTTTGCGAAAGGATATTTGTTAATAATTGAATTATTTTTAGAAAAAGTAGCTAAACTACTTATACATGAAAGAGTTAACATTTCAAATACCACAATCTTTTTATTTTATTACAATATTTTTGTATGCATTAATAGGTAATTATTTATTTTGATATTCTGATTCAAATTTTGATGATAATTTAATCGTTCTCGGAGCCCAAGTACAAAAGATGAATTCCATTTCTATAGACATTGAATGTGATAAATCATATTTTGTATACACATACAAAGAAAGAGCTTTGTAATTTTATTACATCGTATATATATATATATATATATATATATATATATATATATATAATATTTATCGAATTGTTAAATTATATTTATAATTTTTATTATATTATTTATTATTTTGTTTACTTTGTATCAATTTATTCGTTATATTTTCCACCGATATCTGATCTGACTGCATATCTATTCAACATTTCAAAACAAATATTTTATTACCTATGATATAAAATAAAGTATCGTTGTAAGACGTTTTATGCGTTGTAAAGAGATCTTGAAAAACATTTACATTTATCTAAAGAAACCCGTAGAAGCATTAAACAAACATAGATCAAATGGTATTGGTAGAATCTATGCTCGTTCTCGTTGTGTTCGACGACTCTTTAAAAAAAAATATAAAACTGTATCACTTTTCAAATGAGCTCATCGTAAAATAGTTGTAAATTGTTGAACTTTTTTTTTTACTATCATAGGCCACCGACTTTGTATTTCTACGCATTTATTTCCCCTCGTGCATGCGCACACACATTACCCTCTATGATCCTTAGTCGGCGTTTCACCCTTCCATATTATTTTACGCCCACTTTGACCGTGGGCGTCTATAGGGATTGTTATAGTGGATAAGCGACTTTTTTGCTTACCTTAGAGAAATTCACTCGTCGCTATAATATCAGATATACTGCGCGGTAATGTTTATGTTTATTACATGTGTAGATTAGTTTGAATTGCGGCATGTCTGTGTGATCATTTTTATGGCTTACACTTGATTCGAGACATTTCGTTTTGAGTTACGTTATTATTGTTGATATGTTTTATAAATGGATACGGTTATTTTTATAACCGATATCATCGTTACAATATTTTCAAGTAAATTACACTTTTGATCATTATTGTACTCATATATAAATAAGAAAAATATATATTTCTTTTCATTTCATATTTTAAATTAATTAATTTAATCAATATTCACACATTCATATCTTTTGTATAAGAAATCATTGCATAATTTCATATCTTTTGTATATATAAGTTACAAAAAAAAGAATTTTTTAATAAGAGACAAATCAGATAAAATGTTTATAGGATATTTCAAGTTTATAAAACAAACTTCATATATACATTTTGTATACTTTACAAAAAATATATATTTCTTGTGTATCTACCTGATATTTTATTTTTCAATATACGATTGCAAATGTCATACAAATAAATTTTATATGAGTATCTCGTGACATTGAAGAAGACAGGATCAACGAAGATCCAGAATACAATGGTTATTTGCGATCTCTTGCTTATTCTTTCCAGTTGAGATACAAACACTGTGCGAGGTTTGTAACCACGGCCTTTTGTTGCGGTAAAAGAGGTTACACGGATCGCATCTCTGACATGTACATGACATTTAGATGCGGTTTGAAGTAATATAGAACATTAAAGGTAGTTGCTTTTTAAAACTTTCGAGGAAATATAAAAAAAAACTGTTTTCATATTTAAATAAGAAGAAAATTCTTGCTATCCTCTTTGTATAAAAGACTGTCTTGTTTTTAATGATTTTTTTTAATGTGTATGAAACGTTCTTTTTTTTAAAAAAAAAGTGTATTTATGTTCAGATAGAGAATTATTTAAAAAATTACACAGTTCTTTAGAGATTTTTTATATATTTTTTTATCTTATGCAAAGAATTAGAGAATATTTTTCATAGATTATCTCAAATATGGAATATTTATCATTTATAGTAATAGAAAATATAACATGAAGTAAACTGATAATATATATCAGAAAATATTAAATAATGAGATAAAATATATAAATTTAGTTTATAAAATCAATCATACATCAAATAATACAATTCTTGGAATTAAAATTGATTATCAACTTATATTTTCATTCAAAATTATTATATTTCTTGGAGTATAAATACATTTTCATTGTGTTAGGTAAAAAACGGTATAATTAAAAAACATGTTTTAGTTTTTTTTACAATAAAGATCAAAATTATCATGGTTGCTTTTTCGGTAAAAAAATAAAGACTAAATTTTGGAAAATTAAAATTTACTATTTGATTTTTGGAAAATGAAAACTCATGTGAGAAAGTGATTTATGTTTATTTCAAATTCGGTTCTATTTCTGATGTGAATATATCTTTAAGTTTCTTTTAAAGTTATAATAAATTTAATGAACATATTGCGTTATTTAAACCTGTTGTATAGTATTTACGAGAAGGTTAATGTTCTCATCTTGTTATAAAACTAATAATGAAAAATTAAATCATTAGTTTAATGTTGTGAAATTATATTTAATAGACATATTCTATCTACACGCTAGATGATAATATAACATTAGCGTGACAGGCAGCAAGCCAATGAGCCGTGAATTTAAATCAGGATATATGACTTGTCACTTTTCACTTTGAAAAATTTTTGTCTTGAAAAGTTAATATCTGTTTCAATGAGAGAATTATAAAATAATTTAAAAAATATTAAAACGGCCACTCTCCAAACATTTGATAAAAAAGTGTATATATATATATATATATACACGTAATTTAAACAGAAAGTTACATAAATTCTAGTAAATTATTGGCTTAATAAAAATAACAACTAAGCTTAATGTGTTTTATTTTCACCATTTGCGGAGAATGATTATTGGAAAACCATTTTCAGAGTACAAAATCAAAACAAATTGACACACTTTTTAATAAATTGATTTCATTGCCACCTATTTTTGACATTAATATTTTATAACTGTTTTACAAATTTATTTATTTAATTTATATTTGTATCAATTTTATTTATTGTACTTAAATAATATATATATATATATATATATATATATATATATATATAGCTGAAAATACGTTTCCATATATTTTTTTATTTTTCATCTTTTGATTTAATTGCAGATTTGTGAATTATTTAATTTGATTATTGACGATAACATTATGAAGTTAATTTAAAAATCTATATTTCTGTATGTAAAATTTGCAATACTGGTTATTAATTGAGTAGAATATATATTTACTAAGTGTCTCCTTGAAAAGGTCATGGTTCAAGTGGTGTGCTAAATTAAATTATTATTGTATAATATATTGATTTATTATCGATATAATATGTTATGAAATTAGGTTCAAAATATATTTATATGAATCTGTCTGCTATGGTGCAAAATTAATCACAGTATCCTTTGAATTATTAAGCAAAAATATAAATTAATTTGATATAATATATTTGATATAAAATATTATATGAAATTATATATATATATATATATATATAAATTGTGAAAACAAGCTTAAAGAACAACGACTTTTTTACATTATATTTGATAGTTTAAATAATATTTGTTTCATTGTTTAAAAAATATTATCGGTTAAATAAAATATTAAATTCTCATAAATCAGATTTTTTACTAACCGGTAAATATAAAAAAATGAAAAATAGTTTTGAATTGAGAAGTATCTACCGAAATGAGTTGTAAGATTTTAAAATAAATCACTAAATATATATAAAAAAAAGAGAATGAAACTTTTATGAGATGCAAATGTTTGTATTTTATCATTAAATATTTATTATTTCTATAAAGATAATTTAGAGTATCATTTTTGATGATCACCGTATTACACATCATAAATAATTATTCTTGGGTTTTGAGCTTAATTTATATACTGGAATGAAAATAAAATAATTTTTGTACCAATAAAAATCGTTTATTAGGTTATATTATTTCGATAGGTGTTGGTTTAAATAATAATAATTAATAAAAATAAAGTGAATTTGTGTGTGTGTGTTTTCGTACAAAAGAATTGTTTATTTTGAATGTGTAATAAAGATTAGATCCAGTTTTGGTTTTCATTTTTAAAATTACATTTAGTTTAGAATACCGTTAAAATTGAAGCTAATTAAGCGTTCAATTCGATTTCTCTGTTATTTAAAAACTGCATATCTTAGATATTCAAACTCAGATATATTTCTACGTACACTAGTCATTAGGTTACATTTGTATTAAAAACGTTTATTTTTAACGTATTATATATTAGATGTACAAATTAATTCGATACTTTTTTTGTAGAAAATGCATGTTTCAGACAAACAGAATACATTTCAATCATCAAAATATCCTCCATTATTTTATATAATTTTGTTCCATCTTTTGTCGGATCACTGACGAATCGCTTGTAGAAAAAAAGATTGTGGCTTTGAGTTGATAGTCATAATGCATTTTTGGATCTCTTTAACTATTTTAGCATTTTTTATATGTTTTATTCATCACAACACCTTCCTCTAAAGTCGAATAACTCATTCTCGTGGCTTCTGCAGCATTTCTTTTTAACTGGAATGCGAGAAGTACTCAATAGTTAATACGCTGTTAATACTGTTTTGTGAGGTTATTCAAACTGATTAGCCAGGATATATAGTGTTCTTAAATTTTAAGATCAGCACTTCAAATCCTAAGACGAAAAGAAAATATTTTCATATAAAACAGAATTATGATTAATTCAATTTAAAGGCACAAATTTAATTTTTACACCTTATATATATATATATATATATATATAGTATGTGTGCGCTTGTGTGAATAAGCGGAGGGTTTGTGGACAAATCGTGAGAAGAGCCGCGTTACATATCATGTAAAATATACGGACTCGTAAAAATTTTATAAAAATGCAAATGAAATGTATTTATGCTATTGCATTGGTGGTGTAAGTCGTACACGAGATAAGCTCAGGTTTATTTTAATTATATTAAACGAATTTAACGTATACTTGAACATATTTGTTTTACAAAATTACTGTCGTTAACACTAAGTTCTGCGATAACCATAGAACGGTATGATCTCAACTTTGCTTAGGATTTAATTAAATTACTGGGTTTTGAGGTAAATGTGGCAGAGTTCTGAATTGCTAAATTGCTGGTTTAGTGGTTGCCACACGGAACGCCTTATATTAATTTAGTATCATAATTCGAGAATATTTATTTGATTATAGTAATGATCAAACAATATTCAGCAAAATCTGATATGAACACGGACCACCTGTTGTATTTGTGGCTACGTTGTGAATATAAAATATGGGCATTCGATCTGCATGAAATATTGAATATATTGTGTTATAGAAAAAGAAGTATGAAATATATGAAACATGATATATAATTTATTATAAGAATTAATTTTTTTATAAGGTTTTGGTAATAATACTATAAAATAATATATATGGAACTAACTGTAATTTTTTAATTTAGAAGTTATCTTTTACGTTATGAAGTATATATTTGTTCTTAATACTTTATAAGTAAATATTTAATTTTTTTAATTATATTAAATAAATTTCATTTTAGTAAGTGGTTTAAAAAAATTTCAAAATGCTATAACTATACATCAATATGTTTCATATTCAATTTTCATTTTAATGAAAGATTACATCTACGTTGAATATTTTAAAAGTCATTTTATAACTGTAGTCGTTGTTTATTATGAAAAATAATTCTTTATATATTTAAGAGAACGTAAGATACTTGTTTGTGTACTGTAATATACTATTATATACATAGAAGTAGTTTACTTTGTCTTTTTAGGAGCTTTAGCTGCAAAGTGAATAATTTCATTAGAATCACTATATATTTATTTAATGTTTAGTTTACATAAGGCTGAATGACTTTGATAAACGTACTTATTATAAATGTATTCATATCTTAGTAATAATAATAATCTTATTTTTGAAACTTGAAATTTTACAAATAAACATTTATGATAATAGTGTACAATATTACCAGATTACTTCAAATTATAGAAATGAAATTACCATTGGTTTTATGATAAATTCGTTTTTAATTAAGCAATATTTTTACATTCACACACTTTTTCAAAACTAATTAGAAAAAGACATAATGATCATTGAACTATTTAATGACCGTTTATACATGCTCACAATATTAGTATTGAAACGTGCATTTGTACAGTTTCGCAGAATTCACAGGCTGTATTTATTTATAGATACGGTATAATTTCATTGTAACTAAATGCAGTATGATAATAGTACGTATATAGAATATTAATTGCAACAGCATCCATTAGTGTTGCATACTATAACTGGATATGCACAATTTAATTTGAAATGTTTCATAAGGTTGATAAATTTATGATTTTAACATAGAATGACTAATCATGATTTATTTATGTTAATGAGTGACATATTTCATTAAGTAAACTATTCAAGAGACTGAATTTTTTATATACTTACATATCTTATTAATTGTCGATATATATATATATATATATATATATATATATATATATATATATCATGTTTTTTTCTATTTTTAATCTTGAAAAATTAATTTATAATAATAATGATTCAATTTTTAATAAATGAGTACAGTGTATATTAAAAATATCTTTTTGCACGATAATTTGATTTGACTGATCTGATAGAAAAGCGTTTTGTACATTTCATTGCATGTGTACTGTTTGTAATCGACTACTTCTTAGTTCTACTCTACGGTTTGTAGTTTGTGGTATGACATTCTTCGAATGTTCTAAAATTTAAATCATATTACAAAGAATGGATTTTTTTAAATCAAATTTCAATAAGTATAGCTTTAACATGAACTGACCTTGTTTGAATGAGATAAAATAATTATGAAAAATTCTAGCGGAGATTTTTTTGTACTCTAGGCCAATAAAGTACAGTTGAGAGAAAGTAGGTTAAAATAATGATTATGAAAAAAAAATTTATACTTGAAGTTAGATTAATTGTTTGTTGCAAAATACTGGTTAGATTTGGTGTGAGGTAGCAAAATAGAATATTCTGTTGAAACTTTTCCCTGAATTTAATTTGTTTGTTTTAGGTTGTCAGTTACTGTTGATCTAGTAAATATACACACACACACAAACACACACACACACATATATATATATATATATATATATATATATATATATATATATGATTAACACTTTCAATAATTTTGGACGCGATCGTATTCCAGTCAAAAAAGTATTTACTTGCTGATTATTACTGTTAGATTTTATTTAATGTTTATTGCTCTCATTTAATAAAAACATAATAATCTTAAATGGTCTTTAACTGTAGATCATTCAAAAATAATCACAAATATATTTTCTGTTCTGTTTTTGTTGGGAATTTATTTCATATAATTTTAAAAAAGATTTAAATTAGATAGCTGTTATTGAATTTTTTATTAGTTTCGTTTTAAAAATGATATTTGAAATCTATTTTTTTATTTATCTATCTCACATCTATATATATATATATATATATATATATATTTATGTGTATGTGTTTATTTACTGATGTATAAGATTATGAAGTTGTATAAGGATAGTATATAATAAATTATTTGTAGTTACGTAACTGGAAAAAATGAATGAAAGTAGATAATTATATATTAAAGAAATAATCTTAAAAATCCAATAAGCAAATAAATACCTTGACGAAATAAACCGACGAAGATGAAGAAAATGCATATTGAGATATAAAATAATAAATATATATATTGGTCGATGATGTTTATAAATACGAAACCACAATCTTTTATGCGATTCTTTAATATATCGAATCATTATAAGCATCGAGAACATTGCGTATATATGTTAAAGAGATCAGAAGAGATTTCTGGTAATATTTAGGCTGCGGACGTCGAAAAGGGGAGGTAGATAAACAAAACGGCGGCAGTAGAAGCCGGGTGTGTATTATGTGGTGCAGATATGAGAATTGTGAATATTTGCAAGACTGCGAGGGAGTTTTTGTGTTTGAAAAAGATTCGAGAGATTTTACTGTAGGGGAAATAATACGTGGATATACGAAATATGATAGAATGGGGAAAAATCAATGGAAGTTGACACAGTTATCTTCATAATAATATACAAAGTGAACTAATATGAATTTTATTTGTATCATATTTGTGTATCATCAGTGTATCTACTATATTATCTATTACAACAACACCCGATAACTAAATGCAGACATTTTTATAATTCAAGTACTTAGAAACGAATCTCAATATATATATATATTTGTTTGTATTTTTATGTTCATTTTATGTCGATGCATAATATTATAAATGTACAGAAGCTTGTATTTTTTTTTTGTTCAAATATTTAGTCCAAGAAATTATATGTTAAGTGAAATTCTGGGTATTAACATGTTTTCGTATAAAAAAATCATAAGCGCGCACTCATTTTATAACATGTTTTGATGAATTTGAGTGAAGGACATATATAAAACGTTTTAAAGGGCATGTTTTTAAATATTAAACACTTTTTAGAGCTAACGAGATATTATTATAAATCCAGCACACTTTTTTACTCTACTATACAACATTTAAAAAATACTTTCGAGTAATATTAAAAATGTTGATCGTTGATATTCGAATAAATTATTTGTTATTTTATATTTTTAAATACCAAGATTTTCAGTGTCTAAAATAAATTTCAAAATTATTATTTTTTTATTTTTTGTATACTAACTAAAAAGATGGTGTAATTATCTATTATATTTTTTATCATAAAATTGATAATAAATATGAGATAATAAAAGACTGTAATAATTAATAATATTGTAGAAAATTAAATTTAATATAAATTAGCAGTAGATTGATTAATGAAAGTCACTATTCTAGCCAAGTAGTGATTTGTAAAATCTTTTAAATATTTTAAAATTTCGATTAATTTATCACTATACATGTTATTAATTTCTGAACGGCATTACTAATTCATAAAATCAATTTGAATATATTTTCAAATTATTTCAACTCACTTAAATAAATGTAAATTAATGTTATAATTAGATATCGACAACTGAATAAATTTTCTGTTCCTCTTCATCTTGGTTGTTTTAAATATGAAAACACATATAATAATTGAATTATTCTTCTGTATTTGATTTTAATAAAATATTAAAGCGGAGAATGTACGACAGGTGATTTATTCACAAACGAACCTTTATCATGGGACTAACTTATCTTAAGAAGGACGTATTATTGTCTTTATAAAATTGTTTATATTTGTATTTGTGAGAGATAATATAACTATGCTATAAAGTTAATACCATGTTATAAATATTTTGTGCTGAAATGCATTATTAACTTAAGCATTACTAATATCTATTTAATTAGGGAAATTTGGTACCAAATTATTTGTGTTCATATATATATATATATATATACATATATATTCATAAATATATATACATATATATATATATACATAAATATATATATATATGTATATAACACTACACACATACACACACACAAGTGTGTACTTTTAATGTGCACACCTGCACGAATGCATACGTCGCAGAATTTCACGTCGAGGACAAACAGACGAGGGAGGCTGTATTCGCTCGCGTACATCCCACTCTCTGTTATAGTTCACAGAGAGTCGGTATCTATTTTTAGTTCGAGGGTAAACGGCGTTCAACGTTCGTTTTACGTTCCCGCATCCGTTCGCCAGTTGCGTATGGTTCTTTTGCCCTACCGCTTTCTCTCTCGCCCACTTGTCGAGTCTCGTCAGGTGTCCTGTATACAAATACATATATACATCGCATATATATATATACACATACATACACTTATATATGAATACAGACATATACAGAGAACCAAATACTAACAGGTTGGTCGCACCAACGCCGTCGCACAGCTAATGATATTTTGTGTACACATATGTAGTTGCACACATGTATATATTGTTCTCTTCATTTGTATATGTAACATGTAAATATAATACGAGATCTAAAGGTGAAAACTTTCTGTATTGTCAGTTGGTACGAGTAAATGTTTGAATTTCGAAACCGAATCTAGAACTTTGATTCGGGTTACATAGATGTGCTTTTTGAGAAATTCAATTGTGAACATCGGAAATGAACTTCTTTCTTTTGTCATAAAACATGTTTATTTTCGATTATTGAACAATTATTGGAAAAAAATATTTGTTTGGTAGAGATTAGAATTATATTTTTATATGGATTATGGGTTAGTATAGATTAATTGTAATTATTTGTTTTAATACTTTATTGAATATATATATATATATATATATATATATATATATATATATATATATATGTTTGTGTGTGTGTTTTCATGTATTTGTGTGTACAAAAAGAGAACTTTTATTAACACATTTTTAAGTAACGTCAACATTGAATTCTAATTATTGATTGAATACAAACTTTATTACTAACAATTTGATATTATTTCGCAAACATTTGACTTTTCTTTTACTTTATAAAAGATTAATACTTAAACAGTTTTATATTTTTACCATCTTCTTGTAATTATAAGTTTAGTAAGTTGTTTGTTAAAAATGCTAATTTAAACAACGTTTTCTTAATTTTCTGATTAATTTCAGATAAATAAACGAATTGCTCGCTAAATGAAGGCTAATTGTATTTTCATACTAATATTTTTCGAACAGTTAATTGAAGGGAATGCTATAGATAATTACATGTTATTTTTTTGTTTTGTGTGAAATTGCTTTTTTAATTGATAGTTATGAGTTATGAATAAAATTAAATATTAATTATTGGTTTTTAATATTTTAATGTCCAAATAAGGCATTTAAATATTAAAGTTAGTAATATAAGAAGTATATAGGTTAATACATAGAAATACAGTTTTTTAGATTTTTTTTAATAACTAGAAAAATAAGACAGGATGAAAAAGAAGAAAACGTGTTTGACAATTTTCAAAAATAAAGAAAATGAAGATACTGAAGATAATATGTTTTTTTTGCATAGAAAAGTTGATAACTAAGTTATTTTATGTTATATATAAGATATTATATACTTATGAGTAGAGAAGAGAGAGTAAAAGATGTTATATACTCAGGTATTATACACTTCATGTATAATATCAACAGAAGAGTTTGATCAATATTTAATATTATAAGCGAATTTTATATATATATATAATTGTATGTGCTATTATTTAAAAAACATGTCCACAAAAAATAATTTTCTTTTCTTATTTAACATATTTTAAGTTTTATGAATGAATAGTTTTATGTTGCGAATTATATTTTCAGACAAGGTATTGTGATTACTAGTATTCTTTTTTTGAATCGTATCTTTGAAAAAGAATAATAAATGACATGAAATTTGTATACTAGAATTGTTTGTTTTTTTAAGGATTTTTATGTGGGTACCTGCTGTAATTTATGATATTTTTAATTTTTATTTATTTTTTAATAATGTTTTGTTATTGACAAAAAAGAGATTTTGATTGTAGAATTTATGAATTAAATGATTTAGTTGAATTAATTAATATAAGCAAATTGGTTGACAACAAACAAATGTTGAAAATTTTTAGTAAATATAGAAATCTTATTCAATTAGGTATCCACGCGCATTTCAAAATAACATAGGTTGAGATGTAAATCGTTTGTACAACTATATATTATATATAACCATAAATCGAATCAAGTGTCTGATCATACATGGAGTGTTGTATAAAGTACTTTATTTATTGTTTCTTTTCACAGAATATAGTGATTTTTTAAGCGTCTATATATATATATATATATATATATATATATATATATATCTGCCTTGTATTTTTATGTTCAAAAATTATTACTTTTCATAATTAAATATTTCTATTCCATATAGAGAATAATTGTGGTATTTATTCATGATTGACTATTCTTCATTTTTCTCTCAATGATTCTCTCCCCATGTCTGTATATATTTTCTCAAATTTCATTATTCTTTAACACGAATGTAAGTTTTAATTATTATTAAATTTTGAATGTTTATATGTAAGCAAAGGCTTTATATTTAATTAAATAATTATGAAATATTAAAATATTTTTTATATTACTGGACACACATATAGTACACAAAAATCCATATATATACACGTATATATATACACACACACATTACATATATATATATATATATATATATATATATATAAATCAATGTTAAACATAATATAATCAGTGATTTTTCTATTGATTTTATAGAAATTTTAACAAAACTACATTTTAAACGATGTAAATTAATTTAAGTCACAATTCATTAAAATACAGCAAGTGAGATTTCGAAAATGAAACGGAACAGGTTAAATTAAAACTTAAATTATAGATAATGTGCATCATTTCAAATTTAAATTTTCACTGATTAGAATTAATAGTATAAAATTATCTGTATAAATTAATTTCGCTATCTCTTTTATAGAAAATAAATGTTTACAGAAAAATGGAATACATTTCATTTCTCACAATATCCTCATTATTTTGTATAACTTTGCTTCATCTGTAGGATAACTGACGAATCCGTTGTCAAAAAAATGATGGCAGTTTTGAGTCGATGAAGTCGTAATGCATTTTTAGACTTTTTCTACTTTTTTAGCATTTTTCGTATGTTTTATGTGCAACAACACTTTCCCTCAAAACTAAACAAATCATTCACGCAGCTCCGGTAACTTTTTTTCAAACTGTAATGCGAAAAGGATGTAATGCCTAATAAACTGCTTTTTGAACGCGATCGTGTTTATTACTGATGATGTTATACCAACTGTTTAGCCAAAATCTATAATGTGTTTGAATATTAAAGTTTGCACTTCAAAATCCTAAAACGAAGAGAAAATAATTTAATTTAAAACAGTTATGACTGATTCAATTTAAAGCCATAGATTTTTTTTACACCTAATATATTTGAAACTTAGTTTAAATATTTATATATAAACTTGTTAAAATATTTATATATACATTTTGAAACAAAAAGTATAAAATAATCTTGAAACGAAGAACCTAACAATGTTTCTGAAAAGTTATGAATAAATATGACGATAAAAAGTATTTTAATTTCGCACACTGTTCTTTTTCTGAAATTAAATACGGTGCAATAAAATAACATTTCCTTAGACACTTGTATTTAAGTTCTTTTCGTTTAAAACAATGTTTGTAATTATGTTACCACTAAAGGATTGTAAGAAGAAAAAGCGAGCATCCGGAAATGTCTTATAGAGAAATATATACTTTTAAGTAATGTAATATATCTAAGTATTTTCTTTTGATTCATTTATTAGGTGTTCTATTTTAATTATGAAATATTCATACGTACATACATACATATATAAATATATATATATATATATATATATATATATATATATATATATATATATATATAGTCACATAAAAGTATTAAAATAAAAAGAATTGACTTTGAGTTGTATGTCTGTTAACACCACAATAGGTTTTTTTTTAAAAAGAAAATAATTAAATTCGTTTAATGCTATAATTTTTTAGAGAAATAATGAAATATGTAATTCGTTTCTATTTTTAGTTTCTTGTTATCGGTGTACTTGTAATATAAGATTTGAAAGAACTTATTGATTTTTGGATGAATTGTGTTATGAATAAGATTCAATTAAACTGAAAATTGTTCAGTATTGAAATAAATAGTAAGTGTAAGATATAGTATTCATTGAAGTTTCATTTATCGTTTCGTTAAAAAGAAATTTTAGTAGAGATAATTTATCTAAATAATGTGTGAGTGTCTTAAATCAATATATATATATATATATATATTGTTATGAAAAAATGCTGATTTCTTAAAACCAAAACAAATTTGTGTTTTTGACCGTATTTTATAAAATAGCTTTTCCTCGAACTATACTCAATATAGGTCAAAGTTTATGAATGTAATGTAATTAGGTCAACGATGCTACATTTTGAATGCAATCACATTTAATAATTTTTTTTATACGTGACCGCATGCTCTGTACTTATTTCGTTTTACATAAATTCATATATGGAATTGTATCCCGATACTCAGAATACTTTTTCGAAACTCGATTTCCTGCCGTTATTGGAAATCGTATACCGCAAATCGACTGTAATGGATATTCTAAAAATGTGATATTTCCATTCAATGTTCAAAGATTATATGGAGCACTGAAAATTGTCGTGCCGAGTTATATTTGATTCGTATTGGAAAATTATATAAATATAAATAAGAAGTGAATACCTTTTTAAATACATCAAAAATATGTATATATATATGTATTGGAATACACAGGTTACTTTCTTATTTTCAGATTTTTCAAAAAGCAAAAAATTGAAATTTAGTGTTTTGAGTTTTAAATATTAGAAATTATTAAAATGTTCTTAAATTATTTGATTGAAAAATCATATTAAAAGCTATAATTCATAAGTGTTGTGCTTTATTTTATTTTCGGAATTTTATTTACTTAGCGATTAAATTTAATGCAATAAGGATAAAAGGAACGATTTATAAGAAAATTATTAACATTAGTTTTGTTTGCTAAAGGGAAATGCATTAAGAAAAAAATATATTCATATGTTAATCATTATTAATATATTATTTTTTATATATTTCAGTTATGCGATTTGAATTTCATTTATTTGTGTAAAAATATAATTGCGTGAAAATATTATCTACTGAATTAATAAATGGAAATGAATTCATTTCATAAAAATGGAATTATATATTTATAATATATTTATGAACAATTAAATATTTTAACACAATTATAACTTTTTTAAATTATAAATAAATAAGAGAAAATTAATTAGTAACATTACATAAAATATTTTACGAATGGAGATGAAAATAATATTTTGTACTTTGAAATTGTAGTAAATAATTCAGTACTTTTTTCATGAATATTTTTATTTATTTGAGTTGAACTTTATTGCAAATAAATATTAGTATGACAATTTTTTGTTCCTTAACTTTTAATTTGTTTCATTAAATTGTTATATGATAATATTAAGTGGTGTATTTTTATAAAATTTTTATTTATTATAAAAATATTACTTTTTACTTATATTATTGATGTAATTAGGCCTTTCCATTCTTTTTGTCAAAAAATACAATTGTGAACAAATATTATCTATTGATTTAATAAATTAAATTATATAGATTTTATAAAAATAAAATTATTGCAATAGAATCTGTTCTTTTCTTTATTTTATAATAAATAAGAAAGAATTACTAACGATAAAATATTAACCCATGCGCCCTTAAACCGCAAATAACTAACTATTCTAGTAAATAAATCAGTGTTTTTTTCCTCTTGAATATTATTCTTTATTTTAATCAAAATTTCTTTAAAATGAACTTAATATAAAAAAGTTTATTTTTTAATTTTTACTTTCTTTGTGTTTGTTGTTTTTCTGATAAAATTTTATTGTACAGTTTTATGTAATTGTAATTTTATTATTAGAAATAATTTCGATATCAAATATATCTAAATTGAATAATTACGCAAAAAGACTTTTATAAAAATATACACAAATATTTAAGTCGTTGTAAAGGAACAATTAATAAAAAAATATTTTAATATTGTTAATAATTAAAGTAAATGTTAAAGATTTATTTGCAATAATTAATTATTTTCATATGTATTTCATAACTTTATTTAGAAATTACGTGTAAACCTTGTAAAGTGTTTAAGATAATAGTTCTCTTAATAAATGGTGATATAATTTCCATGATATATTGGCCAACAGCACGTTCAGACAGCAACTCGACTACGACTGTCTCACTGTGTTGATGAGTATTAATGTTTATTATAGTAATAATAAATTATATTTGTCTATAAATGTATGTAAATGATATGAATGTATTTTTTCAAATAATATTTTGTTTTGCTGTATTTTTTTCGATTTGAACTATTGTTACAAATTTAATTTGGTTATAAATTCATTTAAATACTTCTTAAAACAGGTATCAAAGTTATTGTTCTTGTCTATAAATTATTAATTGTTTTTCGATATAAATACCTCATACTCTTGGTAGCTTCATTGTTGGATGTAAATTTTCTTTCCTGAGATTCTCTCTACATTTTCTCCATACCATTTACTTTATGGGTATCTTAAACACAAATTTATTGTTAAATATAATTCTGCTACAAGAATCTTTAATAGTATTTAAATATTCTTGAACGAATTTCAATGCATTGAAACGCAAAGAAAAATAATATGGTCCTTATTTAGTACAGGAATTCTTTACAAATAACCAAATAATTTTATGTAGAATATAAGGAAGAATTATATTCTATTAATAGCATTACAGGTACAGAAATGTACTATTTTATTATTTATATTTTTGAGTTTTTCAAAAAAGCAGATATAATTATTTTTGGAATCAAAAAAAGTAAATAAAAATAAATCTACTTATCGAATAAAATAGAACAACATACGATTGCAAAGAAAGTATTTGATAATATATCTGGAAGAATCGTGACTTTTTGTCGTATCAGAATATAAACATGTGTTTCTCATATGCATTTTAAAATATTATATCTATTTGTACCAACATCGAATATATATATATATATATATATATATATATATATATATATATATATTATATATATATATATTTATTATATATATATATATTATATAATATATGTATATATATATATTTAGATAAAATCCAGTCCGCATATGAAACACGTCCAACTGAAAAATTACCCCGTTTCGTTGTAGAATGTACCTGTACGTGACGTCATTATAAAAGCACGTACACGTTTAGTGACGGAATAGATTACGTCTAGATCGACAGTTGCAATAGGTATAGAGTATATAGACTTGTGCATTTTATATTGCACTTGAGACTATCTTCTTTACTTGATAATTTTATTTATGGTGCGATTTTTTCGATGAATACTCATTCAGAGTCGTTTATTTTTCTATTCTCGATTATACGTTTATCTGTTAATGTACGTATTTATTTAACTTCTTGCTTTGCAGACTTATCTTGCACTTTATTAGAAAGATAATTTTAGCAAATGAGCAGCTTTGTAAAAGAAAGTATTTTTTTTGAGTAATCGTTAAAAGTGTTTTTTGAACCGTATGAAGATAATAATTGATTTTATGAAAAAAAAATCTATACAAAAATAATAAAAATTCTCCAAAGCAGTAAATTGATCTTACAGTCAGTTAAATCTATTTTAGTAATCAGTGAAGAATTAGAAAGTGAAAATAATCGAAAAGGTAATATGTGTGATTTACTACAATAGATTCTCTGTTAATAATTTATCTAAATGCTTATTACATACAGAAAAGTAGAGTTATATAATGTAAAAATGGATAAAACACTGTGTTTATTTCCTGTAAATTTATTTTCCAAGTAGATTTTTCTTTTTGAGCACAAAAAGACACAAAATGTACATCTTGTAAAAAAATAACTATCGATAAAAATAATTTGGTATTATAAATAATTTAAGGTTTATATTTAATTAATTAATAATATCGCATACACTACAAATTTTCCTTGATCAAAATTGACAATAAATGAACATTCTCATAAAATATAGATTTTCAGTGTGTGGAATGTTTATTTATTTTGGAGATTAAATTTTGTTTTAATATATAATTTATAAATTCAACTTAAATAATTTATTACACATAATCTAACAATTAGAAGATAATGAAATCTTGTCATTATAAATAGATGTTATTGTTATTTTTAAATTATATCTTAAGTTACTTTATATAATACATTGAAGTTTTAAAATGAATGAAATTGTTTATTCAAATACTACTTTTATTTTAAATTTATTTTTGAATTATTAACCCATTTGAGATACATTAAAGTAGACCTTTTTTAAAACTTCTCAATTTATCATTATACTTCTTTAATAGTTCGTATTTTTATAAATGGCATAAATCGATCGTAGAGGTATTACATTTTGTTCATTAACTTTCTTATATTGTTGGACGATAAAGCTTTTTATATGTAAATATCATTCATTGATCCTTGTCTTTCAATAATATTCAAAGTCGTTTTTTGTATTCTTTTCAATAATAGTTCATAACGCCTTTGACTGTAATAATTCTTCTTTATATATATACGTATATATATATATATATATATATATATATATATATATATATATATATATATATATATATATATATAAGTGAATGCGTTTCAATAAAATAAAAATAATAAAATATCATTCATGGCTTTTCAAGTAGTTTGCAATGAGAGAGGGAATGATCGTTATATACAATTAAGACTTTAGTGTCTGTAAAATAATCGAGTGATTTTGTGTAAAATCTCAAAGTAATGTGAAGTAATAACTTAAAATTGTAATATAAACTATGTGTAAAATAACTAAACGTTTTTTAATTTCTTTATCAAATTTTGTGTTATAACAACACAATGAACTAATTCCTAGCTCATTGCAGATACTTATTAAACAAATAAAAGAATAGTATGGAGTTAATATTTATAAGTAATTGCATTTTTCTGTATTTTTTAGAACTAAAATGTTTGAAAAACTTTTCAGAACAAATTTAATGACGTATTAACTAGACTTATCATTTTATTCACTTTTTCAAATAACAGTGCATCTTCTTTTATTTTAGCTGTCAATCATTTCTTATATTTAGATTATTTCTGATTAATATTCTTCTACGTATTTCTCGCAAAAATATATTATATATAAGGGTGGCAATGTCATCTATAGCAAAGATACAAGTGTTTGAAATTCGAACTCCTAATTTTGTTTTTCTGTCACTTCCATAATTTGCATTGAAATTCATATTATTGACAGTACCGACGTAGATTAAAGTATAGATTTCATTCTCGATGTAAATGTGAGTTACGACAGCATTGGAGAAGCGTAGAATGGAAGTCTATTTAAGAAAATAATTTTTTCGTTTTCTGCTTTTCGTAAGAAGCTAATGAAAAATTTATTATATAATATTTTATTATTATATCAGGTAATATTTACTCCTTATTCACAATTCGTACGTATTACAATCAAAACTTATCCATAAACATCATCGGATGTAATTGTTGATATTTAAATACAACTTTTAAATTTATTTATTTCTATCATTAAATATAATTTTACATTAGTATTGACTTGGAGTTCATATTTAGGAAGGTTTTATTTTTTGCATTTGGAAAACAATTCAGTGATATCGTACAAAGTTAGTTAAGTATATTGGTGATTTGAATCCCCCACACATTAAGAAAGGTAATAAATTTTTATTTCTGAAAAATTAAATGAATGGTTTTTAAAGAAACAATTATTAAATTAAAAAAAATAAAGATTGCTACATTTAATTACCAACATATTTGTAGGAAGTTTAACAAAATTTTTAATGTATGATAATAAATTATAAAGATTGACATTATAAAGGTGTGTATATATATATAGTTACTTTGGTTTCGGCTGTTTAATAAAAATAATGTACTGTTCTTTAACTAGATATGAAAAATATTAGTATGTAGAATAAAAATAGTGTGCTGTATATATATTATATATATATATATATATATATATATATGTGTGTGTGTGTGTGTTTGTGTATGTATGTACGCATATACGTCTGTTATTTAAATATATGTAATAAAATAATGTTAGTTTAAAAGGAGTATGTTTTGCTTTGAAGAGTAAAAAATGCGTCAAACGCATGTAAAACATGAACACACATAAAATTCTACGAAACTTTGTGGTAAATATATTGTTCCTGAAAGAGTACAAGTTGTCAGATGCCGTTATAAAGCACTGAATAAAAATTAATGACTAACAACTCTCACACACACATACATTTATATATATATATATAATATGTGAGGATAAAAAGAAATATTGTTATATTATTAAAAAATACTTATTATAAATACGGTACATATTTTGAAGGAACAAATATGAAATTGCACAACATACATATTTCGATATTTTTGATATAAAATTCTTCAAATGTTAGATCAATGTTAATGGGGAATATTATTTATAAATAATAATAATAAATTTAAGTGTGTGGGTATTATATATACAATAAAGCAAGAAATTGGTAATTTTTGTATTTTTAAAAATTTAATTTAATCTTTTTTGATTATTTTTGTGATAAAGGTTAATATTAATCAATTTCGAAGTACTATTTAAGGTACAACAAGCGCAAACACCAAATAGTGTTAAAATTGATTTAAAAATGTAATCACTTTTTGATACTTCAGTATTTTTTGATTAACATTTTTTAAAAAATAATTATATATTTTTTGAATAAAATAATATTCCTATAAATAAGTTACATTTTTTAAAAAATATATAAATTTTTATGTATATAACTCGGCGGGTGTTATACTTTGATTTTCTGCTCTCTGCTACATAAACTTTAACACTGATGAGTATATAAGGGAATTATTATTGCCTCATTTTTTAAGAATCTTTTATATATCAATGATCGTCTTTAATTAATTTTATTTTGGTTTTTGTATCAAAATAATTTATTTCAGTTATAAAAAATCGAGAAGAAACGTTTCCTTCTTAAAAAAATTATTAAAGAAGAAAGTGAATCATAAATAATAAATATATTGTTAGTGAGTACAGAAAGTGGTACTTATTGATAATGAATTTTAGAAAAAATATGTATTAATTTGTATAAATTAAAATCAACTTGAAATTGAATTAAAGTTGAAAGAGTGCAATAGTGAGGTTTAATATATTACATGTTATGTAGTGCTTTTATAGTATGGTGTATAGTCACTTTCAGTAAGGCTATTTTAAAATTAGAATATTAAATGTTGTATTTTTTAATTAGTTAAATCTTTTATTTCATACTTTTAATAGATAACCATTGTGACAAAATTATATAAACAGTATATGATAAGTTATTTAACAATTCAAGAACCTGGAAAATACCTTAAGTAATCTCATGTTTCTCTGCAAAATAAAATGAAGGTAAAAAAATGAAATGCTGAAATTGAAATCTAATTTAATTTCAATATCAAATTGTTTGAAGAGATGTTTCATCATGAATTTTGTTATACCAACATGTATATAAACTTTTATCAAACAATGAAACCCCAGCGTCACATTAATTAGGAATATAACATCACTTTGACAACCCTCGCATTCGGTTTGAGTATCTATATCTCCGTCGTATACAGAGCGGCCGCCACATGTTCTATGTCGAACAGCAATGGCAACGTACACCGAGATCAACATTAGAGCTGGCTGCCAACGTCGATGACGTAACCAGAACGGGACGTAAAGAAATGGATGGGAGTCGAGAGGCTGGCTTGATGCAGGGCAGTGGAAATGGGGTGGTTACAGGGGAGTACGGCTCGATGTTCTCGATCCACTCGACGTACGTATGTATGTTAGAGAGCGTAAGACCGAGTCTTCGTCGGGTATACAGTTTGTGGGGTGTACGGTGGTCCGAGATGATTGTGGACTAAGTATGGTAAGGGTGGTGGTTCGTGAACCAGCTTTTCTATCCGGGCGGAACGACACAACGGCAACCTGTGGAATAGGCTGTGTCGAGTTGTGACGAATAGTTCCGAAACCATTCGAAACGTTGTCGACTGAAGAGATTTTCTAAAAGAGCTTCTCTCTTCTAAGTTTATATTGATATCACAATAGGATATATCTCTTTATGTTGCTTTTTTTTCTTTCTAAAGATGCTTGCAATGTATTATATATATACATATATATATATATATATATATATATATATATATATATATATATATATATATATATATATATATATATATATATATATATATATATATATATATATATATATATATATGCATGTATATATATCAAGTTTGAATGTAGGTGAAAGTGAATGTACCGAACTCAAGTTGATTTCAAACTCCTTTATCTTAACTCCACTTCTTCCTTCCCGAAATGACCTCTATTAGACGGAACTTCGCTAAAGTTATAGTAAAATTTTCTTTCGTTCGTAAATTAGGGGAAAGGCTACAGTAAAGGATAGCTAATGTATGGGGTTCAGCAATTAAGATCATGATTACTATAGAGAGGTGCCCTAAATTAAAATAAGTGTAGAATCTGAGATCAGACCAATGGAAATATTAGTGGTAATAGTGATGTTCTTATTTTTATTTAATGGATATAATTTATTTAAAATTTAAGTAATTAGCATTGATTAATCTTTAGAATTTTATTTATTATTGTGAAAAAAAATAATTTCATGCATATATATATATATAAGTACGTGTTGTGTAAACACGTAAATAATAAAAAGAAAAAAATTGTCTTTGTCAGGCAACTAGAGAGAGTTTTAAACCTAATAAAATATAACTTCGATACAGATTTGTATCTAGATTATTTTAGATGAAAGCTAACTTTTAATTATATACAGTATATGCATGTTTAAAAAGTAAATCAACTTGTAATATTATTCTAGTGACTTTTATCTTCGTTTAATAGTCTTTATCTGAAAAATAATAGAAGTTAATATGAGAAAAAAACGTACTTATTAAAATTTAATTTTAAATTGAAATGTTTGTTAATTTTTATTTATTTGAAAATTTGAATTATAACTGTCATATCTATGAAATTAATAAACAAAACTGAAATATAGTTTAAAGTTAATCGTATACGTATTTACTTAATATTTATTAACTCAATAACATTTAAAAATATATCGATTTAATTATTCAAGTTAATTTCACGTGTCATGATTAACAGTCACTTGATTGAATTGATTGGTAAAAAATTAAATTATTACTTATTAAAGATATTTAATTTTTATATTATTTTCTGAAATATACTTAAATGTATTCCGAATTCCAATAAAAGTTTAATTGAATTTTAATGAGAGATTAATATTTATTTTTAACTTGTTAAAGTCAATTTTAAACCGAATTAAGTTTGTATTGATTTTTAATTTAGTGAATGCGGATAAAAAGTGTAAATTTATTTAGCACTTAAAATTAATTTTTTCAAACATTTAGTTTTAAATTAAGTAATTTTTTGCAGAAAATAATTTCTCTATGTATAGAAATCCATATTATTTATATTTGATACTCCAAAATATCCCCCTAAATTTGTTATTATTTTAAATTTAATTTGATTAAAGAATAACAGCGTTATACTGATTATCGATGCGGTTAAAAGAATTGAAGTGAATGAAATTTGATACTTGTACATGTTTTTTTTAATAAATTTCAAGTTAATTGATTTATAAAAATATTTTCAAATTACAGGAAATAATTGTAAAATACAAGTAAATACATAGCGAGCGATTACCTCTCTCATTATAGATTCTTAAAGAATTTTCATATACATTACATTCTTGTATAATTTGTAAGAATCAGTTTTTTATTATGTTATATATATATATATATATATATATATATATATATATATATGAAGAATATTGTAACTTTATGTTTGATAAATAATTAATAATATGAGTTGAAGTTAATCCATGAATGGTACGTTGTCTGAATAACGTCAAACTGGAAACAATATCTTGATAAGTTTCGATAACATGTCGACGTAGAATTCTTTGTTAAGTTTCAATATTAATTAGTTGCGTAGTATTTGTGTTCTAAGATTATGCAGTATTTATATTCTAAGATATGTGTGTTATTTGAAATGAAATTGAGGAATTATGTATTCGGTCTTTAAAATCTAAAATAATTATTACATTTAAAAATATGAGAAGTTACCGCAGTCAATTAAAAAACGAACTATAATGATAGATGTAGAAAATATATTTGAAGTAATGAATTTAATTAATTTATAAATAACAATTATTTTAAGAAATATAACTTATTTCAAATTTTAAGAGTTGTAATTCAAATTTTTATATTCACTTTGAAATGATAGGTTTTCTTTAAAAAAAATAAAAATTGAAATAAGCAAATTTGGTATTTTTTCAATGTACAAATAATTCTATCTAATATTAAATAAAAAGACGAAATTTATTATAATTTTATTAATTTTCGTGGGTCGATTTTTTTATAATTACAAATTTCAATATACAATAGAAGTATGTGTTTATTATTTTCTGTATTTGTTTTTAAGATATGTAAATGAGAAATATCTGACAATATAGTTTGTGGCAATCGGGTAAATTCACTTTCCCGAATAAATTTTTCATTCCCCAGCTCATTTCATTCATTTCACAACTCAATTTACAAACCATAAATTATTTTCTAAACAAAAATAGCTAGTAATTGATTATTGGTTGTTTGCAAACACAAAAAATCATTTGTAGGGGAGTAAAAAAAATGATGTGTGAATATTTATTACTTTATAATTTTATTTTGTAACGTATCTCTGATTCATTTACTCTAAGCAGAATTATTGTTATTTAGAAATATGTCTAAATCCACTTTCTTTAATGAATTAACACACTAAAAACCATTTTTTATTAAAATGTACAGTGATTATAGTATAATTAACAGGTTGATATGTATTTCGATAGAAATGTTATCATTGTTAAAACACCAGCATAGAAAGTTTTTAAAAATGTTTTTTTGTGACTGCAACAAATATTACAACAAGTAACAAATTATTCGCTATTTTAATAAAATATGTTTATGATATTGATTCAATTATGGAATTGAATTCATCCGCAGTAATAAATATAATTATGAACAAGGAATGAGAATAGGAGTGAAATTGGATATTAATTCTTTTATGAATTTGTTTTTTATTCACATTTTTAAGTAGAAAGAAAGATAGTTTCGGTTTGAATTGAAAAAATCGAATGACATTTATTAAATCTGGTAATCTTTAATTGTATTATTCTAAAATGTATTTAAAATATATCAGTCTTATAATATATATATATATATATATATATATATATATATATATCCGTTTGTGTGTGCACATGTGATTTTCCTGTTATATTTACAGTAAAATGACAGTTAAATATAGTAATATCAAGGTTAAAGCAGTAACAAGTTGTTTGTCTATTGGGATACCTACGGTGAAAAAAACTTTCTCTCTGCATGAGATTGTAGCAATGTTATGTTGAAATGTATTTCTCTCCAGGGAAGAAAATCTGTTTGTTTGATAGAGTTGACGAGCGGGTTTACTGAATACAATTTACGGTTGTTTTTGTTTCGAAATTAGTATTGTTCTATTTAATTTAAATGCACCAAGTACAACTACTGCAGTATAAATATTTCGTATTCATTGTAATCTGCATGATAAACAAAACAAGTTGAAGGTTTCTAATATGAATTTATTTTGAGTGAGATTTATTATTAATTAAAAAGTTTATAGCGTATAAATAGAATAAGATTTTAAATTGTCTACAAGAAGTTTTTATACAGAAACATTTATATTAAAATATAAGAGTTATAACCTTTATTCATAGTACGAATAAAACTACAAAAGAGTACTGTCTTCTTTACGTGTGAAACTATGAAGTCGTCTAGATTTTTTTTTATAGATGTGGAAAGTTTAATAATTCACGTATTCATTACAGTAAAGAAGAATTGTTTAATTTAATTTTGTATATTGAGACACTTCTATGGAAATCTGTTGAAAGTAGTATTTTTAATCTAAGAAATGTATTTTTAAATGATGGAGGTTGAATTTTTTTCAACAAAATAAACATCATACATTTTTTATCTTAATATAATGTTTTAGTTAATTTCTTTTTATATTATTCCTTACTGTAATTAATTTTAATTGCTTGAGTTTATAATTTTTCTATATTAAGAATTACAAAGTTTGAACAAAATAATATTTTTAATTTTGTCTCCTGAATACTGTTAAGTATTTTTCTCATTTATTTATTCAGAATAAATAAAAATACTGATAGTTTAAAGAAGTTAAATCTAACGAGTAGGAGGAACATTTTAAAACCTAGTAATTTATTTTTTCATAAAAATTCTAATGCATTATATTATTATTATTTGTTGCCATACGTAAAATGTAACTTCTTTCATTAGTCAATTAATTTCATAACTTTTTTTAGATTGTTAAAATGTATTTTAATATAGTATTTTTTTAGGTAAATTTAATTTGATGAACTTTTTTATTATTAATATATTATTTAATGTTTTGTAAGTGTGAATGTAACTTTTATTTCTATAATTTTTAATCCAATAAATATACAATTTATATGTAGTAAAAAATTATATCTGCAATGTTGACAAAATATTGTCTATTTAAAATATTTCCATTAATTGAAATAAATACGGTATATTTTATCATCATTATTTACTTGTATAAATAATGTTACTTAAGATAGTTTCTTTAATATTAAAAAAATAAATGTGCTTAGAAATTTTATATATTTATGTATTTCAAAATATTATTTTGTTACAGATTTCGCAATTCCAACTTCGAAACTCGTCTTCACCAATGTAAGGTAAATTGAAACTTTCTATTCAGTACACGTGTTATTAAAGTTTTAGTTTACTATTAGTCTATCAGTAAGAAAATTATATTGAACTTTCAAATGGAATATTGAGTATCCGTTTATATTTAATTAATAAATCAGATAACGGTCTGTAAATGTCATTTTTATGCGTTAACATTCTATTTTTAGAAGTATGTAGGAGAAATTTATATTTTTTATATTTATTTTGAGTTATCGTTGATTTTTTTCATGCTTTGATGGTATTTAGTTTTTTTAAATATCACATTGAATAAAAAACTTAAATGTAAATTATTGAAGATAACTTCGAAATGTTAATTATAAGAAAATGGTTCTAAGAATTCCATATTATATTATTTTTAAGAATTTTTTGAAACATATATATATATGTATTTATATGTATTTATATGTATATAATATATATATATATATATATATATATATATATATATGTAAGTTAACATATTTTATGAGAGAACGTATTTGATTATTTATATTTCGAATCGCTGGATGCTATTAAATGTACTTCTGTATTGAAGAATACCAGAAACCAATTATTTTTAAAGAAATATGCTTCTTTGAATCAATCACACACACACACACACATATGAACATACACGTTATATTTACGCATAATTTAATTTTCTTTTATCATCATCTCTTCTTCATGTTTCGAAATATAAATAGCGTAATATGAAATAAAAATAACAAGATTTAATTTATAGAGTAGGATTCATACTGCAGAAGAAATATAATTCGAAATGTTTCTCTACTATGTATCGTTTTTATGAAGCAGAAGTCTATGATTATACTAGTTTTTATTAAAATTTTTATTTGACTTTTCTGAAAACTTTTTGTTTTTGTATAATATATGTAATACTTAATATTTGTAGATACTTTTGGTCAGATTAAGAAACATTTATAAATACAATGTGTCAAGTATATTATTTTATTTGAACTTTTAATTATTTAAGTTGAATGCATTCAATTAGAAGATTTCTGTTCTGAACAAGACTAGGAAAATATATTAAGACTTTTAAAGATTACCTGATTAGTTATTTATACTAATTACTGATCATACTAACTATATTGTGTATTTAAACTTACATAAAAATACTCCAAAATTTATTACAAAATAAAAGTTTTTTTAAAAAAAATTGTATAATGAAATAATGAAATTTAAATTATGACAGGGAAATACGAAGTGATGCCTTTTGTAAATACTCGAAAAAAAATTTTTAACGACCAGTTTCATTATAAACGGCATTCATAGTAGTCCTGTTAATTCTATTTTGTTCGGTGGCTTTCATTAAAAGCATCGCAAAGAATTTTATGTTGAAAAAACTCCATCGAAGATATTAAATCAATCTCGTGAATTTCAATTGAGTTAAATAGACATCTAGAACAGTGAAAATTAAATTAATTAGCACAACTGTCCAACATGATGGCACTTTATTATTATAACGAAATGTGTTTGTAAAGTCAACAAGATCAAATTTAATAATGACATAGATTACACTTTCAACAATAATTATCGTGTAGACTTTGTAGTCCTTTCAGGTTAGTAGAAGAGGTGATTAAATAGTAAATTATTAACCGACTTGTGAATTAAATATAAATAAAGATGCTTTCATTTATTGTAACTTTATCATATATATATATATATATATATGATAAAGTATATATATAAGCTTAGTAAGTAATATATATAAGCTTAATGCCTGTACAACAATTAGTTTTTAATATGTTTAATGAAAAATATTAATTCTTCCAATTTTTAATAAATTTTGTCCATTTATATTTTTCTCGAGTCCTTAAAGACATTTATTTATTTGATTTCTTTATTTTTTTACGAATTTTATATAGATGTGTCGAATAAATCGAAACTGATAATTATAAGACAGAATTTTATCTGATTTAATAGTTATGACTAGAATTTCTTGTTACTATTTTTTGATTAATTACTTTTCTTGGATTTTAATTTATTCTGTCCATCAAAAATGTAATAGCTAAAAAATAATAGGTACATGTATATATAAAACTTTGATATCTATTTTACCTGAATATATTTATTGTAATTATTTTTAAGGTTTAGTGATGCGTTCTCTTATAGGAAGACAAGTATCAATGGTTTAATTTTAACACCTCTTACTGGTTGTCAGTTTTAATTGGTTGCTTTTTTACAGTCAACGTAATAAGATTCTTATATTTTATCATATCTTATATTTATGGTCGCCATAAATGACAATTTTCTAAAAACGAATTAAAACAGTGCTATTAACAGTTACTTTTTTCACTCGTCATTTAAGAAATCTAACAATTGGCAATGTAATTCTATCATTCTTGTTTATTCAGGTTCAGAATGTATAGTGTACCTTTTTCTACAATACGATTAGATTTATAAAAGTACATTTTTGAAATAAAATTGGGTTTGCAGGCTGAAGCTACCGTTTATTCCTTCTACATACATTGTCTTTTATTCCTTTGGGTAGCGTAGACACTTTATTTTGCATCTTTTGTAATAAAGTTTTTCCAAAAACGTTATTTTACTTTAAATTTCATGAACTTAGTTTACTTAAATCGACCAGTATTTATTTATATAATTTAATATTTGGATTATTCATTAGTCTTTATTTATTTCTTTTTAGACTTTTCTGTAATGTTTCTCTTAGAATATTAAAGATTATTAACGCTTTCTTAATTTTTTTTAGTTCGATTAGGTTTAACTTCTATGTATAAAATAAATCATTTACTTTTAATATGATCCCATTTCTGAGTTTTTTTTCCCATTAATTCGGTCAAAATTTTGAGATTTAAATAGTTTAGATTTTAAAATATAAACGCAGATGATTTTTTTATATTAAAGTTTTATTTTTTACGAAATTCATAAAACTTCTAATTATATATAAATTGTTCTAAAACACATTACATTTTTTTTTAATATTTCTATTTGCATTGAAATTAATTCCTCTATTGGGTTATATTTAAAACTGAACAAAAAAAATGATGAAAAAGAGATCTGATTGAAAAATATGAATTGTATTTAACAGAAAATAAACAAAAAAGGCGGTACTCTTTATACATTTTTTAATATTCAATATTTAATATTTTAGAATAATACTTTCATTATAGATAATGAACAACTAAAATTCTGATTTTGAAAAGTTTTCATCTATAAATTTGATCAAAAAATAAAAATTATGATTTCAACTATAATTCTTTTTCAGAAAAAAAAGTTTCGGCTAAAGTATTTATTTATTTTTAATATATAACAAGCAATTTATTTCCTTGCAATGAAGCCTGGAATATTTTATGATTGTACAAAAATAGGAACCCTTATCGATATATAGAGAATTAACAAAAATCCTTAGTACTTGAATCTATCGAGTGTAGCAATAAAGTTTAAAAATATTTTGTGCACTACGATATATCAATTTCGAGAGTCTCAGGTGATATCTGATAGAAACACTGGAAACATTCCCTATGGAAATGGCGCGTGCTGCGATTGATAACTGGCCTATTTGTGTGAGAGCTTGTTTAAAAGCATGGGAAAGCCATTTTGATTGATCGTTACAATAATGTATTGCCAATTATTGAAGACTAAAACACTCATCAATACAGTTTAACGGTTGTTTCATTTTAGTCAGTACTATTATATATAATAGGTTTTATTTCTGTTTCTCTGTCTATTCATATATATATATATATATATATATATATATAATTGGTTCGTTACTGTATGAAAGCTTTTCAAAGACCAAACATTCATTTCCAGTGTACTATTTTTTCTTGGAAATTTTTGAGCGTTTCAAATGTTTATTTTATTTCACATTAATGATTTTAAATTATATTTCATTTATGGAATATTTATCGAATATTTTATTTAAAAAGAATCATGGATATTAATGAATATTTGTTATATATATAATTTATAAACAAGAGAAAATAAATAAAACATAAAAATTTGATAAATATATAAATTACTTAGTAAAAACGTGTGATACGAATAAAAAAGTTGCAAAATTACATTATTATTTTTATTCTATAGGAATATAAAATACATATATATATATATATATATATATATATATATATATATATATATATATATATATATGATATTCAGTAATCAAAATTAGTATGTGAATATAGAGGTATCGTTTCTAAATTGAAGACTTAATTTTATTAGTTCAAACTAGAATTCACAAACAATTAGTTGTTCTAGTTCATCAAACTAGAAATCAATTACAATTAATCATTGATCGGACTGATAACTAATTAGAGCGTTTCCTTCTATTAAGGTTAGAATTTATATATGAATTTTGTTTTATCTCAAAAGATTATTAACATATATTATTAGAGAATTAGTGATTAATTTGGCTATTTAGAGTTTTCATACGTTTATTAAATCCATGTACAGTATTATATTTTAGTCTTTAATTTGTAATTGTTTGATTATTAAAACATAAAAGGAATTATAAAATAAGCGTGAATTCTAGATAATAATATTAGTACATTACTTGTTGGAAAACAACAAATTCGCGTTTTTATAAAGGAACAATGGCTTTAATATTTAATAATTTATTTCTTCATAAAATGCTGATTTTTTACAAAAGAATAGAATTTCAGATAAGAGACTCTCTGAAAAATGAAAATTCACTGATATGATTTTTATAGTTGCTTAATCTAATTTTAAATATATGCTCTTTATTTTTATAAAAGGAAGTTATTTGATGATTAAATTATGGAATATCCATAGGTATAGGTATGCATGCCAAAGACAAGAGTTTTCTTTTATCATCTAAATGTTGCCTCTCGATTTTCCTAATCATTGGAATTGGACTATCTTCACTTCTAATAGCAGTTCTATATACACAATAATTTAATATATGTGTATCATTTGGAAACAAATATTGGCGAAACTATTGGAAACAATAGATTTACGAATTTTTTATACTTCTTTGATTAACAATATTTAACTCTTAAATATTTTTTATGGAAATTATCCAGGAATTTGTAGTTGAGTGGTTAATATGATCAGTTAGTGATCTAAAAAATTAATTTTTAGCTTGATTTTACGATATACAATTTTTTTAAGATTCCATGAATCTTATAAATATTTTCAATGATAAAATTTCGTATATTTTCATCTTTAAAAGAAGAAATGGAAAACGTTTATTTTTTCCAAGATAAAGAAGTGAAAACGAAGTGTATTTTGGTATAAAATGTAATCAGAATTGATTTTTTTTAAAGTAGGTAGGACGATTATATTGAAAAATATAAGACTTTATTATTTATTTTTTTGTAAACTTACAGTACGTAAAGTTTGCTTTGCTATATTATCTCTCAATAAAAACAATACTGGTTTAATAATTAATGATTAATAATAATTTTCTGTATTCATAGAACAAATTTCATATGTTATTATATACCATTCGTACGAGTGACTATATATATATATATTACTGAAAGTTGTAACAATATTAGTGGTATTATTTAAAATTTTTATTGTGGTGTAATTATTTCAAACATTTCTCGAAATTGATTCTTTTATTTAAAGAATACTAATTAATTTTAAATTGAAAAACGTAGAAGAAAAAAAATTTATTCAAAAGAGATATTTCGCAAATATCAAAGAGAAAAACTATATAACAGGAAAAAATACTTATTGCATTTCTTTCTTATTAATTTTTTTCGTATAGCCACGTTATTTGACATCTGAAAAACAATCTCAATTCGTCGAATAAATTTTACTGAAAACCCTAAATCAAAAGGTATTTGACATTTTCTATAAAACGTGAAAAGTTGCGATTATAATATTTTGACTGCGAAACGTAGATATAATTTCAGTGAAAATATTCATAAAGAAAATTTATTGTAACTTCATACATGTTCTTCATACTTGAGGTACTTCGAGACGACGTTGGGTTTACATTGACTACCAGTTTAAAACAAAGTAGATTTTGAATTAGAATATTTTAATTTATATATATATATATACAAATATATGAAAACAATTTTGGAAAATCACAGAAAAATGAAAAAGTAAACAAATATTTTTATTAAATATTTAATACACAAAATATTACCTATTATTACCGTAATAACTAAAAATGAGTGGAACTAAGTAATCATAATTAAAATTACTCTATTTTAAAATAGAATGAGATAGAAAATAAATTTGGTTTGAAATATATAGGCGTTTTTTCAAATAAATTCAATTATATTTTTATAATTTTAAAATACTTAATAATTTAAAGAATGAAGTAATAACATATTTGCATACAATTTCTGATTTTTTTAAAAAAATAACCTTTATATAAATGGATATATATATATATATATATATATATATATATATATATATATATATACACACGTGAAAAACTGAACATATAATTATTATAGTATTTGTTGTAAATATATTCGTATGCATATGATGCACATTCATTAACATAAATTTATAATTGAACATGTGCTCATATATATTAGTTTTTTTTTTAAATTTATATTTCGTAGATTTTACATACATGAGATATAAATGAATTAATTTTGCTTTAAATAAATTTAAATTTTATAAATAATAAATACGCGTATTAGTTTTATAGAATTTACAGTTAAATTATTAATTATATAAAAAACGAATATAAATTAAAAAAATTAAATATGTACATAGAACAATAATATTTTCTTTAGCTTATAAAATGAACTTTGAATATATATTTGAAAAGGAAAATTATTTCCGTTAGAACTTTAAACTGATCGTGAAAAGCGTATTGTCACATGTAAAACGTAAGTGTATATCGGTAATTACGAATTGTTTTATTTGCAAATAGAATCTATAGAATGAAATGTAGGAAAGAGTTTAAAAAATATAAACATCAGGTAAGGAAAGATGTATCTTATTTTGTAAGTTGAAAAATTGTGATTACAAAAACAGAACTTTTAAATATTTAAAAATACATACACTCTTAAAATTTTTTCATTAAGCTCTGTTCTCCCTTAATTTCAGACAAAAATCAAAACTAGTCGAGTTTAATAATATCGCATAAAAATGTGTATTAATTGTAATTGATGAATATATTTATTGTAAAATATTTTAATATTCAGAGTTAATAAATTGATATTTTTACTTTTTAACATTTCAATAATTTACATTTTGTGATTAGAAGGAATAATATTTACAACAAAGAAGTTTGAAATTTTTTATTAAATACTTATTCCTGTTATTTGATAATTTAAAAGTTTTGATGTTTTCCATCCGTTTGAATTACCTGAAGTTCTGTTTTCTACTGCTATTTTGGGTATGTGTACTGCCTTCAGGTAAATTTTAGAGACAGTTTCTAATATCTATCAACAATGTACTTATGTGTACAATGAAAATTGCACACGGTACTGGAAATTAGTAGTGAAGAACTGAAACTCATGTGACCCAAAAGGACAAAGACCATTAAGACTACACAAAAAGAGACCAATGATATAACAACATACAATCATTATCTTTAAAGACTATAAAACTTATTACAAAAATAACTAACAGTTACATAAAATTTAGAAATATTCTCTATTTTTATTAATGATAGCTTTTCTTGTAACTTTCTTGATTCTGCTGAAATGCTTTGAAAGTTACAACAATTATACCACTACACTTCTCAATCTGTTTTACATAATGTGTGCGTATGTGTGAAGCGTATATCTCAATTTCTGTACCAAAGGAATACATTTAGTTGTTTATATACTACGTGCCAACATGTTATAACGTGCACATTCACTTCATGAACAATCTGTAAATATTTGTTTAAGCTTCCTGTCACTGTCACTTGTAGTATTCATAACGACATCCTTCTTTTGTAAGTTGTCTTGTCTTTTACAACTAGATGATGTTGTATTTAGTTTCAATCATATAAATCAATGTGAATATTTACGATATTTAACTTTTATCTATTATCTTAATCACTGAAGATAATTTATTTATATAAGTTGAATTAATTTTTGTATATATTCTTTTAAATTATTGTTTTTTCGATTAATATCTAAAAAATATTTTTTTAAAAAAAATCTTAATTTGATAGATTTTATAAGAAGAGCAACTGACTAGGATAATTATGAACATTGTTATTTATATTGTATCAGACTGATTTTATAACAGTAGGATTAGAAGTTCTTAGAGGATTAGAAGTTTCAGAATTAATTTTATAATAATAATAATCATTATACAAATTAGAGATTATTTAATTTTTCGCTGTAAACAACTTGAGAACAGAATATTTTCTCACAAATAAATTTTTCACTCATTCAAATATCACAAAATCTTTATTGAAGTTTTTATGGTTTATGGAGTAGTGAAAAAGTCATTTTTGAATGTAAATTTTGCCACTATGTCAAAAAATAGATCGAGAGTATTGTTGTTTTCTAATTTTTTTAATAAATGACGATTTTAGTTTAAACTATAAACATATAACAAATAAATATTTAATTATTAATAAAGATGTATTCATGTTTTACATATAAATTTTTCATTCATCACATAAAAGATACATTTTTTTTTGATCAAAAATGTACGATGACTTGATTGTTGTAGACTTTTCTATAAATAAGTGCTCTCATAATTATGGAATCCGTATCAAAATGAATATACAAAAAATTCAAAATTAATTATTGAACATCTTTGACCAGAACAATTTTTGCGGTTTGTAAAAAATGTACAAGTTAACAAAATCTTTTGTGAAAATGAATTTAGCTATACTGGAAAAACTATACGTATATTGTGAAATGATGTTCGAGGCAAAAATAAATGTTATTTGTATCGTATAATTGCTACTTTTTTAATAGTAGTATTATAGTATATTTATTTAATATAGTATTCAATAATTATGTTTTATAATATATATATATATATATATATATATTTTCCACTTGAGTAATTTAAAAAAATATTGTGATATTTTTTTATATTTTCTTGTATAGAGTTAAGACTATATTTTGATAAACATTTTCTATTTCAATATTTACTTAATTGACGATATTCAATATTTAGTAGACTGATTGACTGGTTCTTATAAATTCGCTATTAACTATTCTTCGTTCAAATTTTCATCATAAAGCACAAATTTATTTATAATATTTGTCATGTTTTTCTTCTTAAATTCTCATTTAAATTCTAAATTTTGCTATATATCGTTGTTTATTTTTAGCTATTATGTTTATATGTTTATAGTGTATTGTTTTCTAGATGAATTATATGATTGTATCTTTCAATTAGAGCGTTGTCGAATTTATTCCTTATTAATATCTCTTTACAATGTCTTTTTTACATTTTCTTTGATATCTCTTACAATTTTAATATATTTCACAGTTTCAGCCTTTTTAAATTTTCTTATATTTTTATTTCAGAACGAATGTGAGCATTTTATTTTAAACTGTATCCATTTCTTTTCTCAATCTTTTAGGTTAATATAATGTGCCATAAGGAAATATTTTTTGCAACTGCTGATTTTTTTAGTAAAAGATTTCAGAATTAATTGAAGCGTTAATTAGTAAAAATTGAAAGTTCCGATTCTTATACTATTCTCTGTACCAAAGGTTCTTCTCTAGTGTATTTGTAGTTGTTATTATTATGATTATTAATGACAAGTCAGTGATAGACGGACTGTAAAATCGTATCTGATTTACTAATACATTAATTAACATCCTATTACGTTAACTATTGTGTTCCGACTGTCTGTACATTAATAAATTAATTTGAATATATGTATAAATTAATATATTAATGCATTAGTTGATATTGCAATTATAAAATGTTTGTATTTGATATAATCGACTGTTACTAATTTTGTTTTTCTCTGAAAAGTCTTACATTTCTTGAAATAAATTATTGTGTACTTATTTATTTATCGATTTTATTAAAAATTCATCAAAAAGGCAGTGTTTTCAAATTTTTATGTTAATATTATCACTTGAGAATTACATGAAAATGTAAAAGAGATATTATAAATCAATTTATCACAAATTTTATTCGAATAGTCTGTCAACATTTAGTTTAATGTGTTTATATTTTAATATGTACAATTATTATTATTAATTATATATATATATATATGTATATATATGTGTATATATATATATATGGAGAGAAAATGTGGCAAATCAAAAAAAATGAAATGTATAAATAGAAATGCGTGGCAATGACATGAAAAAGGAGCCACGTTGTAGTACGCAGATCATCAGCATTTTTTAATTAACTGTATCGGAGGATATGAATTTTAAATATGTTTGAAATTTTTTTATTTTGTATTATTGGAATTTGTATTAAAAGAAAATATCCGGTCTGTGTGTAAACACAGTTCGTGTTTGTAAAAAAATTTGGCAACGGATTTTTTTTATTGGCCAGCGTGCGTGCGTGTTTGTATTTCGTATCATTTTTTTAATACGTTATACAAATAACTCTTTTTGAATTTTCGACATAATTGAAATTTTTATTTAATAAAGATACGAAATTCTTATTTAATATTCAACCAACTAAATTTTTTAATAATGTTCAGGATAGTTTAATTTAGTTTAAAGTGTATTTAATTTTGAATCTGTACATATTTTCCTTTCAATCACCTGGATTTGTATGTTTTCCTTTAATTAAATTTTTGACATCCTTATCTCATTTATTCATTAATCTCTTTCTAATTTTTTTTTATATCTTTCGATCCCTGGTTACTATTTTTTGTAATTTATAAGTTGTTTTCTTTTTTGTAATATGTCTTTCTAGTTTGTATTACTAACTATTTATTATTCTTATTCCCTTGAATTTTTGTCTACATATTCGTTAGTCTTATTTATTTCATTCTAAGCTCTTATTTTTTTATAACATTTGAGGATGTTAAAATAATTTGGTATGTAAGATCTACGTCTCATTTTTAAAGAAAACGATCACTTAATTAAAGTATTAAAACAAACATTTATATGAATTTGATACATGAAATGAACTTCATTGATACATATTTGCTATAAACTAATATAATGTTAATATATTATTTGATATATTGATATAGAACTATTTTGTATCAAATCTACATTAGTAACAAGCAAATCTTGCACGTCGCTATGCTGTTCCATTGATCTAATGTCATATATGCGTTGCCTTTGTAAATAATAATCGCTTTCATATCAAACTAGAAGGATTATATTCATTCGATATAATGGGTATGCTCTATAATATTACACTAAATCTATTTCTATGATTTGATAGATTCCTATTGTGCCCTTTCAATTAATGACGAACTGTTTCTTATTCTCAAACAGATTAAATAAGTCAATCTTGTGTAGTTTGTTTGAAAACGCGTTTAATACCTTAAGCGATATTTTAAATTTATATAAGAACTGACGGTATATTATTAGTTTTAATTTTTAATTAATTAATTTATTTTATATGACTAAATTTAATTATTAAACTTGTTACAGTGTCGCAGATTTTTTTAATTCAAATACAAATTTTAATTAACAAAAAAAAAAAACGAAAAATATTAGTACGAGTAATATAATTAGAGTAAATTATTTCACTAAAATATTCATTATATCCTGTATCTTATTTTTATTTAGATTTAATTATATTTAAATTTTATTTTTTTGATTTAGATTGATATACGATATTTTCTTTATTTTAATACATTTATTTTAACTAGTCTGATAAAAAAATGGTGTCATAAAAGAAAAAAATCGTCATAGGTTTTTTTATATAATCATTGAAACAAATTAGATAATAATATGTTCTTATTGAAATTTTATTAGCTAACGAATATTATCTAATAATTTTTTTCTAATTAGAAACAAAAACATAAGTAAATAAATTTTGTTAGTGATTCACTTATTAGTTGAAAGTTAAAATAATTAATATTTTTACAATAAAAATATTTAAAAAAGCTCTTATTTATACTTATTGTATCAATTAAGTTTAAGATTTTAAATAATTAAATGTGAGGAAATAAGGTTATAAAAATCATAAAAAATCAGATTATTAAATATAAAAAAATGTAAATATTGATTGCAGCAATCTTCACGAAATCCATTCAGAATCATTCATATTTTTTATTTTACCTTAGTAAAATCATGTAAAATATCTTTTTTTGAATTATTGAGCTTTGGTGATAGAAATAAGTAAAAAAGTATGAAAGCAGAATAATTCAGTGATTATGGAGTAACAATCAATTTAATTTCACAAAGTTATTTTTCATTCTTCTAAAAACCACAAAATATTATATGATTAAAAAGTATCAATAATTGATTATTGATCGTTTTTATGGTTGGTTATCTGCGTTTCAGATATTTGATTAGTTCTTTGGATATATACGTATATATCAATAATTAATTTACTTTATTTTCAGTTATAATATTGTTTATCGTTTGCGAAGAGTCAAAATTTATTTTCTTAAAGTGAATTTAGTTACAGGCTCAGAACTCTGATTGTGATGGTATTTGTATTTATTAAAAAGGGACGAATAATTATAATATTATGAGAAGATGAATTATTATAAATATTAAATTGTTATCCATATTAAATTGTTATTTCTACAGTTTTTATTTATTTTTCTTTAATTTCGTTGCGAAATGCCATAAAAATACACTTCAAAAATGTTTATATTCAGCGGCGTTAGTTTGTAATTCGGCAAGATAATTTGAAAGACTGAACGTTAACAGTTGAATAAATTAATAAGAATAAACTTATTTTGAAAAAATAGAAAATACACCGAGGAAAAAATTGAACATCTTGAATAAAAATGGCTGGATTGTTAGATAAAAGTTTAAGAAGTGTCTCGGCTCAGTACAGAAGTATATAAAAATACCCAATCCGCATATATCGATATTTGTACGGGAATTTTTTTAGGGATTATATATATATATATATATATATGCGTAAATGTCTGCCTATCCATGTCTGTATTTTTACATATACATTTATATAATAAATAAATTAATAGGCAACTAGGTAGATGTAGATTAGTGTACAAAATATAGCATAAAATCACCACTCCTGATTCCTATATTCTTATGTTTACCTATACTCGTGCACAGATATTTATTCGCAACGAGCCAGTGTACATTGATGGCTATGTTAGTGTATATACGAATGTGTCTGTGTTATTTGATGTGTACAAATAGCCTAAAGGGATGCAAATCATTGCGATGATGTAGATGGTGAAAAGCTCTACAGTAATCCGTATTGATTTTGACGTCGGTGGCATGGGTGGGTAGTGAAAATGGGACAACATAGGAGGAAATGTTCAAATGGGTGTATGGGTGTAAGGCTCTTTTCAGAGAATAGACATACGCAGGTTTTACCTGTGAAGGGTATTCGAGCGATTTTCAATGGTTGAATAAGTCGTCGTATGATATTTAGATCTAATATTGATGTGTTTTTAACATTGTTGTCTATTGATATATATATATATATATATATATATATATATATATATATATATTACGAAACAGAAAAAAATATTGTAAAATAGTCATTATTTATGAAAATGTGTAAGATACTCTTTATAATAATATATATAAATATATATATATAAATATATATATATATATATATATATATATATATATATATATATATATAAATCATTATGCGAGTATACTTTTTTATTTGTACGAGTCTTTCTTATTTTATAAAAATATTTTAATTGAACAAATTGAAAATGTATTTTTTTATCGATATAATTTATGATAGGAACAAAAAGTACATCTTCATGTATCAGTGATTTGTTTTCTTTGTTTTAAATTATATATATATACACACACACACATATATATATATAAATATATGTATATATATATACACACACGTACAGAAATAATGTTTTTAAATTGTTATACTGAATGCAGAATAAAATAACATGTAACTTTATAAGTAGATCATTATTTCTTCAAATTTTACAAATTTTGGAGTAAGCTTATTAAGACAATCGAGTTCTTATTGAAAAAAGGATTTTGAAAAAAGTATGTTTTTTATATCTGCATTTAAAATATGTTTAATTTTTTTTTGGATCTAATAGAAAGCAACATTTTTTGGATAAATACATATGTATAGGTGATTCAGTTTAGGCTTCCACATGGAAGTATTCAAAAAGGCGCGTGGGTTAAGAAAAGTGATGTTATTTTTTATTTCGTATTTTAGTTCAATTCAGTACTAAAATACAGTTGAGCTAAAATACTAAATAGGGGATAACATGTTTTTTTTATATTTGGCGTTTTTTTAATTCTTTTGTATGGAAGCCTAAGTTGAATCAGCCTCTTTCTCTCCCTCTCCCTCTCTCTCTCTCGCTATATATATATATTTACATATATATATATATATATATATATTTATGTATATATGAGTATTAATAATTAGTATTGAGTTACGTTTAAATAAAAAAAATACGTTTGCTTACGTATTGTATTTATGTGGAATTCCATTATCATCAGAGATATAGAAATAGAGGATAGGAAGATTAATAAATGCTTTTATAAATATTTTTCAATTATTGTTTTATTGCACATACAGATAATAAATAGTTAATTATTAAAAATTTTCGAATAAAAATTCTTTTTGTAGTTTGTGGGGCATTGAAAAATCCACCAGTGATAATTAATTTAGTCCCAGTGTAGTTTTTTTTTTAATAAAAGTATCTCTTGTTATTAATTAAGATGAGAAGTTTATTTATCAAGAATTTGTTTTTATTGGAAACTTAATAGATAAATCGATTGCTACTGTACTCAAAATGGTAGTTTAAAAATACAAATATAAAAATGTGAATTTTGCCCGAGAAAAATTTTCTTTGTATCGAACACAACACATTGTATTTTTATCTAAATTTGAATGTATTTTGAAAAGAATAAATGTTAGTAGACGAGTTTGTATCTTTCAATAGACTTTTTTTGTCAAAAGAATTGTCAGAGGGAAGAAATTGTTTTACCTAACGTTATAATTTATATTCTGATTCGTTTCTTATATAAAAATGTTTCCAATTAAATGTTTTCTTTTTTAAAATATTGTTCATTAATAATATTGTTACTTAAGACATTCAATCTAAGTGAAAATGTTGATTAATGTTTTTTTTTTGTCTGATTAAACTAGTGCCTAATGACTGTTTAAAATTTTAATGCTATTTCATATAAAAAGGCTTTAAAAAGCTTTAATAGATATGTAGACGTCAAAAATGTTGTATAAAGAGAATATTATGTAAATTAGGTAATAGTTGGTAGTAGAATAAATAAAATAGTTTTTGAGATTTATTCCGATAAATATTTTATGAGTAGAACATGAAAAAATATTGATTTATTTTTGTGTTTATATATATATATATATAATATTTTAATATATAACTAACGTTGATGTATACTTCAGTATGAGTTAAACATTAATATTTTAAAAACAATAAATCTATATCAGACTATGTAAATTAGTTTGAATTAAGTCCTCTAACAATATCAATGAAGAACCTATAATGTTTGCAAAAATAACGAAGCGATTTTTTATTGTTATTTGAATCGGCCAATTTCATTAATTCAGATCTACAACAGGTGGGGATTATAAATTGAAACGAGCTGCACCCATATTCAATTAAAGAGAACGAATTAATTAAAAGAATTAAACACTGATCAGTGTTGATAACATCATTTTTAAAAAATGTTACATTTATAAATAAATGTTGAATACAAGATAATCAGCCTTAGTAGTGTGTCGCAATTGTAGTTTTTTTTTGTTTTCTCTATTTATAGCTCAAAAATGAATGTATATATATACATATAGAGAGACAAGGAGATAAAGAGGTGTGAGATTGAATACAGAAGACATAAACGATTATTAAAAAAAACATTCAGCTGTAATGAACATCGTCTATGTTAGACTTTTATTTTTTCTTATTATTTTGTTGATTCATACTGGAAATTTTCGATTGTACTTCTAAGTAAAATGGCAACAGTTTGAATTTCTAGGAATGTTTTTTTGTCAGTACTTCGAGGTAAACGTTCGTGTTTGAAGTATAAAAGACATTTGTTGAGATTTTGCAATTTGTTGCTTGTCGAATCGTTTTTTTCTTGTCTATAAATCTTCAATAGCAAGTTATATTTTCTAATCTAAATATTTAAAGAAAGTTTTTTTCCTGTCTATAAATAAATTGTAATAAACGATTGATTATGTATCTCATTTAGATATATTAACTGTTGAAATAGAATCAAAATATTAAGAATTATTTGTAGATCTCTTCTCGATGTTCTTTTGGGTTTTGTTCAAATTTTTATTGAGATTTGATTTTATTCATATTATTTACTATGAAAATTAATTAATAAATAAATAAAATATTTTATATTCCGTTCATAAAATTATAATTTTATTCTTATCTATAAATAAATCGTAATAAACATCTCGATTTGTACTTGATTTAAAAATATTGACTGTCTAAATAGAAGTCAATTATTCAGAATCGTTTATAGAGTTTTTTGAAAACTTTTCAGATTTATATGAAATATTTATGAATGCCTTTATAACTTGCTCTTAAACTTTGCAAAAAAAAAAACTTACAATACATGCTCAAAATTGTCACCTTTTTTATACTATTAATAAAATAAAATTTATAATTCAATTACAATATAAAAATGTAATATTTTTTCTTTATTTCATATTTTTAAATTTAGTCACAAATATGTGTAACAAATTATGAACTGTCTTATATATTAATATTCAGAATTAAATGTATAAAAAAAGAAAATGATATATTTAAAAATTAGCATTATTTTTTTAATTTATTTTATTATAATTAATATTTTCAAAAATAAATTACTATCTTATATTTATAATTATTGTAACTGACTATTTTATACTTTAATCCGTTTGTACCCTTTAGATTAATAAATTAAAATAAGTTGCTGTTCTTGAGTCATTCTCAGGTAGCTTGTTAAAAAATATGTTATCAACAAGGTACATGAGGATGGTTTCAGAAATGAACTAGTCATAGTATATAAGTATTCAACTGATTTATCAGGAACAAAACTATCAAAATTAAAACTCCATCTTATTTTTTTTATTTATATTTCTAAAATTTTTTCTTATTAAAATGCTTTTTATTGTTTACTTTAATACAGTAAAGCATATGTTGATAGTTATGCTATTATTTTTAAAGTGAAGGTCTAGAAAATTTGTTTTACATTAAAACCAATATTATTTAATAAATGCTCATATTAAGCAAAATACTTTTTTGGCGTTTAAGATATTCACTAATTTGTAAAATTATATTTAGCTATATATTTAGTTAAGTTTGAAGTAAATTAGCCGGTTAAAATAATACTAAAAATCGCATATATATATATATATATATATATATATATATATAAAGATCTATGTAAATCTACAAACGTAATTGTAAAAATAATACTCTTGACTGAAATATTATTCAAATAAAAATCATATCAGAAGAGTCCTTTTATTAAAGTAAGCGGCAAACACTCAGTTGATAAAAAGGCAGATGAAAAACATGTTGAAATGTTTTTGAAGTTAGTGAAGCTAGAAACTAGACGTTAGAAGGTTTACAGTGCAGACGATATACAAAGAAACTGTACAGAATGCTTTCTTATAGTATCATACCAAAATAATACGTCTACTGTAGGAAATATAAACGAAAGAGTGACTAGTTTTCTATGTAAAAGGTATCTTATGTACACAAGAATACTTTGTCGACGGTTGACAAAGAATGCTCGCTCTTTCATTTTGAAAGAAGTGAATGTGTTATGTCATTTACAAAAATAATAATCGAATTAACTTAGTAATGGAAAGTAAGTTTTTCGTCTGTTGCGTTTTTTTTTTATATAATTGTTAGGTTTTTAGAGAAATGGATATTTTTTTTTACTCTAGACTGTTAATAAATATAAAATAAAAAAAAATATTTATTTTTATTTAAAAATACTTTTTGACTTCATTTGTGATAAGTAAAAAAATTCAACATTAGAATGGAGAGTGCTATAGAAGTATTATTTTTTAATCTCTTTATTATTTATGATCTATTTATGAATAGAGATATTAATCAGTTGAGTGTTTCGTGATTTTAAAAAATATATTTTTATAAAAGTTCTGATTACATTTTTTTTAATTTGTTTTTTTGTAAAATTTATTAATTATTATAAATTATTTCGTATCAGATTGTGTCAAGTTAGATTAATTAAGGTCCACTGACAGAGAAATTGCATTGAGAAGTAGAATGTTTTAATATATATATTTTTAACTTATTAATAATAAGTGTATTTTTTCGTTTACTGTAATTTTTTAGTCTTAGATGTTCTGAAGAAATAAATATTGTTTTCTTTTGATATAGAATTAATAAAATAATGTTATTAAGTTTCAAGTATCACATTTAAATATACTAAACAAAATCAAATATAACTAAAGGGAAAATGAGAGAAAAACGTGGAATAAATATTTAATTATAAGAAAATAATCTTATAAAACTATTTCTTAAAAAGATTTAATGGATGCATTCTGTGCAAATCTATAATTACATCAGTGTTGTTAAGAAAATCCAGATTAATAAATGAAGGAAGAGTTTTGAAGACGTACAATTATAATTGGCGAACAAAAAAAGCATAATTGTTTTTATAGAACATTTGCACAAAACTTTTACAAAAATATTACTTGTGGCGTCATGTTCCACAGGTGCTTTTTCCTTGATGTCGCGTTTTACTTTACTTGTCAGTGAATGTACGAAGGGAATGTCGACTATAATTCTACACAAGACATTTCATGAAAATTGTTTGTAGACTGTCAAGTTTCTACATAACTTTTTCAAGCACACGAAAGAGAAGACGCATTTCACCGAGTCAAAATAGAACAGATGTAAATGAAAGAATGTGATTTTATAACAAGAATAACAATACGACTAAAATAATAATAGGTTTTGCATTCCGTGGTTTTAAATCTGTTTACTGAAAATATAGAAAAATACAATAGAAATACTATACGATAATAACTGAAAATAAAAAAGCGTATTATATTTAAAAGAGCATAATTATATAACTCAAGTATTTATTTTGTTTTATGAATATTCGATAAATATACTACCTTTTTATATTCATTTTTCTAAAAAAATCTTATAAGTAGTCTCTCGAAAAAAACGAGCTGTTGTATTTTTTTAATTTACATTTCATTCTTTTAAATAAAGTATTTTCTATATTTTTTAAATGTAGTGTAATTGTATTAGAAATCAGTATTATTGGTATTTTTAATTTTCAAAAATGTTACTTTTTAATTTATATAATGTTTTGAAAAACTAACCATACAATAATATTTAATTAAAGAATATTTTCTTATTGTAATAATTACACTATTCTATTGATGAATTAATGATGAGTAAATATGAAATCTCGCAAAAAAAGAAACGAAAATGTATTAATAAAACGTTCGTTATTGAAATAATATACGAATCACAAATTGTCCCCTGTGAATTAGTCCCCTTTAATTTTATATTGCTATTTAAATCTCTTCTGTCACGCTTCCAACTTTCGAAAGTTATCTTTGGAAAAGTTTTTCAGATGTTACGTCATACGTGTTCAGATGTTTAAGCGTTCCACGTCGTCAAAATAGGTTTCTTTTCGGAAACTTTATTTTTTCAAATAAAAAAAGTCACAATCAACGAATACTAGTAAATGGAATGAGTGTTACAGCATTGTGATTTGTTTTCGGATCAAATTTTTTTCACTGATAACAATGAATGAGAAATATTATTGTAACAATAAAAATATCCACATGTAGAGCTACAATTTCGGTCTTTTACGTTGATTTTATCTCTCAACTATTAAATAAGAACCAGTGCGTATATGTTTTTATCAGTTTTTGTGGTTTTGAGTTGATCTGATTTCAATTTATTGTGGCTTCATCCTATTATATATCCAAAAAATATATAATTAAAATGAATAAGGTTCGATATTAGACCAAAGTGCTTTTGAGATGATTATTCATTTATGTAATTTTTATTAAAATGTTTAAACATCTTAATTTTATTTTGCCTTTTTTATACGGATAGTTATTTATTTATTTTTTATAAAATTTAAATATCCTTTTATTTTGATTATAAAAGTGGCATAAATAATATTAATTCTAATTGAAGAAACATTCTACCGTCTGTTTCTTATTTTCGATATTTAATCAGACATGAAAATTAACAAATACTCTTAATGTCTCCTATAATTAAAGCAATAAATTTTCAGCAAAAATATATGTTTAAGTTTTTTTTGTATTTTTTTATCTTCATTGTTTTAACTTAAGGCAGTGGTTTATATAATTTTATCGCATAGGAGTGAAAATAAATAATATGTTTTTTTCTGGTTGAATAATTTTTAATTAACTATAAAAAATATAAATATGTACTTATTAAGATAAATAACAATAACTGATTATAACAGTACCTTAAAAAACTAATACAAAAAGACAGAAAATAAAAGTAATCAAGCATAAAAAACAATTAGTAATAGTATCAAATGTTTTATAAAAGAATGGTAAAAAGTGTTGCAATAAAGAAAAACTCTAATGGTTTTTTCTTAGCTGATCTTTTATATTAGGTCGGCAACTTTTAGGCCCGATGATATACTTGAACTATAAAAATATCGCTAATACTTGAACCCTTTAAGTATTTATCCCTAGTATGCTCGTCATAAAAAGATGGATTTTTTTTGTTTAATGTCGAGTATACTCGTCATGTAGAAAAAATTCGCATTTGCTATTTATTGTAAAATTTGTGTAAAAAGTATATATTTGTAATTTTAGCACATTTTAGAATATTTCTAAGCAGTTTTCTCTTTGTTTTGTGAATCTTACATCTGTTATCTAGAGAAGATATTATAGGGCGTAATAGAAAAACTTGTGAAATGAATATTGTTTTTAGTTATCCTCCCAGATGAGTTTTACTGATAGTGATGAAAATATATCTTTAAATCCAAGAAAACGGAAAAGAGCGATAATACCTCTAACGTCTTCTGATGAAAGTAGTGATGAGGTTGTAGAAGAGAATGAAGATGAGGTTTTACACATAAGGACAGAGAAAAGAATATCAGTAATTTTAACGTCTTCTAATGAAAGTAGTGATCAGGATGAGTAGGGTAATGAACCCGATAAAAAAATAAAAATTAAAATTTACATAGAATATTAAAGGCGGACAGCGAGCACCATTTAAATTTACTGCTCACCTGGCATAAATTTTACTATTCCCTATATATATATATATATATATATGTGTGTGTGTGTATGCGAAGTAGTATTTTGTTGATAATGATAAAAATCGATGGTTGGAGAATCAGAGCAAAAACGGAGATGAGAGAATGAATATCATTAGACATATTTTTTTATATTTACGTCATGGTTACCGTTCTCGTTCCAGAGAAAATCCGATCAAGGCCAATGAAATTATCACTGCGCAGCATTGCGGTCACAGCCCAGTTTTCTACCTGTAGCACTGTACAAACAGGCACATATACTCGTACACATACACTCAGACATAATACAGCCACATAAACACACACACATACAGATCGCTATCGTGTTCCATAAAAGCATGTTACTCTACTTCCACCATCATGCTCCACAGGTGTTACTTTTCGATTGCGTCACGACGTCGTAACGCTTATGATATCTATATGTGTGTGTGTGTCTTTACGACAACGAGAGCGTAAGAAAATGTCTGTAGAACGAAGTTCTCAACAAGACATTTCGACGAAATTTAATGGCACGTCTTCAAATCTCTACATTATGTTTTTCGAGGGTGCGAATATTTCGAACTAAAAAAATAATAATAATGAAAACATTGAATATGCAAACGATGAAAATGTATGGTTTTGTATAAAATTTACATTTCAGAAAAAGATGAGAATTCTACGACAATTTATATGTAATATCTGTTTTTGTGAAACATTTGAAGATATTTTTAGTATTGAATATATATATATATATATATACATACAAGTATACATATACACCTATACACCTATATATATATATACACCTGTATATACCTAATGAAATCCTATTTAATTTCAATTTTAGTAAAATGTGGTTTCAATTTAATACATCATAAAATCAATTAGCTAACAAACCATTTGGTAAATACAATCCCACTCAATTAAATGTTAAATGTCATTTGTACACTAGTATGAGAAACAATATAATCGTATTAAAACCAGAAAAAAATACCTGTTACCTTTCTTCAAATACCAATTTATTTTAATAATAAATATTCATGTGAAATAAAAAGTATAAAATAATTCACATTATCAAAAAGAATAATATATTTAATTTTTGACTGTTTCGTAAAAATTTAAGTAATAATTATATACTTTTATGTTTTTAATGATTAATTTGATATTTTTTGTTGGGGAGAGTGTCAGAAAAGATAAAATACAGTCGTCCAAGAACTTATGTTCTACGTCTGTCAGTATGAACTAATGGTTTTATATTTTAATTATGTAGCCCGTTAAATTTGACGGGAAATAGAAAGAAGCATAAAAAGAAAAAAAACTGTTTATTGGTGTTTACAAAATAATATTTTTAAACATAAAAAATACCTAAGAACGGAACTTAATGAATTAAATTTGAGCTGACAAGACAAACATTTCTCGTTACCATAGATACTCATGACTTTGTCCGCAGGACAAAGTGGCAAGAAATGTGCGTTTTTATTATATAGAAAATTTCTTTTTATAAATTAACCTATTCGAGTTTTTTTAGCCATTTGTTTGGAATTTTAAAGTTTTGATGCTATTCTATATAGCTAAAAATTGAAAGAAGTATAAAAAAATAGTTTAGCATTTAAAATCTACTATTTTTGTTAATCGATATATTTTGACTTTTTAGGTAACATCTCTATATAGTAGCATTCGGAAATTCAATAACTATCATGTAAAAAATATAATAATATAATTTTAGTGTAGTTTTTTAATTATTTTTTTCTAATTCTCGTGCAAATAAATTGAAAATTATTTTTTTATTTTTGAATAATTGATTTTCTTTAATTAAATTAAAAAATCTACTTATAACAATATATATATATATCCTTACATATACAACAATAAATGAAATGTGTTAATGTGTAAGGAGGAGAATAAATACGAACATTAATCGATTGTCAATGTTGGTCGGTTACGGTCTATTAGGAGATACCATGTCTTGTTACATTTAGACTTTGTGGTTGACACTAATTCGTAGTGACTGATTTTCTAATCTTAAGAATTGACTCTTATCTTCTCAGAAATAACACACTGCAGCTCTTAGTTTTCTTAAACATTTTTATAATTCTTTTTAAAAACATTGTGTGCCTATATATATATATAATACATTGTCGGAAAATTAAATTTTATTATTTAAATTTCTAAAAAGTATCTTATATTGTATATTTAAAATACATTTCTTGACTATGAAGTCTAATATTTCGATGTATCTATCTATATATATATATATATATATATATATATATATATATATATATATATATATATATATATATATATATACCATCTGTCAAACCATTTCTGAATAAAGGCCTCTTCCATGATTTTCCATTTTTTAGGATTTAATGCCCCTCTATCTCTCCATATATATATATATATATATATATATATATATATGTGTGTGTGTGTGTATAATAAAGATATTCGTTAAATGTAAAATTTGATATAGGAGTCGAACGAATATTTTCTTTTTTATCCAAAGTCTAATTACATCTTTGAAAACGTATCGTTAATATTTGTCTTCGAGTAAACAGTAGTGATGAAACGATCAAAAAAACATCGTATGAAAATTGTAAAAGCACGCTTTTGGCGAAAACATTTATTGTCTGAAATTCTAAAGTTAGAAACTTTTATTGTATAAGTTTTCAATTACGTTATTAATCTATTTCATTTTAGGTAATGTAGATCTAAAGTAACGGTTGAGAACGTTGTATAGTAATTCAAGCGTTTCACAACTTTTCTGAAAACTAATTTAATTATTTTTTCACCTTTTTTATTATTATATACTTATATATATATATATATATATATATATACACACACACATACGTGTGCGTTTGATTTATAAAAAAATAAAAAGTAGAATAAAATAAATATTATTTAGAAATGCATTTCCTATTAAATCATTTGTAGATATATTGAACGTTTATTTAAAAACATAAACCATATTACTTTTTATGTTATTATATTATCATTATTATCGATTTTTTGTTATAGTAATATTTATGGGAATAAGAAAGACTAAATAGTTAAATGTTGTTAAAAAATATTAACATGAGATTGTTATTTTTTTAAATTTACTTAAAAAACTACAGACTCGACATTTACAACACGAATGATTTAATTATGCGAGTATTGTGTCTTTTGTGTGACGCTAAGATACCCCGAAGCATCTTACATGTACCTCTAGAGGGTTACGACCACCAGGTTAGAAACATTGTTAAACAACACTTGAAACTCGTCAATTTTATACTTATATTCAGAAGCTGTTGTGAAATGAATCCGCAGAGACCAAATGTAAAATGAAGTTCTGTCTACTAGTTTTCTTTTTTTGGTTTTGTTCGTCTGTATTGATCTATGTGGATTCGTATTCAAATTTTGGACTGGCTGCTTGATATAAGCGTGGCATTTAAAAGAAAATGAATCAAAAACCGTAGGATCACTTGAAATGTACATAAATGTATATTTATAATATATATATATATATATATATATATATATATATATGTCTTTTTCTATGTATATATATATTTATATATATATATATATATATATTTATATATATATATATAGATATATAGAAAAAGAGAGAGAGTACTACTTATGTTATGCAGTGAAAGCAAAATACTTTCTGAAGAATAAAAATAGAAGATTTTTAACTTTTCGACCCTTTTGATGTTTTTTTTTTTAATGAAATGTATCTTTTAGCACCAGTATATAAGAATAACTTTGTATTTTATAACTGATTCATTATATAATTTCATAATTAATTTTAAATAAAGTATTTTTCCAAAAAGATAAAATAGATTTGAATAACTTTTTAAATAAACTTGTTAAATTGTTTGAACAATTTAAGGCTTCAAAATCTTTTATCGTAATTAAAGATGATAATTGAATATCTTATTAATAGAAATTTAGTTGAAAAGTAGCAAGATATTTTTTTAATTTACAATCATTTAAATTAAACGTTTTAGTTTTCGTATTTTTCCAATTATTTATTATTCGATAATATTGATTTTAAAATTATTATTTCACTAAGTTATTTAATATATATTATATTTATTAAGCGTAATGACACATTGCTAAATAGATCAATATCATTTCATCTTCATTATTATTTCTGACATGATTTTAAAACAATTGTACTTCACAAGGATATGCTTTACAAATTAGAAGAAAATTATAACATTATTTACTGGAATTTAATTTATTGAAAACATTATTATGTAACAAGAGTCATGAATTAATTCAATAGAAAAAAATACAACTTTCAGTTTATTCGAAAATTCCTTCCATCTACAAGGATTCATAAAGTTGAAACATGAACGTATTACATAGCATAAATTGCTTGTCTTAAAATATTATAAAGTTAAATGAGTTGTGTTTTACATACCTAATTGCAGTCAGTTGCAATAACTTTACGGGTTCATAAGTAAAAAGGGAATTGTGTTTCTTTTACCTATTTTTTAAATATTTCTTCAATTATAAAATATTTTTTGTCATTTGTTGAAAAGGGTTTTTAAGGATTCTATTCACATTCATTATTTTCTTTATTTTATATTTCTGATTGTGTTAATTGATAGACTTATAGAGAATAAATAAATCTATTTTCTATGAAAAAAATACTCTTTGCACAAATGAATAAAGAACATAAATGTCATTTTTTTTTAATTAAAATGTTCAATAACTATTATTGTTTGCGATTCTTTGCTAGTTGTTGATTGGTTTCAATTACTCAAATTATAATTTTGTTTATTATACATTTTCAAAAGTTGTTTGAAATTTTGTATCTATTATATAAAATTTGTTAATACAAATATACTTTTTGCTATAATATTATGAATTGAAATACACAGCAGGGAAAATATAAACAAAATCGACAGGTATATAATATTGAACGGAATAATAATTTATAAATAAATATTGAACGCATCGAACAAGTTTAATCATAAAATACATGTTTTTATTAAAGAGATAGGTCGGGATTGTTATGTTAATTGTTATTGCAAATACACACACATTCACACACACATATATATATATATATATATATATATATATATATATATATATATATATATATATATATGTTTATTCATATATATTCTCTATTATTTATTTGCATTTTATTATCAAAGTATTAAAATATTGAATTAAAATTTATTTTAAATATTATATATATATATATATATATATATATATGTGTATGTATATATTGTATATATTTTTTTAATTAAATGTTTTGCATCAAATTCAGTTTTAGAAGGTCTGAAAATTAATAATAAAACTTAACATATAAAAATAATGAAAGAGATATAATGAATAATTAATTATGTGACTATTTACTAATATTACGATTTTTATATATTTATTTATTCAATTTTATTATTTATACACAATTTATAATTACTTTTGTACTTATTTATATTTTAATACCTGAATAGATATTGGAATTTTATTTTTTAGAATTGATTTTAAAAGGTTTTGTTTATTAGAATTTTTTCTATTCTCTCTCTTCATTTAACATATATATATATATATATATATATATATATATATATATATATATATGTGTGTAATAGAAGGTTCCAATGTGGGCAGTGACAGATGTCTCTTATGTTATTTTGAAGTGTGAACATTTCCTAATAAAATTCAGTCCTTAGACGCCATTCTTTGTTTACACAAGTGCTTTTCTATAACCGAATTAAAATGAAATGCGATAAGTTGTTTTTTCGATGTGTACTTCTACACTATTTTGATTTGAAAAAAAAGTACAGATGAAGCTCATCGATTGCTTGCGAAAACTTATGATGAATTTGTTCTATTGGAAACAGTATCTAGAGATTGGTTTTGACGATTCAAAAGTGGTGATTGTGACGTTTACGACAAATAACGGTCAGATCAATCGAAAAAGTTCGAAGATGAACAATTGCAAGCTCTATTGGGAGAAAACCCTGCTCAAACACCCACAGATTGGCTGAACCGCTTGAAGTCCATAAATCGACAATTTCACGATATTTACGAGTCATGGGAAAATCCACGAAGAAGAGAGATGGCTACCACATGAATCGTTTAAAAATTTTGTTCTTTTCTTACTTGCAAGGCATAAAAATAGGAGTTTATTGTAGCGTATCGTAACCGGCGATGAAAAATGTATCTATTTCGACAACTCTAAACGCAATAAATCAAAGGTTGATCCTGGCCAACCATCATCGTCGACACCAAAGCGGAGGGTGTCGTGTATTATGAGCTGTTGAAATCGAATAATCACCACCGAACGTTATCAATAACAATTGAAACATTTCAATGATAATTTAATGCAAAAACAACCATCAGTTGCATCAAGTCGTCGAAAAATGATTTTCCTCCATACAACGCTTAGCTCGATGTTACTATCGCCGTGAAACAAACACTGATGGAGCTCGAATGCGAGGTTCTCCCACACCCAGCGTGTTTTTCGGATCTGGCCCCAATCGATTACCATCTGTTCTGATCGATACAAGACGCTTTGGAAGGTACACATTTTCATAGCTAAGAAGAAGTCAAAAATTATGTTGCTGAATGGATTGACTCAAAAGACAGACCATTCTTTGGTCGCGGAATTCAACTTTTGCTAGAAAAGTGGGAAAAAATTATAGCTTCCGAGGGAAAATACTTGAATTAATGTACTCACATATCTTGTTATTGAAATAGATGCTCAAAAAAAAACATACAAAAAACAGCGGATTCCAATGCAATCTCCCAATATAATAAACTAATTAAAACATTTATGCCTTGATTTGATTTAAGTAAAATCAAGTAATATTTTATTATAGTAATATGATTGAATGAAAAAATAAATAAATCGCTGTATATAAGTTAAAGATAATTCCGAAGCCAATAAACTAATCCATTTGTTTTTTAATGCCATTTTATAGATAAACATTGTCACCTACATATGTCTGTATCAATGTATCCATATATAACTTACGTATGCTAATGGTTTTGGGACGAAAAAAAATCTGTTCGTCATCATTGTATAGGTTATACATAAATCAATACAATTTACGGAAACCCTTTATAACGTTCACGATTTTCTCGACAGCCTCTCGACTCGTCTCCCTTGAAAAAGCTTAACTGCGATACCTGTTCACCCGAAACGTTCCTATTTAGAATAATCATCCCCTTTTGTTCCTACGTCACAGTTCAATTTCTACCTTCGTCTGACATTTACTTTTTTCTTTTCTGCTCCAACAAACAAGGTCTGGCAAAAATGAATATTATGACGCGAATAAAATATTTGAACGTTATGGAAAAAAGATATGGTATTTTTTGTTACGTGTTAGTATGTGTGGAAATAATAATGGTATTTTTTTCTTCTTAAGAATATGTCGTAAAATTATATACATGTACAGTTACACACATGTTTGTGTAAATAAATGTATCTGTATTTTTTTCTATTGTCTTTTGTATATGTTTTATATAATTTTGAGTATGTTAATGATATTAATAAGTAAAGAATGGAACCATAGCCTCGATTGTTACAAGTATTTTATAAAACGGAATTAAGATTTATATTGTAAAAATGTACAATCTATAAATATTATTTACAATTTTGGTAATATATTTAAAAGTGTAAATTATGGTTTGTTTATATTAGGATGCTGCAAATATAATTCTTAAATCATTATTATCTACAACTGAAAGACGTTCACGACCCTCCTCATCATCAAGGATTTCGTTTCCATTACAAATTTTTTAGAACCAGTGTTGAGCTGTACGTTCACTAATTGACTCTTCACCAAAAACAAATTTAATATTTCGAGCAGTTTCTGTTGCTTTACGTCCCAATTTAAACTCGTACAACAAAATCGCGCGAATATGCTTTTTTCCATGACTAATTTAAGATGTTAGACACAACAATACTAAAGAATGAAAACAATAACCATAAGCTGAAATCAGTAACGCTAATTTTATTGTTTACAATGATGTATCACATTACTATAACAAAAGATAACAGTAACTAGAAAAAACAGCCCGAAACTTAAAATGATAAAAACCGAAATTATTTTTGCACAAATTTAATAAATTTAAATATATATATATATATATAACATAAATATACTAACTATTAAACATATACGTGGTATTTAATTACTTATTTATTCAAATGAAAACTTTCTCAATTAATGCAAAATGTTATAAAATATATATTGAATAATTAAATATATACACATACGCAGATATGTGTATATATGTATGTAAATATAATGATGTGTATATATATATATATATATATATATAAACATATATATGTATATATATATATATATATATATATATATATGTATATGTATATGTATATATATATATATATATATATATATATATATATATATATATATATATAAATGTTTATATAACATTTTAATCAGTTAACCTTTTTTGAAAATAACTCAAACTTAACATTAACTGTGATTAATCTACGAGTCTAAAATATTTTAATATTTTTTTAACTGAACATTCTTTTCGCATATTTTAAAACAACTTAATGATAACTAATTAGAGTCCTAAATTCTAAACTAAATCAGAGAGAAAGGCATTTTTTATAGTTGTCTTGTTATAATAATTTATCAACTTTTGATGTTTTAATAAATTCATTTTTATTATACATTTATAAAATTCTGAATAAAATATAAAAAACACATTTTCATATTTCAGAATGACTTGATATTAATCAACTTGAAAAAAATCATAACAAAACTGAATTGTTTTCGAAAAGTCTTCATTCCTTGAAATCATTTTTTTCGTCAATTTTTATATTTCAACCTATCATACTTGAAATGTATTTTATAGATAAGGATTGTAATAGTGACTGTCAATAGAAAAAATATACAAATTATACACCACATTTAAAATTTTAATTAAATTATAATTCTTTAGATAAAATATTTTTTTGTATTTTTTGACCAAATAAATAATCTTTTTTTGAGGCACATAAATTGAGCTATTACAATGGACCTATAAATAATAATTCATAGGAAATTTATATAGGAATTTTTATAGGAATTTTATATATAATTATTACAATATTTGCGTTAGTTTATTTAATCGCAAATTGCGATATCAACTGGGGGAAATGCAACATACATTTTTTTATAAGAAATTTTCTTGACAACAACCGTAATTAATAGTGAGTTGCATGTGGTGAATTAGTTATTTGATCAGGAACCCTAAATATTAATCCTTTAGATTTTTATCTATAAAGCAAGCTTAAAAGCTTAATTCGCGGCGAATATCAGAGAAGAACGTCGAGAGTGCATAAATAATGCATGGATGCACACGAGGTAAGGGAAGGAATATTTGAGATAGATCATTAATGATTATAATGTCTAGTTGAAGTTTTTACTTTAGGAGAAGGTCATTTTTTAAATTTAATTGAAATTTATTTAACTCATTATGTGATGCGTTATTTTTTTTAAATAACAATCTACAGGACTAAAATGAAGTAAAAATTATTTTTTTCCGCGAAAAATTAAAGTGAATCATCATTTATTATTTAAATAAAATATATGAAACCCTATATTTATATAAAAATTTTTGTTCAATGCGTATTCCTGAATATATATATTAATTTTGGGTATACCTTTGCGAGGCATCCATGTCTACCTCTGCCTCTCTCCCCCTTCTCTCTCTCACTGTATATATATATATATATAATTGCAATGATGATTTGGTTAAGTCTGATTTATTTATTGTACCAGAAGTGAAAAATTGTGAAAATAGTCCTCTAGAAAGAGTTTTATCGATAGACGTGTTTTTTATTCAGGTAAAATGGGTTTGAATACTTCAGCAGGCGTAAGATTGATGGAGTTTGGGAAAACGACTGTCAGACTTTGTAAAAAATTCGAACGACGTTACAAACGTGGAAGAATGTATATTTCTACGTGTCACGTCAGTGAGGGTTTTATTCAACGTAAACAGATATATTTTTAAAATTAAATGTTACAAATTTCGTTGTGTGTGTATGTATTGTTTATAATTTTCTTAATTTTATAATTATCTGATCTCTCTCTCACACTTTTTATATGTGTAATTTGTTTTTTAATTTATTAGAATAGTAATTATTTGATACCTAGTGCTTCGTTTAACATAAAAATATATTCCTCTAAATTATGCATTTTTTTTTAATGAAATTCAATAGTTTTGTAGAACAAGAAAAGAATAATTGATTAAATGTGTTTAAATTTCCTGCATGTCAATTTTGTACTTACGTTTCAATTAATACACTGCTCTGCGTATGACAATTTTTTTGTTAAAATATTAGTATTGAATATTATTTTATTCCCATGAACGAATCAATTGAATGAAAATATATTAACAGAGACACATTTGAAAAATTGTACATTTATTTTACGTCCGATGATAATTTAAGATAAATGAGATACGTTTTTCTTTCAACGTGGAAAAAAATCATGGACGTTGCAATATTTCTTAATAATGTCAACGTATATTGATGCAGAGCTCCATTCGTACAACACAATACAACAACAACAAAATGTTCTTTCTCGATTATTGGTCTTTATGACGTCACCGTGCTTGTAAGACCGTAGTAGGCTGTGTCGAATCAGAGCCGCCTGAATTCATCTTCACCCAATTGAAGAACCTACCTTCGAGCTGAAGTTAATAATAGATCAGGGGAACAAGTGTAACGTGAAATAGAGTACTGGATTAACGAATGGCATCGGCCGAAACGCTAAACACATGTGTGGTGTTCATTTCAATGTAAATTCGTTTACAATAACATGGTTTCCCTGCATATCCTATTAAAATTTATGTTCGACTCGTTTTTAAACTATTATGTTAGTTTTTCATTAATTATTGATCTAAATTTTCTGTTTGCCTTATAGAGTGCAGTTATTTAAAATCAATATCTTATAAGTTTGAGATGAATTTGAATAGAAATTAAATTTATGAAAATTTCAAGTTTTCATTATATAAACAAATAGTTTGGTATAAAGTTGTTTGCAAGTAAATTTGGATTTATTACATATTTATTTTTATTAAGACGGATTTTCTATTATTTCATATCTTTTTTTGTTAATAATTAATAAGTTAATATCAAATAATTTTTTAACCAGTTGTTCATATTTAATAAAAATGCTTATAATTTTTATCATTGCTTTTTGTTTTGTTATACTTGTAGATAGATAATTATATACAATTTGTGAAAACAATCTTAGAAATTTTCCGTAATATTTAATATTTGACTTGAATAGATTTTAGATCCGTAACTTTCTTGAAAATGCATTAAATATCGTCATATATAAACAGATGATATTTTACATTCAGAGTATTATTTAGTAAAACCTGTATTGAAATATCATAATAATACTTTCAGAACTCGGCATTCGAATATGTGTGTAGAAAAGCTGCTCGTTTCATTTTGAAAAGATATTTCAAAATCAATAGCGCAACTGAAGTACTCAAAATAACTGGGACGAATTAGCTTAGAAAAAGAATATAAATTGAAATACTATTTTATCAATTAAAATCAATTACTGGATATCTGTCATGGGAATAATTTCATCAGAGACTATTTCCTATATTTTTAATTGATAGAAATGAAAATAATGATAAAATTCAAGCAGAGACTTATAGAAAAGATATATATATATATATATATATATATATATATATATATATATATATATATACATATATATAAATATAAATTTTGCTTCCGGTAAAGCAAAGAGAGCCAGAATTGAATTGCAATCTGTTTTTTATGGATCTATTTTTATCAAAATATTAAAATGAAAATTTGTGAAAGATGGGTTTCTTTCAAAGATACTCATTGTTACTGGTTCTAATTTATTTTAGCTAGGTTTATTATTATTACAATATTTTATAATAAATTTATCGCGAGAGAGAATAAGATTGAGATGACGTTATAGTCTTTTTTACGGTAAAAGTATGATAATATTTTTTGAGTAGTTTATTAATAATTAAAAAAGTAATAATAATAGTCAATGTTTATTTATGTCTGAATGGTTAAAAAGAAAACAAATGTTTGCCAGAAGATTTGCTATATGAGAATTATTATTATTGTATGCTTCATGTAGTTTGATTAAATATTCAGATACTTGTTTTAGTATATATATATATATATATATATATATATATATATATATATATATATATAAACAACTCTTTTTATATTATTTGGTTGTCTATAGTCTAAATTTACATTTTGTAATTGGACATTCACCGTGATTGATGTTGATATGTTGTATAGATGTCGTATACTCTTTTAATAGTTGAAAAAAATATTAGTTTGTATGTAGGTAGTCAATGAGACGCGAGCGTAGGTTATTGTTAACGCTGTTTGCAATTTTTTGTTCTACCTGTTTTAATTTCCATTCGGATTTTTTGTATTTATTAAGCTCTCCAGAATGGTTTTAATGTTTTTTAAATGCAAATGTATTATATTTGTCAAATTACGTATATATTTTTTTGTATTACACAATGGATAACAAACGTATTCGCATTTGATTGTTATGAATTTTGATCTGTATTTATATTTTATTTTCTGTATTATATGTCTGTTCGGAATGATTTAGAATTGCATTTTGAATAAGAAACAAAACACTTTTTTTAATCGTTGAAATTTAAATTGAGTTTACCTTCTAATGTTTGAAATAATTAAGTACTTTTTTGCGGTTATCATTTTTCACCAATTGCTCTAAATTTTGTGCCATTTCGTTCCCATTCGTCCATTTTCTTCTCCCAAGTCTTTCATTTGTGTTTTCAATTTGTCTTTATGATGTTCTATTTTTTTTTATTTTTGTTTCAATTTCTCAACTTTTTGCTCCGTTTTGTCTATTTTTTTCAACAATTCTCTATCTTTATCTTATTTCGAACCCATTCATTTAGTTTTTTGATCCACTTTCCCCATTTGAATTCGATTTTTCTAGTTTTGAAACCGTTTTTCCTTTTCATTGATGAGATCTCAGTGAACTTTAATGATTCCAAGACCAAAGAGCAAAGTATGTAATAGCAGCATTGTGAGAATCAAGTGTCTTCAAATACAAGATGAACGGTGTTCCTAAATTATGGTTATTTTTTATAAGAATACAAAAGGAGTTTTGTTAATTCACAACTCTGAGTACAATATCACAATTACAAGTAGCTATTATGCTCCATTGATAGAAAAAATACATGTAGAAATTGTTGAAAAATGAGATCTTATGCTGTCCTGATTTTACAAAAGTATACATCTATGGTGAAACCGAACATATCTTCAGTTGGTGCAGTTTAGTTGTAATCTTGACAGTATATTTTCTTGAATATATAGGTTTTGAGAATTCGGTAGAAACTTTAGGAGGATACAAGAAGTTTTAGGAAGTTAACAGGAACTCAGATTTATCGCAAAGTTTAAAGAAGTTCATAAAAAAATCAAACCAAATTGTATACATATATATATATATATATATATATATATATATATATATATATGTAGATATGTAGATAATTCTCATTTTGAAATGAAACATCATTTATAAAGCATAATAGATACTTATAAATTTATAAAATATTTTAAAAAATTAATTATTTGAAAATATTAGTTCATTTATTCACATTCTGATGCCCGTTGTTTGTCAACACAAGATTGGTATATGTAGATTTTATTTTTAATTATGTAATGAATTATTCGATCGTTTAGATACTGTTTGCTATTCTATTAATATACAATCATATAATTGAGTCATAGTATTGAAATTCACTATTTCAGGTGGTAATTTTATTATATATATATATATATATATATATATATATATGTATGTATGTATGTATGTGTGTGGGTGTGTATTTTGTGCATTTTGTATTAAATTTAATTAATAATTTTAAATTATAAAAGTATTTTTATTAAAATTATAAATATATAAAAATGTTACTTCAGAATTTGATAATTAAACAGCTGAAATTGTAATATTTATACAAAATGATGTTAAATTATTTATGTTTTGAAAAATGTAACTGACGTGATTTCAAATTTAATTCATTTTTATAATATAATAAACATAAAAATACATATTAAAATAATGCTTCCGTATTTTATAAATGTCATATTTACATTTCTAGTATTTAAAATAAATGTTGAAAAATTCATGTCTCAAATAATTAAAATTTTAAACTAATAAAATTAGTATTATATAAATATTATTACTGCTAATATTACTTTCATCAAAATTTGTTATTTTTTTTATATTCAAATCAGTTGTTTCATTTGAATTTAGAACAATGTTTCTTAATATAAATATTCTATGTAGCAATTATATTTCTGAACTAATGGAACCATCATACTTTTTTCATACATATAAATTAAATTATCTATTTATATTTAGAACTATATTTCTTAATGTAGTTATTCAGTATATAATACGTATTTTACTCGTTAACTAATGAACTGTTAGTGACAGTTTGGATGAATGTTTAATGAGAATTTTACCAGTAAAATGACGAACTTATAATAACATTACATCATGAATGAAAAGTAAATAGGAGTTGATACTTAAAAGAAAATGAAACAAACATCACTTTTTATCAGAATATCGTATTGGTTCTTATATTACATTCTGAACAATATATTTGTTCTGAAATAAATTCAAAAAATGAATTAGTTTATTTTAATGTAATAATAGTTATTTACATTTATGAATACAAAAATATTTTATTGCGGGAAAACAATTCATTTATATTAATCAGTTAATAGTTCGAATTGTGGTCTTCTTCATTTTTATAACTCAATTTCAATTTGTAACCTAATGAGCTTTCATTTTAATTAACGATAAAGAATTTAAAATCAGTAACGAAGTTAATTAATTTCTGTATTTTATTTTTTTATTTCAAATAATTGATATATATATATATATATGTATATACTGTACAAAAATAGTAATGAGAATTGAAGTATTACTCAGAATTAAAAAACAATACACAAAAAACTAATTGAAACATGAATATTCGTACAATGAAATTCTATGATTTTTATTTTTCTAAATGGGGAAATACAAATGAAATTGGTTTGTATTACGATGAAGTGCAAAACGAACTACCAAGCAACATTGTACGAAACAAATCCAGATTAATGAAAACAGATAGCACAGAATTGTGCTGTATACTTAAATCAATAGTTTTTCTGGCATATATTGTCCAAGTAACTGTTTGTACATCGAAGTTTATTTAATTTTTCTATTTTTATTGTCAGTTTTTAAAGAAAAATGTACAATTGTTGACATAATTTATGGTTCGATGTCGAATCTGTGCTGAAATTATTTTTTATGTTCAATGAATAATTAATAACTATAAAAATTTATGTAGAGGAATATCTTTTTTTTTCTTATAATGATATCTGTTTATTTATTTTTTTGATATAAGCTATTTTTTAATAGTTAAGAATTAAGATATAGTTGGTTTTTGAAACTTTTCTACAGTACTTTTTTTGGACACTTATCTAAATTTTAATTTTGAAATATATTCTGATAATTGTAGATTTTTTTAATATTTATTTATAATTGGAATGTTAACTATATATACATGCAATAAATAAATATACTGAAAAGAACAGAATGAAAAGAAATTAAAATTCAGAGTGCTCCAATAATAATTATTATTATAAATTAAAAAATGCTTTTATGTAATGAATATTAATATTAAAGTAGTTTCAACCTTATCTAGAGTAAGGAATATTCATCAAATGAAAATTTTATATACAAAATGAAATTCTTGATGAAAAAAAAACATTTATACAAATATTCTATTTTGAAATTAATTGTTTACGATAGAATCGTGTACACAATCATTAATTTCAAAGTATTTTTGTAATATTTAGAATTTTTATTGTGATATGTAAAAAAACACATATAACTGTCAACAGACACGTCCGCACACATCAACGCCGTAACAAATGTCATTTTAATTGATGAGTGGCTGGAAAAGCACATATTTTGGGTGTAAATGATAACGCCTACGTATATGTGTAAACTGAATATTTCTGTGTAATAGCAAACAACAATACGTACAAATAGAAATGGAAAATGAAAATAATTAATGATTTATCAGGTAAATTATGGAACACGTTTAAAATGTTTGTAATACACTTCGAAACGCAGTTTTTGATTTGATCGATTCTCAATCATTTCGATTCAATTTGTATTATTAAGGCGGAATATTATGTAATGAAAATGGAGCAATTCGAATTAAATTAAATTTTTATCTGTACTTTTGACATTTAGTCAAAAAAATTTAAATTCACATATATGAGGATTGTTTGATAAGTATGGCAAAAAAGTTCAACATCGTTTTTTTTTTGGAAAAAATCGATTTTATTTCTCTACATTATCTCCATTGAAGGCTATGTACTTTGTTCAGCGAATCTACAAAATTGGCGGCGGCGATGATATCGTTATTAGACGAGAATTACCTCACACCGAGCAAAATTTTTAAATTTAGGAAGAGAAAGAAGTCATGCGGGTCCAAGTTCCGGAGAATAGGGTAGATGAGGAATCAATTCAAAGACTAATTCGTGCAATTTTGCCATTACGAGGGTCGATTTGTGGAAAGGTGCATTGCCTCAACGCTGGTGCAGAATCCCCATGAACTTATTCCAACTCTGTTTTGATCTCGGTGGCCGTCCACTTTTTCAAATAAAACTGTTTTAGCACTGCACGGAACTTGTTTTTTTTTTCAGTTTTACGACAGTTGCTACAATGCTCGCTTCACACATTTGTAGAACGTGAACAACGCGTTGCTTCTGGCTAAAATTTCGCCTATACTAGTTTGAAAATTGACACTTGATAGCCGTGACGTTACCCAAATTAATGGTGACACCTCCTCATAGAAATTTACCAAACTTATCAAACGATCATTTTATACCTTTTTACATTCAATATTGAATCCATTTTTAACAAAATCATTTTTTTTTAATTTTAACACGTTTTATAGTTTTCATTCTCTTTATTTTAGTTTTTTATACTTGAGAATTATTTAATTAATCAGTTATTTATACTCGATTTATATTTTCATATTTATTTGAAAAATTTGGATTTTCTCTCAACTGAAACTACGATTTTTAAAAATGTAGTATGCAAGTAATAAGAAGACTGGGAATGATGCCATTGCTATAGAAATGTACATAGGAAACAATTAAAAATGATCAATGATCATTTATGGAACATTTTTGATTTGAAAACTTTATTCTACTTGTAATTTTCTTTCATGAAAGTGAATTTAGCAACAGTCTTAAAAATAAGTGGCATAAAATCTTTTCTTTCAGAAATTTTTCATTAGCTTCAAAATAATTACATTTATTGATAACTGAAAATGATTTAGAAAAACTATCATATATTATATAATAAACTCGATGAAAAATTAAATATGATATGAAAAATAGGTGTTTTATAATTTTAAAGGGCGTTTAAAATTTTTCTGAAAGATTCCTTGCATGAAGTATATTTTGAATATTCTAAAATAAAAATATTTTACTCACATGAAATTTTCCATTTTTTTTAAAAGTGGACATGTGTTAAAAATAATCTTAAATGAATTGAAGCTTAATGACAATTAATGAAAAATTATGATTTTTCTCTCTTAAAATAGTACTGAATATTGAAGGAGGAATCAAATATATGCATAGCTTATAGCAAAACATTTTTTATAGTGTCATAAATTTAAAATTAATAAAAATTTAAATCTATGCTTTTGAATAATTTTTAAATTTTAGTAAATTGTAAATATTTCATTATAACTCTCTCTTAAACAAATTCATGATTACAATAGAAAATAATTCTGATCCAACTTCGTCAAAAGTTCAAATAATATAAGTCGGCATATTTTATGAGAACAAATAAAAAACTGTTATTTTAAACAGGAATCTTTTTCTGTTATTGAATTTATATAATATAAATGAATTCCATTAAAACTATTGAAATTGATTAATGAACATAATACATAAAATGGAAATCCTCTTAAAATGTTTTATAATGTAAACATTTTCGGTGCCGTTACAAACTAGTAAAAGTTGTAACGGAAAACGACGACAAGTGATTCGAATTCAATGAGATTCACAAGGTCTTCAACTTGTTGCTTTGGAAGTTAATTTCGATATAAATCTACTTTATGGTCAATAAGATCGCAATAATAAACAGCAATTCGATGATACCGATTGCAGCGAGTTTGTCTTTCGAAACCGTGCGCGCCACTCGGTGAGTTATTGTGACAATTTCGAGCGTCAATTCATTATTTTTTATTACAGTTCGCGTAATTTTTATGATCTAGTGTTTTCATTTAATGATTGTAATGTTATATGGTACTAAAAGCGGCATATAAATTAATTAAACAATATTTGTACTAAACAACGATTACACTTTTAATTTATCTCCTAGAATTATATTTAAAACTACAACAAGTCGTAATGAATTTTCGTATAATTTTTGTATTTCGTTCAATTTAAAATGATTTATTATTCTCGGAAGGAAAGAGAAATTTATTTAATATAATTAATGTCATTAAACGACCATCCATTTATCATAATATTATCTTTTATTTATATGATAATTAATACTCTGTTTATACTAAAATATGATTTAAACGAGAATACAGTTTTTGAGCATTATTAAACTTTTAACCAGCTAACTGAGAAATAAATCCTTCTTTAATATTTTAGCACGTGTAAAAGGATGCATCTTGAATGCTATGAACATTTATGGTACTTTTCAGAAATTGATAATTTTGTTTCGAAAAATTTTACAATCAATTTAAAAGATTTTTAATTGATTAATTGTATTATTGTTTTTTGATTATTATTTAATCCATTAAACGCCGCTACTCAAAATCCGTAATAAACCCCGATTATAAGACGACACGCAGTTTTACTCAAAAAAACTATAAAAAAAATAAGTTTACGTTTTAATAGAAAGTAATATATACAAAAATTATACAAATACATATTTAAAACTTGATAGTCTGTTGTTTAAAATGCATACAATGGCGTGCCATCCTGAAATTATGAAGAACCGATTATAAGACGATCATTGTTTTTTAATGAAAATCTGTAGAAAAAACCTGTTCTTATTTTCAGGCCAATACAGTATATATTCTTTTTTAAATTATTGTATTTACGATTTTCAGATGTAAATTTTGATTCTCATTTCTCTTTTGCTAATCTCTTTCTTATATATATATATATAATATATATATATATATATATATATACAATCCACAAACTCATAATGATTTTTTACTGAACAAAATTCATTCACAAATACTTCTCACTGAAATAAATCAATGTATTCATTTCCAGAAATTTCCAGTAATATTTTTTCAAATTTTTTATCTTTTGATCATTCTGTCTGTTCTCCTTGGGTATTCTTTCTGTCTTTATTTATTTTATTTATAGATTATTTAATCCAATATTTGCATTCAGCTTTTACGTTGGAGGTTGTTAAACGTGGTTCATATTTTGAAAGTGGAACATGAAAATGGATAAAATATATATTATTATAGGTACTGTAATTTTCATGAGTTCAATATAGATAGGGAATACGATATTTATGTTTTTGTAAATTTTTAAGAAAATATATTCCATGTACGGTGAACGTACTGATATTTTATTACTGGTTTCTGAGATTTAGTAATAGACAGAGACTTCAGAGAATGGAATTATTTGATTATCAAGAACAACTTAAAATATTTTTTTGCGTCAAAACTTTCTGAGGAACATGATTTATCAATCACTCCAATATCTATTGTGGTTAATTTTTTTATATTTATTATACTCCAGTTAAGAATATCCTTAAGTTAATAAATAAATTATATATATATATATATATATATATGTATATATACATATACGAAATATTTATTATTAAAAACTAAAATATTAAGCAATGTATACGAAAAAAGAGATAAAAATACGAAGATATAAAACTCAGGAAGAAATTATAACTAAATGAAATATTTTTTTGGTTTTAATAAAACTGAAATACAAACGAGAGTAAAATATCTGAGATAAATTTGAAAAAAAGTTAAATTAAAAATTATGTTATATATTTTACCTAAAAAATGTAAGAAGAAATGTTGTAGCTTCTTGCTAATTTAATACAAATTTAATCTGTTGAACAGAGAATGAGAAATGAATCAAATATTTGGAAGAAAATTAGATGAAATAGTAAAAAGAATGTAAGAATATATAGTTTATTGAAATGATTAAATTACTCTCTCTTCTATATACATATATATATACATACACACACATATATGCGTGTGTATGTATATAGAAAGTAAAAGTATTGATAAAAATCAAGATAAAGATTTTTCAAATCTTTATGAACATGTCATCGTCTTTTTAGAGTTAATTTAATAAAAAATAAAACTTTGGTATTTAGTCACGAATGTATTTCAATTACATCAGTGATACTTTATAGTAAAGAATATTTTTATTTATTTGTTTTCTATTTGATTTTTCAGTTTAACCGTTATTCAATTAAAATTGTTGGTAATTAGATTGTAATTTTTTTATTAATCAACTGATTTTAATTTATTTAAAAATGAAATATTTGTTAGACTTGAACTAAATTAATAATTAAATACTTAAAAAATACGATTTACTATGTGATTCATATATTGGAAATAATTTACGAAATTAAATAAAATTATAAATATACACAAATATTTACAATGACTTTCTTAGAAATAACAAACATTTCTTAATTAAATAAATATCTCGATGGCGGAATACTAAAATATATATTCATAACAATATATCTGATTTAAATTTCAGTTAATATTTTTTGACTTAATGTTGATATATGTAAATACCTTTACATTGAAATGAATTTTAAGAATTTTAATAAAGAAAATATAAAATAGTAAGTACGTTATAAGCAAAGATCTTAACAAATATTATTAATACAATGATTTAATACTCTTTGATCATTGAAATTTAATTCCTAGTAACATTTTCACAATTCGGTATTTTTTTTTTGTTTTGTTTGTGGTGTATTCCTATTAAAGAATTATAAATTCATGAAATACGTAAAACACTGGTACGAATGAGCGTTTCTAATTTATTATGCATAACAAAAACTTTTCCTTGAAAAGTTTTACCTCGTTCTCTAGTTGCTTATGGTAAATACACCGTCAGGCCGCAGTCGTTTGTCAAAACAATTGTCAGTCGTACCAACAGCCAACTTTTCATCTCTTTGTGTACCTACATTCAGACGTATTGGTGAGATATGGTTCCCACATGCCATATCTATCTTCTTGACATATTGTACGCTCTCCATTCGTTTTTTTTTACTTGGTTTTTTATGATCATCGGTAGTACCATTCAATTGATAACTATTCGTCTATTTGATTGCTCTTCCTCTTTCTTTGGCTGAAAAAAATATTTCAATATAAATGTTTATTGATGTGAACTTTGTCGCAGTCATTGATTGTACACTAAGTTTTCATTTGATTTAATTGACCTACAATTAAACATCTATTTTTTAATATAATATATTATGATGCTAAAAGGTAATGCATTTCTATAAAAAATGAAAATTGAAAAATATATCAATTTTAAAATAATAATTTTATTCATTACTTTACGAAGAACTAATATTATATTATTATATAACTAATAAACAATGTCTTAGAACTTTTTGACCAAATTTTATTATATATATATATATATATATACATATATTATAAAAGTTTTTTCTATCCCATTTAATACAACATTTTCATATAACAATGAATGTATATGTTTTTATATATACATTTGCTAAATTTAAATACAATATCGATAAAATAAATATGTACTAAATATAGAGGTTGATATGTAATCAAATATTAATTAAACATTTTTGTGTTATAGCTTTAGAGTTTAATTTGTATTTTACGGTTAATGTATACACATTATATTGATCATTTAAAATTAGTTGTTCATTTAAAAATGTGTTGAAGATGTGTACACTGAATTTATAAAATACATATTTACAACGAATAAATAGTTTCAATATATTCCTGGAATTCGTAACGTGTCATAAATATATACCAAAAATATATCAATGATTCTAGGAATATCGTAATATCTGAAATATTTACGTTTATCGATTCGGTGATGGAATTTGTACAATTTTATTTACACATCAACCAAATAATAGAAAATTATGTGAACTGATTTCTAGTTATTTATAATATACATTCCTTTCTTTGTGTCTTGGACAATTTTTTACATAGAAGTTTACATAAAATTATTTCTAGGAAAAGAGATCTCTTCGTGAATAGGATAGAGCTTGCTAATTAAAGTTTTATCTCTAGTATAAGTATACATTCACATCTCACTAGTTTTTTTTCTGTAAGAAATAACTTCACAGTTTTCAACGGAAATTTCATTTTGAACCTCTAGCTGGAAAAGGAAAAGTTTTTTTAAACTTTGTTGTTACAGATTTTATTGAAAGGAAATAAAATTATGTTTCCTTCATGTTCCTATTTATAAACTTTAGCACATAAAATATTATTATGTACTATAAATAGTAGTTATTTTTGGATTATTAGAAATATTTTTAAAGAATTAAATATTTTCATTGAATAGATAAAAATTCAATCTAATTATTAGAAAATATAAATTAAGATGTCAATGTATTATATTTCTTTTATTATTTTTTATAAATAAATCATTTTTTCAAAGACTTAAAAAAATTAAAGAACAAGATAAAAGATTTAAATTATTGAAATGTATTTAGATAAACATGTAGTTTGTTTACATAATTTCAGATATAAATTAAGATAATGCTTCATATGTAAGAATGGAAATAATTTTATGTTCTTTGTTATAGGACAAGTCGTCTTTGTTTAAAAAAAATCAAGTGGTAAGTTTTAATTCAATCTTTTTATTTAATTTTTAATTACTTGGTATTCAATAAATTCGATGAATGAGTTAATAATTGTTTTTTGAATTTTATATATATATATATATATATATATATATAAATTTGTTTACTCTAAGTATAATTATAAAGATATGCTTAAAATGTTTTGAAAAGAAATATTAATTTAATATCGTGAGAACGAAAATAATATGAATTGAAGTTATTGTAGGTTAAACTAAAAGAACGAAATTTTTAAAAGTGAAAATATTTTAAAATACCAGAACTAAGGATATATATATATATTATACGATACGGGATATAAAAAGGACCTTGTGTGTAAAATGATCATTTAGATTTATTCATTGATTCGCAACCCTGAAAATATGCTTAGTGAAAGAAAACAAGTAGGAAACTTTATATTTTCATGATGTCATCTGTGGGTAAACATCGATAAATAAAGAAAACGTATTGAAAAGGAATGAAATCAGTTCCAAACTTTGAAAGTCGACAATTATTTTATTCGTTTTTATGTTGTCTTTTATACAAGACAGGTTTCGTAGCTACTCTATATTTTTTATGTATCCCTAAAGTGAACTAATCAGCGATAACATGAAATTATGTTTTTTAAATATTTTTTTTCCTACAATAAATTTCCACATATCAAGTTTCTTTTTTCACTTAGGGTCATAAACACATACATACATACATACATATATATATATATATATATATATATATATATATACTGTAGTGGTCGTTTAATTTTGTAATATTTTAATGTTCATATCGTACCATTTATAAAAATATTACATCTCGTCTAAATATAAAAATAAACATCCCAGCGCATTTGAAATAATTAATATGAATAATATGTAAATTGAATACTTGTATACGTAAATACACAAACATGGATGCACATGATATTAAATGTATGTATGTGGCACATGTTGGAATTGTCAAGCATATTATGAAATTAATTTATCTCGTAAAATGGCATGTTGGATTTACACAAACTGCCATCTATATAATTAAACATACCAGCATTTACTTTGTCAACTTGAATCTAAAACGAAAGATGTTGTAATGTTCCAACGTTATTTTCAACATTGTATTGTTTACATATCGGTATGAATTTGATTGTATCAGTTATTGAGTTTACTCGGTTTTTAATTTGTGTTCCATTTGTTGTTTTCAACGGATTTCATGCACTAATTTGGAATTAAATAAACATTTACCAAAGTGAAACATGGATTTTCATCATTTAAAATTTTAAAATACAATATGTTTATAAAAATGTATATTACAAATTTCAATCATTTTTTGGAACAAAAGTGTATGTAAATCGTCATAAAATTGATTTAACTGCCAAAAATTCTATTTAAATCAATAATTTTTAAAAATACATTTAATTTCATATAACAAAAAAATAGCATTAAAATAATAATTTTTTTATACATCGTGTGTGATTAATTTGTTACTAATCTTTTATTTGAAAATAATTTTTAATTTAAAAAAATGAAAAATATTGAAATATGTTGTTGCTAATACTGTGATTGTTGCATGTTTTTTTGTTAGTGATTGTATAATTGATTTCATATTTTTTTCTTGTTTCATTTGAGAACAAAACACTTAATTATTTAAAAACAATTATGATTCGCGTTCAAATGGTTTTGAATGAATTGTTTTAAAAATGAAAATTAAGAACAAGAATAAAAATGTCATATCTGTCAAATGTCAGTTTTTAACATATATTTAAAATAAATTAATGTTTGATTGTTTTCCTCTGAACTTTTATTTTTTATCTGCTTTAACCAGTCAATATGTTGCTCTCTATCATCTCTAAGTAATTTTAATGATTTTTTAGAGTCAAAATTTAATACATAACAACACGATAACTGTCGATCAATGAATCTCGATAAATCATTTTTATTTAATATAAGTAAAGATAAATAATTAATCTTGTAATTTTTTCATTATAATTTCATAGAAACTTGTAGCTTTGAATATTGTCTTAACATTGAAATCATTAATAACAATGCTAAAATTGTCATATGGATGTTTAAAATAGAATGAACAGAATCATGTTAAATCATTTTTTCTTTTGTAAAAAAGGACAATAAGCATTTAACAAATATAATGCGAAATAATAAATAGACATCCTAATTAATAAAGTATACTAACAGGTTATGCAAATGTACCTAAAACAAAACAAATAAAGAAATTAAAATATTAATATTAACTTACTGGAATTCTCTCACAATTTGTTCTTTTGTCATTTAAATTTAATTTATCGTACGGGTTAAACATACCGTGTTATTAAAGTAATGTAAAGACGTCTACTTTAATTAAAACAAGGTCTTGGGGTTTATCTGTTCGTGATGTACATTTAAATAATTACTTTTAGGAAGATGGGAATCAGACTATTGAAAAGTAAGTGAAGAATTGAATGACTACAGAAGCATATTCTGATATGTGTATTAATGCTCAAGTGTAGCAGCTAGCAAATTATATAATTTGCATGTTTATCACAGAGATGCATTTATATAATTTTAATTTAATGTTAATTTTACTTAACAATTAAGCATATTATTTAGTTATTGAATAAATAAATTGAATGGGATGATTGCCTACTATTCCAGCTGTATTTAATAAAGAACGGTTATTTACGAATTATAAGAAACCCTTTTTGAAATATTGGTTTTTATTATTTTCCTTTTATATATATATATATATATATATATCTCGAGAGAGAGAGATCATAGAGTATGTTAGTCATATAAAAAAAACTAAATGATATTTTGTTGACATTTGTGAAACGGTTAGGGTTTCCATAATTTTTTTGATATGAAAGTTGTCCATTTCACCGGATACTATAAATCGTATGTTTCATAACTACACATATACCCATTTCAATTAACAAAAAAGTTATGAGTGTTGTTTATATTTCAAATATCAGATATTCTAGTGTATAACCATATATTACCGGTTACTTAAATATACTCTATTTTGTTTATATATATATATATATATATATATATATATATATATATATATAGCTGCTGAATTCAATTATTGAGTCCTTTTGTAAAACATTTCAAGAAAAAGAACATACTGACCTGTAGATATCGAGGGTATCATAACATTAAAATATATGAATAATTTTTTGTTTACATCTTTTTATTATAACAGATGAATGAATGATTTAGAATTTTCCTTATTTTGAGAATATTATTTGCTAACAAAGTCTAACTTATTTAAAATATCTAAATACAAAACGTGTTTTTTTTTATTTTTTGTAATATTTTCAGTTCGGTACACAGTATTCTATTATAATTTTCTCTATCTCTATACACATTATATATATATATATATAAATATATGTGTGTATTTATATATATATATATATGTATGTATAATTTAGTGTGTGCTTAGGACAATAAACCAGGTGTCGCGTGTTCTAAAAAGGAACACATTTTTCTGTATTTTGCTCTCTTCAATTTGTGATGGAAGGTTTCAAGTGATGAATATAGTAAAATTTACATGTACGAATTCATTTAATACCAAGAAATAGAGCGTCAATGTAAAATTAAACATTCTTTTACTTGCTATTTATATCTATCTATCTGTGTATATATATATATATATATATATATATATGTATACATATATAAAAGACGAAAATGGGTATCACTTACGTGATATAATTTATCATGTATAATCAGGAAAAAATCTCCCTCTTTACACTATATTTTAGAAAATTAAAAAACATTAAAATATTATAAAACAAATAAAATATTAATGTTTTAAACCCCTTCGTTCTTTTTGGCTGCCTTGCCCATTTGTCACATATTAAAATCAAAACAATTTCTTGTTAAACAACTCAATATTTTGTTCCATAAAAAAGACAATGTACAGAAAAAATAATAACATTCATATAATGAAAATATCTATCAAAGAAATAAGTTCCAGTGTACGAAAAATACGATTTTATTTTAATACGCCTATATTTTTAATAAGAGATCCGAACTTTATATCAGATAACAAATAATAAATTTTATATTCTAAGAAGTTCAATATTTTGATGTCGTACAATCATTAAGAAAAAATTAACAAAGAATAAAACGAGATAGTAAATATTTGAACAGAGTGATCAATCGATATTGACATATTAAATAACTTCTGTAGATTCATTGTCTCATTTTATTTGAGTTGTATTTAATTTTTTTTTTGCATACCATTTAATAAAATATTTCGTTCATATTTTAATGTATACATAAATGTTCAGTTGGATGGAAAAATATTTGTTCACTTTGCAATAATTCAAAACTGACAGAAAAATTTGTATGTAATAAAAGGTTTTTTGTAGATTTTGTAAGATTATTTATTTGATATTTTTTAATGTTTTATATATATATATACATATATACACGTATTTAAGAAAAAAGATTATTTCAAAATCGTTTTTTGTTTGAATTATTTATTGTTCTAATATGGAAATATATACTGGTCGAATATTGTATTACTATGTTTTTTTCTAACATAACTGGTTGATATACTTTAACAATTTGATATAAAACTTAAAAAGTTTTCAAAATGATTCTGTAATGTATTTTTGATGTCATTAGTGTATCTTGTATGAGTCGTCGTGAAACGTAAATGTTGAAGTTAAAATTTTTATTTTGTATAAATTTTAAATAAAAATAATTAGTAATTACACTAAAAGTACATTTTTTTTAATGTTAGATACATCTAGAAATATGTTTTAGTCACAATGATGAAACCCGTCGCAAATATGTTATTTCTTAAATAACATATATATATATATATATATATATATATATATATATATATATATATATATATATATATATATATATATATATATTAATATATATATGTTAAATAGAATTGTTCAACTTCATGAGAGCAACTAATGTTAGATATAGAGTGTAGAATATAGTTTTTCTTAAATGTATGTTATAGTGTATATTTTTCAAAAAAATAATGTATATATATATATTCTTTTTAAAAGTTGAATTAAATATTGCAAGTATATTTTTTAGAATCGAGTATAAAATAAATTAAAAAGTTTCGATACTAATAATTAAGAAATGTATATAAAGCATTTTAGAAGATTATTGAATAAAAATAAATCCTGTGATTAAATTAGAAAATGACTATCAAAATGAAATTATAGTGTTCCGAAAAAGGATTCAAACATTTTTTTATAAAATTTCAAGGACGCAAAACGAACAAAACAGATTATTATTTGTTCATTCTATCGTATTGCATTTGAGAAAGAATACAGGATTTTCAAAAATATCTATAAATTTATTTAATTCATTTGCAATTATTTCATCACGAGAAAGTATTAAAACAATTTTAAAACATTTTTCAAAGTCGATTGATATTAATTTTAGTCTTTGAAGTAAACACTATATATTTAAACGCTTTTTCTCTTCCAAAAATATAATTCATACTGAAAATATTGCAATTTTTTCCGTACTATTTTTCTTATATTTACTTTTTATTTATATAAATTACTTGGATTTAATGTGAGAATCGATTACTAAGATTTTATATGCTTTTATTTTCAAGAGAAATGCAAATAAATAAAACATTACAAACACAGGCATATATCTAATGTTTTATTATTATTAAAAATAAATTGAACTTATTTTTTCTATTTTTACTGAATTATTTTTTACAAATTGGTATTATTTTAGTGTTTTTTATTTTAAGTAATTATTTTTTCTATACATACATACATACATATATATATATATATATATATATATATATAAAGATAGATAGATGAAAGAATATAATTTTATATAAAATCTTAGTTTTTCTTCTTTTTGATTCTGAAAGATAAAAATGTACCTTTTACATTTATATTAAGAGATTGCTATAAAATATGACTCTTTTCGAATAAATAAATGATACTTGAAGTAAATAGAATTGTGGTGCCTTTATCTCACGAGTTTCATGGCTGCAATGACTCGTACAAGAGTACGTTTACCATGCAATTATAACATCTGTTGCATGCAGATTCATATCATATAAAGCACTTCTGAAACCGGTCGATATATCATAATTATATACTCGGAGTTCTGTGAAGAACAGATAAAAAGTAAATATTCTGGTATTATTGATGGAAGTGAACAACTTAATTTGTTCTTTTTATATAAACATGCACAAAATATATCAATTTTTTCTTTGTATATATATATATATATATATATGTATATATATATATATATGTATGTATGTATTTCTATAGATGATATCTTCGGTATTTTAATCTAAAACTGTCGTGCGTGAGAAGTTATATAGTTCCAGAATGTAAAGTATTTCGTTTCAAGAAAAAAACTGGCTTTCACATTCTGCGAGATAATATTCGTTACTTTTCCACTTTTGAAGTTTTATAATTATGTAAATCATTTCGTCATTTAACATATTTTTTATTATCGTACCTCAAATTTATGTAAATACGTATGTGTTTTGATTTTTTTTCATATTGTTTAATATGTTCTTTTATATACTAGATATCATAATTAGCATGATTATTTGTATCTACAGGCATACCCCGTAGCAAGTAAATTGAAAAATTATTTTTTACATTTCATGAAACGTAAAAACAACAATATAGGACGTATTGAATTTAATTAAAAAATACGATCGGTAATGAATATAAAAAATACATTTCTTTTGAAAAATATAAATTAATAAATTTTGATGATTATATATTGAATGTAAATTGAAGTGAATAGTATTTATGGACGACATTTAATTTTAAGTTGACTTGTATCGAAATCGGAATTTTATATTAAAATAATTTAAAAATTTGTCATATACATTTCTTAAAAAGTATGTATTGTGATGGGAAATAAGGATTATGAAATAACTAATATTTTTTACAAAAAAATATATGAAAATTTTACACATGAATCTTTCTTGTGAAGGCATCGAAAATTCTTTTCTGTTGCTAGTTCAATATAAGAAAGTTGTATGAAGATGTTCTTATAAGATAATGTGATACACAAAAGACTCGTGATAAGGTTAGGTTTAGATTATAATAATAATTATTATTATTGTAAATAAATCTGCAGGCGACCCCAAATTCGGGACAAGAGTTTAAAAAGAACAAACTTTTTTATTCTTAAAAAAAGCATTTATCTAGTTAATCTGGACCAATTATATATTGTTAGATATTTTTTTGCAGTTCCTTACTTTGAAGTTAATAGCATTACCATCAAAATGTGCATAAGCTTAAATGAAAATAACTGCTGAATATATTAATAGAAAAAAATTCTATATTGCACGAGGAATGATTAATTTGCGAAAGTGAATTAAGATATAGCAATAAAACTATAATTGTAAGATACATGATATTTATAGTTTAACAATAAAAATTTCATCATAAATATTCTTATCTTTTTAAAAAAAATTGAACATATATATATATATATATGTATATATGTAATCGGTTGCATTTTTTAATTTTTGTAGTAACATTTTTGATATTCTTTTATTGTATTAATGTATTAGATATTAAATAGTTGTACTTGTTTTTTTTTAAAAAAAAGAGAACCGACAACTTTATGCCTTTAAAATTCACAGGTTTTTGAAATTATTTTTTTAATAAAAATTTTCTTTAAGAACCAATTATTTTACTTGTCAGAAAATTTATGTCTTACTAATATTATTAAAGCTATTATCTAATAATTTAAAACTTTAAATTTGTAGTTAAATTATAAGTCTCTTTGCATCACTTATGATGGAAGATATTTATTTTTACACCATTTAAAAGTAGGCTAGTACAAACGTGTTTTTATAAATTCCCTGGAGCTTCTCAGGCCGAACTGCAAGAAGTGATCGCGTTCAAGGGGCATAAAAATGGCTTCACTTTTAAGTAAAAATCTCCGATGCAAGAGACAATCAGGCTGTTTCTGAGATGCAAGCTGTATGCTTCAGTGTTATTTAACAGGCCGGTTACACAAAAGAACATTGAAAAAAGTCTATTCATATCTTAACTGAAGATTACAGATCCACAAATGAATCACACCCTACACGTCAGAAACATATTTTCATTTCAAAATTCCTAACAACTGACTTTTTTTCATTATGATTTTAGTTTATGCGCATTTATATGGAAATGACATTAATGTCAAAGAGCAGGGATACAGAAAAATATACTAAAATATTTTTACACAAAAAATGTATGAATATGTATTTATCTACAGTATCAAAAAAACTATAATTGTGGAGATTATACAACAAACGTCTCTTCCACTACATTTTTATACTATGGAGGGATATTAAATCATTTCAGAGACAAGTTCAACTATTGAGTTTTGTGGGCTTGAGTTCTGTTTACATATTAATTTTTTAAAAATAATCATTGATAAATATGTTATTGTTGTTATTTGAATAATTATAATACATGGTGTATATTACTGTACGGGAGGGAATAAAAATATAAATTCGAAGGTCATTAAAAAATAGAGGATCGATAGAAGTTGAAATGAAGACGCATGTATATTCATTTATATATATATATATATATATATATATGTATGAATAAATTTAAATAACAAGCAACGATACAAACTATAAAAAGGTTTAGAAATGAAAAATTGACAGCTTTTTAAACGAAGCAGAGAAACATTTATCGATTTTCCAATTTGTCGCGACATAAAAGTATGTGAAATTAAATTACAAAACACACACCTGTTGCCTGGTATGCAAGTAAACGGAGTGTTCGCTTAAACCTTATCGGTGGTATTGAATAATTCAATTTTCTAGTTTATCTCGATAGATTAAATTTAACACTTAGATTATACATTTTTTTATACTTTGCGTACATTAACTGCACTTTAAAACATCAACACTGGATGAAGAACACAAACAACACGGTTTTAGTAAATGTTAATAATTATATTCATATATATATATATATATATATATATATATACATTAATTGATAATTAAAATTCACTGAAATTTATATACATATATTTTATGCAAGTCATTTCTAAAACAAACTATTATTAATCAGAATCAAAATGCTCTATTTTAAAACATAAATATACTTTTAATTATAGACAAATTTAAAACAATGGGAACTTTTTGAAAAAATTCTCAATCAATATCAGTAACCTTTAAAGTTCTTTATGTAATGAACTTGAGAAGAATTTTATATAAAGTTCATCGTATCGTATTGTTAGTAGACGCTGTTTAGATTTTCATAGATAAACAACAAAGAGAAACTGATTTCAATTCAATAACGATTCCTTGTATGTTTTCGGCTTTTAGCAACCTTTGCAACTTAATTGAGAAATTTCATATAATACCTCTTTTAAATATACCTTAATTAGCCATTTGAGAACCGTGATTGAGATTATATATATATATATATATATATATATCAATATTTATGTGTGTTTTTTTAAAACTGACTTCAGTACCGTTATTAAATGAAATTTAATTAACGAATATTTATTTAATTATATAATATGTAGAAATTATAAAGAATGGTGTATATTTTTCAGTTTTAAAATACAAATATTTTATACAACAGCATTTTTTGTATTTAATAAATAATAACCGTTTTATTTTTGTATCATATATTGACATTAACTAAGAGAATAAAGTAATTGAAAATCTGTTTATTCAACTCGAAGTTGAGATATTATTTATAAACTTGAATTTCAGAATTATATTCTTACTTTTGAAAATAAATCTCGAGTAGAATTTCTTAAAAATATCTCGTGGGCGAATTTTAATAACGTCTTAGTATTTAATAGTGGGTTTTTAAAAGAATTTTGTTTGAAAATGTATTTGTTTTTCGGTTTACAATCATCCAATTTCTGTATGGTATTTTCAACATATTTACTTCATATACACTGAAAATTAAATTTTAATAACGTTGTTTTTTACCAAGAAGAAAGATATTTTCTCATTAAGAGATATATGATTTAAGAATTTAAATTCATTATAAAGAGCTATTTTTTTAAACAATTTGTATTATATTTTCTTAACCATAAAATTATTAGAAGTAATTTGTTCATTTTTAATATATATTTGGTCTTAACAAGGAATAGTTTTACAAAATGTTTGTATTCTATAATAGACAAGGAAAACAAACTGAAATGAAATAGTATATAATTATAATAAAATCGTATTTCTGGCTGTAATAAATTTATTATAAACACGCAATTAATTAATAAACATTGAATAAATATTACATCTTGTAGATTTCAGAGAGATTTAATATTTTTGATGTTATGAAAATTCAATGCAAGCATTATTACGAATTTCTGTAATCTTAGCAGGTGAAATTAAACCGCTTAAAAATGAAATTATTACATATTCTTGGAACAAGATACGCCTATGTAATATTTTTCTGTTATGAATCGACTCTACTTGTAACAGAATACATTATTATCACATCAAACTTATTTTTACAATGGACCCTCATCACTGTACTTTAGAGTTTATTAAATTATATTTTATAATTTTCAAAGGCAGCAAAAACGCAGATGATACGATGAAAACACTTCGTAATTATTTATAGAATTTTAATGAGGGCACTTTCCTTTGATGGTTTAAATGAATACATAGGTATTTTTTTATGAAATATACATCCGTTAAGTCAAAAAAATATTCATGTGATTGATTATATGTGCCTGTTTATTTCTTTTTGTAATTTATTGGCATGTATCTGAAATTATTATAGGTAATTGTTATTGAAATGATCTGATAATGAAATATTTTGAAATTCAATTCTTAACTTATTATTTTTGAAATTATGGAATGAAAAACGCTTGAACAGATTTTCAATTTTTATATCATATTATTCTTAAATTTATCTGTAGATTAAAACAATTGTATGAGGTTAAATCAAACGTTCTAGGATAATATTATTGTCTCTGTATATTATGAAAAAGATTGTGTTTCAAGGACTAAAGACTAAAGCCATACAGAGTTAAACAAATATCTCTTGCAGAACTTTCATGTTGACATTAGAAGTCAGCACCATTGAATGTTGTTTTATATTTACAATATACCAGGATATTTTTCAAAGACTTTTAAAAAGTGACAATATTTTTCAAAATTTTTGTCAGAAATTTTTAATGTGTTGTTATAGTCTTTATTAGACTACTTCTAACTTTATTTTCTCAAAAACTCAAAGATCATATTAAAGATAATATAAACCATCATAGTAATTGAGTTCGCTTTGAATTGATTTATAAGACAAAATGAATATATTGTAACTGATTTCAAACAAATAATTCAGTATTTTTGTATTAAAAAATTAATCACAACGATGGTAATGTTGTGCGGAGAAATTTTTAAAAATAGATTGTGGATAAATAGAAAAATAAGTTTAAAACAAATTTTAATTTTGTTTGTATGAAATCTTCTCAGGAGCATTTTGAGTCATCCTCAATTTAGTCAATCCTTGGTGTAATGTAATTCTTTCAATGTTAAAATGTAAATGTTATTATTTATTATAGTATATTATTTGTAGATATTTATATTCCCAAACGAACTTTTTTCAAATCATAAATCACAAAAAAATTCTGATCAAAAATTTCCATAAATGATTATTGATCTGTTTTGATTGTCCTTTATGCTAATTTTGATGGTGATTTCATAATCGACAGAGCATTAGAGTGCAGATAAATGTTTATTGTCCGTATTCACAACTGTAGTATGATATTTATTTATATTAAAATAAGTATATATGGCATCGAAATTATTATAAAATAGTATTAAAATTTATAAAATTGGTAATAATTAAAAAAAGAAACAAATACATACAAATATATTTTCTTGATGTATCTATAGTTACACTAATAAAATGAATCATTTATCATAAAACATTAAATCGTCATACATTTTTTGTAATTTAAACATTCAAAAACTGTTTTTGTTCATTATGAGATACTTTTATGGATTTCAATTACAATAGTATTAGAACTTTATGCATGATCTCACGAAAAATCTTCGATATTAATCAACTAGTTTAGTACATTCTTATTATTCTCAGTTATTTGATGTTAAGAATTAACAAAGGAGGCGATTGAGGAGAGAAATTGTTTGAAATTCACAGGAAACTTTCTCGAAATTCTCTTATCTTGAAGATCTAACCTTGTCATAGGTATACATCATTTAGTGTAAGATATGGTTTTATCTTTTAACAATATTAATCTTTTTAGTTCAAGTAGTGCTGATTATTTTTCAAGAAGTGTATTCATTAAATATTGTATACAAGCAAATAGATCACTGTTGTGATTTTTGGACCTATAAAAAGAATTCATAGTAGAAAATACCAACCAATCATTTATAAATTTGGGAGAATAGGTCATTTGACAAAAACAAATAATTACTAAGTTTCCTATTTTTAAACATAAATAATTTTCATCTCACTGTAGTATCAAATTCAAAAAGGGTTCATCCATCTGATCAGAAAGAAATGATGAAAAAATTGTAAAACTGTAAAATTTATCGTTACCTGATAATTTATAATACTTTTTTAAGCTTTTGTACTTTTTTAAAACGATGGAACTATAAATGATTTTCATTATTTAATTTAAGTTTTAAGGAAATTTTTTATTATTTAAGGTTCGGGTCGGACTCTAAAGCTTTTAATTTCTCATTATATATATATATATATATATATATATATATATATATATATATATACATAATTCAGTTATTTATTAACGCGAGAATTATTAACTAATTTCTGTGTGAAATCGGTTAATCAAAAACATGTATTTATAAAAAAATGCCTTGTGAAAGATCAAAAATACTTGAAACAAACGCATGTAACTAATACGATAAGCAGTTGATACAGTAGTATAGTACAGTATTAGCAGTTAATATGTCGAAAGTTCAGTTTGTAGATTAATTCGTTTTCATTAAAAAAATGATGCAGTACGTCGTTCATATGGTTTGAGGTAGTAATAAACACAACCAAAATCGATAAAAGTAATAATGTTAAACTGATACTTTATGTTGACGGTTCTATGATGGATTGGATTTCAGTGGAGGTAAATAAAAATTCGATAAATATTTCAATTGTGTTACGTATCGTATAAATAAAACGTTTTTTTTTTATTTTGGTAAAATTAGAGAGTAATTTGAGTTAAAATAGACATAATACATATATATATATATATATATATATATATATATATGTTCATATATTTTTAAAATCATCAAAGAGAATTGATAAACATAACAAATATAGCATTATTGGCTTCATATGCAGGATCATTAATAAAGTATGTGTAAAATGCAAACAAAACTTTATCAGTTTGCCAACAGTTAGTTTATTTAATTTTAAACATGTACAAAATTATTTGTTTAAAATAGTGTATTTGTTTATTTTTGTTTTATAATTATTTCTATGTTAAAAAAGGTAAATTAGTTTCAGTAAAGAATAAAAAAAATCGTTTTGAGTTAAGAGTAAATGTTTTCATCTGGAAAAATTATGTAAAGATAGAAATGTGAAGTCTCATTTCAAACAGTAAATATGAAATAAATAACAAAATTTCTTTGAATAAAAAAATTATGTTAATAAGGCAACGTTTTTAATATGAAATAAATAAAAGTTTTTACTCGAATTTATTTTTAATATATTCTTTTGTAAAATAAACGTCGTTAAAGAAATTGATTTCCTTTTGTATAACTAAAATACTTTTGGTATATATTCATAAGTTTGTATTAAAATTCAGTTCACTTTTCATACTTAAATTATCATTACTAATGAAATTGTGATGAATAGTAGAATAGAGTAATAAAAGCGAAAATTACAGTTCAAAGTCGATCATATTTTATAATGTTCGTTAAAAAAAGTACATTTCAAGCAATAATAAGCGTATATATTGATATTGTTTTTCAATAAAAACCAAATAAAACGAAGCTTGAAAACTTTCACTTAAATTTGACGTTTGACGTTATAATACGTTACAAAATGTATATGAAGAATTCAAAATCTGTATAGTAAGGATTTACTTTTTATTAGATAAATATCAAAATTAATTAATTTAGTCAAGAAACGAATATCATTAATTAATCTTATAAGAAAAGTTTTTTTCTAGAATATTTTTATATGAATTATTTTCATACTATATGATCTAACTAGATGAAACTAATTTAAAGTTTTTGAAGATAACTAATGTAATAAATATTTTTTTAATATTTTCTCAATGATTATTTTCGCTTGGTATTAGCAAAAAAGAAATATATATTTTCTGAACTAAGATTGGATATATGAATACTATATATATATATATATATAACATTAAAATTATATATTTTTTATCAACTACAAGATAGCAGGTAGTGTAGTAAGTAAAAAAGGTTGTTTCCAAGAAAAAATGAAATATATTTTTCACCAAACTATAAAAACAGGGAACATTTTTTTAAATATAAATACAACTTTCATCAAACTTTATATATTTCTTAAATTGTGTTTTTTTTTTAAATTTATTTGTAAAGTTTTAATATATGTTTCTATCTTTAATTTGAAACATTTTATTTTGATTCGAATGTGAATAAATTTATTTACATTTTGTAATAAGTGAAGAGTAAATTATCATTGCGTTCTCAGAATTATCACGTCGCACAAACAACTATTAATTGATATTTAATTAATTGTTTAACACTTGTGATTAAATTAAGTATGTTTTGTGAAAGACAAAAGAACATATTTATGTAAGATTGAATTCTTCTCAAACTGATTTTCTAATAATTCGATTGGATAGAATTATAAATTTATTTTTTCTCAATTAATTCAGAAGTTTTTTTTTTAAGATGAGATATTTATCTCATTACATTTTAACTAAAATCAGAATGAACTTGTTTACCTGTTTCTATAAATCCACAAAAATATATCTTGACTAAATTTTCCTTTGGCTTTTATAAATAATTTAAATAGAATAAAACCTTATAGAAATTTAAATCTTGCCTCTAAATCAGGTAACTGGATTTCTTAAGATTTCTAAATGAATATCAAGCTCGAAATGTGTTTTAAATTAATTAATTTGTCTCTTGAATGTACATGTATATATATACACATATACATATATATATGCATATTATATATATATATATATATATATATATAAAATATAAAGCGAATGAGAAGATCAATAATAGTTACAGAAACATTTATAATAATTTTGATTTAAATAACCTTAAAAATAAATTGTTATAATTTATTATAGATACTCAAATAATATATACTTATAAACTCAATTATATCAAATCATATATATGTACATATATATGAATGTATATATATATATATATATATATGTGTGTGTGTGTGTGTGTGGCGCGCGCTGGTGTAAATTTGTGTTTAAATAAAATTTGATGTTGATTTTTCTTACTATACCACATTTTCGATTGATATGAGTTTTATGATAATTAAAAAATCTAATTACAAAGTTTGTGGTTCGATTACTTAACAAATATGTAAGTATAAGCAATGTCGGTTATAAACCTATTAATAACCCTTCAGCAAACATCAATCAGTTGCAGTCAGTTTCGACCGCTCAAGGCGGTTATAAGAAATTTCCACAGGGACTAGAGTCAAATCGGCAATAAAGTTATACGTGTCCTTGTTCATGTCGAATGTTCCACTAATGTCATTCTGTTTCAACGAAACGTCTCATATATAAGTAGACGAATCTCGTAAGTATATTTAGTCGAAGGTAGACGAGCTTCGGTTAATATAGGTACTTACGAATTATTAAAGTGGCATCTCGTTTCAATCATGAGCTAGTAGTATGATATACATTAAAACCGCAATTGTTTGTATACCGTAAGACTCCTAGCGTCGTAAGTATATTATTACAAAATGTTTCCAAGTTCTGGAATTGTTGTTTTAGGGGAATTATATGTTCGGATGGACTTTATAAAACTCTTATTACTTTGATACTTGATATGAACTTGTGTCTCTTGTAATGTTTAAATGTCACGAACTACCTGAATGTATAAATTTTATCTGATGACAGACGCTTTATTATAAACTGTCGAATATTTTGTATATTTTACTTTCTATATTCGATAATGAAATATAATCTCTATTATGGTTTTATTAAATTCTTTATTTATTTATCACGCATTCTAAACATACATGCATACATTTATACACACACACATATATGCATACATAAATATATATATATATATATATATATAGGATTAAATTCCTTCTTTTATATCGTAATAAAAAGTTTCATTTTTTAAAATAATTTATATCTTCTTAAAAATATGTTCTTAAAATTTTTAAATATTTTGACAAAATATTTTTAAACAATTGTTGATATTTGTTGAAAAATTTTAATCTCTTTGTTTAAAAAACTTTTTTTAAGCGATATTTGGGTAATTAATAAATAAATAACGGAGAAAATATAGAGAATAAAATAAATTCTTTCAAATCAACACGGAAGCTTCTCATGAGCGATTCTTGTTGTGTAAGGTGAAACATTGTCATGTTGAGAGGGGTTATAAGCTTTATATTGATTAAATATTTAAATTTTTCTTTTAATTTCCTGTTTAGTCTTTCTACTCGTTGATAATAAACGTTTGTTATGATTGTTGTACTTGTTTGAAGTAACTCAAATAATACAAATGGAAAATTAAATAGGGCCTAATAATTCAAAGAGGCATTTGATTTGAAAAAAAAATACTTTAACTTATAAATTTAACTTATTTTAAATTTATCCTATTGTGAACTCTATTTACAATTTGATGCAAAAATGACTTCTTGGTATTAAATGTAAAGAGCTACATGTATTCATTCGTTCTTCTGTATTGTTTGGAAATACTTTATGCAGAGTCTAAATACTAATTCATTTAAGGATTCATTCCTTTATTCATTTAAGGATTTCATGCACAACATAATTTGTACTTCATTAGTTTTTGGTTTGACCCTTTTATCTCTAAGAGTGAAATAAGAAATTTGTAAAAAGTAAATTAATCAAATTTATTAAAATAGTTCTTAGGAAGATACTAACTCTATCATTCACTGCCTGAAACTTAATTCAAAATAACACAGTTCATTAAAACAATAGATTAATCTCTAGTTCCCAACATATATATATATATATATATATATATATATATATATATATATATATATATATATATATATGAAATGTATCTTAAACTGAAGGATATAAGTAGACACTAAATGTATTAAATATATTGTTTTTAAAAATTCAAAAAGATGAAAATTATATACAATTTGTCAAGCGAAATAAATTTAAATCAAAAAGAAATATTTTATGTACTTCTTTCTTACATTTGCGATAAAAAATAAACAATTAAAAAAAATCTTTATTCAGTTGCGAATCTTCCGAAGGTAATGATGATATTAATAAAAATGTTATATACATAGAAAACTCTTGATAAATTATAATTTAGTAGTATCGTTATTAAGTCATGAATCAATATAAATTTATATTATAATTTTTTGCTCTAAATTATAAAGAAAATGAAAGTTTTTTTTTAGTGCAAATTTAATGATATTTCATATCAGTATACATAATTTCGCGTACATAAAAGCGTATCTAAAAATTTATGTACGGAGGTTTAAATTAATAAGAGTCTTAAAAATGAAGTTTTTTATTACTGTTTGGAATAACTAATTAAATTTAGATTTAAATTGATTTTTTTTTCTATAAAGAACTTTGAAGAGATACTTATTACCTTCTTTCTGGGCATGTATCCGTTTTTTAAGCACATTATATATATATATATATAGGTGTGTGTGTGTGTCCTTAAAAGTGCATCATGCACAAAAAGAAGGTAACAAGTATCTCTACAAAGTTCTATATAGAGAAAAAAATTAAAATTTAAATCTAAATTTAATTAGTTATTCAAAATAGTAATATATATATATATATATATATATATATATATATATAGATATATAATTGGACGGATGATTTTTTTAGTAAAACATTGATTAGTTTTAATATTAATAACATAATATATTTTTTTAACTATATTATTATTGCAATTTCCGTAATGTCTAATTAAAACTCATTTTTTTAATTTAAAATTATAAAATAGAAATAATATATGTATATATATACATATAAATATAAATTTATATATATATATATATATATATATAAAAATAATTATGTATATAAAGTAGATTATTCTTTTTAAAAAATTAAACAATTATCTTGTGTCATCCAGATTTTGTTTAAAATTGTAAACAAAATGTTCATACCCGTTATACCTGAAAACATAGGTAGTAAAAGTGATTAAATATTGAAAATTACTTTTTGTAAGTTGAGATCAAAACTGATTGCTACATTAATGAGAATCGAGAGTAAGGTTAATGATTGTTTTTTAATTATTTACAACGTATTTGAATAGGTGTTTCGGATATTCACTGAATAAATATTGCACACGTGTCCGTTTCTGCTTTTCAGGCTCCAATTACTAACAACCGTTAAATTTTCAATGAAAAACGTCAATATCATTTCTCTAAAAAAAAGTTGAATTCAAAATATGCTTTTTGTGTTATCTCTTTCATAAGCACTTCAATGAGTCAACCTTTGTCATTTTATAAATAATTTTATGTCGACGAAAAGTAATCGATTTTTCGAAACAATTCCATCTACAATGCTGATAAAACGAAAACGTACACATAAGAGAGAATGTGTGTAAAGAGAGACAACGCGTTCTAATTTCACAAAGACGTAATTAAAATCTACGGAAAAAGCGTACATGAGCGCAGTCTCCCTAGCCCGCATGTAAACGACAGACCATGAAATGTGTGGTCATTTATAACGCCCTTCCTAGTGGTGACTGTTTTTTTTTTTTTTTTTTTGAATAAAAATGACACCGAACTCATTTGCTCTGCGTAAGAAAAGAATGGGGTCAACGTGCCGTCGTTTCGTCATAAATAAATTGTCATAATTCATATTATATTATACACTCGTGTGGTTTGTATTTGTTTGAAGATTTCGTCTGGTGTGATTTTCTTTTTTCATAATAAAGAGAATTAGGAACGTAATTAATAATTACGACGTATATTTATTTTATTTAATTATCAAAACAAAACGTGTTCCATATTTCATTCAGAATTAACACATATATAAATAATAAATTTGTTTTTTTTTTCAATGAGATGCTAAATAAAATTTATCAAAACTAACAATTATACAACAGCTTGCAAACAATACGAATTATAGATAATTTTTTTATTATTCTTTTTTAATAAAGAAACACTCGTGTCGTTTACAAGTATTGTTCTTGTATATAATTTATTATATTTCTTCCTTATTTTTATCCGCATCTGTCTTTTATTTTACTCTGATTATTTTATGTACGATAAGAAAAGGATTTGTTTATTTTTTAAACAAATTTTAATAAAAGTAAATTAGAAAATTAAGTTTGAAATTTCTTTCTTACATCGATAGTTTTGACTTATCAAGAATTTCAATTATGTACATTGTCAAAAATATATACAATTTTAATTTATTTTTTCTAAAATTTTTAAGGATTTTTCTGAACCTTTTAATACATATAAGTCATGGCTCATAAAGTGTTTTTTTATTCATTTTATTCACATAGTTTAAAAATGTGTTTTCATTTAGTGGATTGATTTTGGAAACGTTGAAGAATTTTTAGTGGTTTCTGTTATAATCATATAACGAGATTGTCTTTCAAAGCTTCAGGCTATTTAGATAAGAAAGCACTCTCTTACTGGTAGGCGAGTCAGTACTTTTCAATTTATAGATAGTATCCATCAAAAATGTGATCAAACAAATACAATCACATATAATCGCTGAAAGAAATAGTTCTAGTCAAATCTATAATTACAAATCGTAATAACACGAAATACGTGTAGGAAGAATTCAAGTATTTTCTTCCAGAAACAGTATTGCTTCTTTGCGATATTGAATGAGTTTAATCAGAAAATTTTATGAATTAATTGTGTTCAATATTTTGTTAGAAATAAAGACTGTCTGTTGTAAGTGAGGAAAAGTAAAATAAAAATTCTGATCGACTATTATAAAGTTTACTAAACATTTACTAAATATTTTATAATAATTTTAAAATGATATCCGAATATTTGCTATAAATTATTCTTTTTTACAATGAACACAATAATATCATTTGGATAAATTGTAATAACAGTTATTTTGGAATTTTGTTAAAATCTCAAATTTATATGAAACTGTTCTTGTCACTTGACATTGTTGATTTTTAAATTTTAATACAATTGTATACTTTTCATTTTATATTCTTAGATATTTTCATTTTTTGGTGTGATTAATTTTGTCGTGTACAAATGTCAGTAGCTATTTTATTCTAGATATGCGTTACTTTAATACATTTTTAGTTTAATATGTTTTTTCATGTCCAATTAATGTAAACCTGAAAATACTTTTTTAATGATTATAATTTATATATTAATAATGAATTAAAATTTATTCATAAAATCAATTAATTATTAATTTTTTATATTATTCTATAATTTTACTGCTAAGAGAGATTACTTTTTATATCATATATTGTTCTATTTAAATTAATAAAACTTTTTATTGTATTGAAAAATCTGTTAACTATTAAGTGTTCATAAACAAATGAAAAAATACAAGCCTGTTTGCTATAACATGAAAATATTCCAAAAAGAAAGCGACAGAATTAAAAAATAAACAAGAGAATTATTTTATTTCTTTTAAAATTAATTATTTTTTTATAATCAATTTAAATTTTTTCAATCATGATAATTAAAAAAAATCAATTAACAAATAATAACAATACATTTCAGTGATGTATTGTATTTGAATAAAAAAGTAAATAAAATTACAGATATTTTGAAAAAGACAACCAAAAGAGAAAGGATACGTCTCTGTTTCTGACTAATTTATTGATAAGATTATAATTTGATCTACGATATAATCGTTTTTGTTGATTAATGTGTTAAAGTTTAATTTTCTGACATCTTTTTTTGTAAACAACCACGTGGTTCGTAATTGTATTTTAAAATAATCGAAGAATAATATACATACTATACTGTAAATGAAATTTTACCGAATTTTACATGAAGGTCAGAGGAAAGTTTTTAAGTAATCAAACTATGATATTGAAAAACAAAAAAAATTTGTACGAGGGGAAAGTTTGCTATTGTGCAGAAGAAAAGGTATTCTTTCGTTTATACACCATACAAACATTACAACATTTCGACGAATTTTACTCATTTTATTTCATACTATTTTCAAAATAAAAATACTGGAATATTCGTTCATCGGCTCTGGAAGTGTGTATACATTTCAGTGTAATAATTGTTAAACATAAACAAAATTTCAGTTTAGAGTAGAGAATTTTGTACGTACATGTTTAGAACATAAAGTTTCTAATTGAACATTTAAAGTTACTAACTAAATTTATAATTAAATGTTATCATTCATTATAATGAAATATATAACTGTCACAAGAATCACTTTTGAATGATATACACAATTAAATTATTTAGACATTGAATTAGCTTTGTGATGTATTTGTTGTATAATGTGGGTGTTCGTTGTTTGTCAAATCAATATAAGTTGACATTTTGGTTCATGTTGTTCACTCTAATTGTATAAAGCAGATATACAAATTAATTCATAAATTTATGTATCTGCATACAAATATTAAATACATGTAATATATAATTTAAATTGAATATTAATAACGATTTGATTAACAGTACGGTAGGATTATATGTATTAAGTAAAAAAAATATCTTATTTCGAATAACTTCCTCTAAATATAATAACTTGTATAGACAGATACGTCTTATATAAACAAATAAATATAATACGTACTCAAACAATACTAAAGTACAAAATCAACAATCAAGTCAGTTATAACGTCTTATAATATTATTAACTGAAACTAATATTTATTAATTTATACGTTAAGTACTAAAGCTGTTTGTGGATTAAATAGTGAGATATTTCTTAGGAAGGAGATGTTATATATTTTATATTGTATTGATAAACATATTCTATTTATGGTATTTAGTAGAATATTTATATAAACAATATTAATAATTGACATTTACACTTCTGTAAACACTTCAAAAAAATATATTTTTATATTTAGATTTCTGTGTAATCTGAATTGAAGGTGTGTATATATATATATATATATATATATATATATGTATGTTTATATATATACTCGTATATATATATATATATACCTTAATTCAGATTACACAGAAATCTAAATATAAAAATATATTTTATAGAAGTGTAAATGTCAATTATTAATGTAGTTATATGTATATATATATATATATATATATATATATATTTACGTGTGTGTATGAGTGTGTAAAAAATTAAAAAAGCAGCTTTGTTAAAATAAACTAATATATTAAAAGAAATAAATCATTACATATATATTTTTTATTCGAAAACAGACAGATATTAATTTTCAAATTGATAATTATAATTAACCATGACTCCACAGTTTAACAAAATGCAATATCAAATAATCATAAACACACTTCAAGTTTACACTTTCTGCTATTAACATAAATATTAAGATAACCTTTCCATATCTATCGAAACATTAGTCTGTAATATGTATTGATATTTTTATTGATTCTTCTGTTTATTAAACTTTAAGTTATTTTTCTTGCTAGATAGAAACAATTGTTTAAGGAACAATAAATGTTAAATATAATAAGTTAATTTAATCCACACATACAATCATATGTGTATATATATATATATGTGTGTGTGTGTATATAAAAAAAAATGTGTATGTAAAAAAATGTCTTTTTAAATGTATAATAGTTTACATTTAAAAATACTTTTTTTACATTAACTAGTAATACAAAATTCCCACTTATTAATGTTTACATATGGTATTAAAATTCATTTTGTGTTCAACAATGCTATAAGTCTTTGGCGAGTGAATTGTAATATCGTCACTCATCCGTCCACTTTGAGAAATTTACTCTGTCAGTATGCAAAACTTGAAACTTCCCCTTTCAATTATAATATTGTTTGTATGACACGGCGAGTTTCGAACACCCATCTGTGTAATTCACTGTTTTCTGTGAACGTTGACAAACAAATTATTCTGTGTGCGAACCGCTCATCTCATCGAGAATACCCATAATGTTATTTGTGGTCCATTGTAAATAACCGCGGTTTGCAGGTAACTTGATATCGGCGGGCGTCAATCACTGTTTAGAACTGTTAACGTGCGTTTCACTATTAGAAGTTCTGAACTGTGTTTTTGTTCAATACGAGTTTTACTTGTGAACGTTATCGCATCTCAAGAGCCTGAATAACTTTTTAAAAGTACTCAACAGAACATGGTCAAGTGTAGATATATAAAAAAGAAGTGAAATAGTCGTGAACGTGTAGACAAGTTTACTTGAGAATTTGTTCGAATTTATTTTTGTGTGGGTAGAATTTGTACTTAAAAATTTAAGAATGACCTTCTATCTATCAATCTATTTATCTATATATCTATATATATATATATATATATATATATATATATATATATATATATATATATATATATATTATGTCAGTTTAAGTATATTTTTTTGACAAATTGAAGAACTGGGAATATTTCAATTTTTATTCAGCTTCTAAATAAAACTTAAATACAACAAAACTTTTTACAAATGGTAGTTTTTTCCTTCCTAGAAATTGGAGTCTAAATGAACCAACAACAATTTACTCTTAATGTGATACATTCAAACCTTTATTTAAAAATCTAAGTAGAAATTTGTATAACGAGTTATAATTTTCATAATTTGTTAATGTACCATATTTTCATCTAACACTAAATTTAAACTTTTTTTATACAAAATTTTGACTTAAATTATTTTACTATATTTGCTATTTATATATATATATTATATATATATCGAAATTTGGTATACTTAAAATTAAATGTTTTAATAAAATAAAATTCTATTTTTACTTTTATTGCACTAGGATAAAATTATATTTGTCACTTTATAACTCTAGACATTATGGATAAATTTATTTTCAAACATTAATTTTCAGTATCCACAACCATGAATATATTCCGTTCATAACCTTCAATGGTTAACTATTTCTTAGTATGAAAAAAGTTTATATGCATTTCAATGGCAATTATACAATCTTCAGAGCATAAATGAATAGAAAAGATCTCATTTTCTGGAAAAAATGTTAATGTGCACAGTGAAAATTCATTAATGAAATTATTGGATTCTGTTTGATTTCAATGAAGATAAAAAGTAAATATATTGTTTGAATACAATATATTATGCATTTTTTTAAACGTGTTTACCATTCCTAGGTCGAGAAAACGTTATAACAGAACATTAATTGTTTTGATCGCAATTCATTTCAAGTATGACAGAGTTTGTTGAACACTCAGTCATACTTGAAAGCAATCGTGAATACAGAATTTTTTTATGGAGATTAAATTTCATCTAATGAATATTTTTCAAGTCTACTGAAGAATTTTTTTTTCAAACTGTATATATATATATATATATATATATATATATATATATATCTGACTTTCTATACTTTACCTTTCATTTAAAACCGTTCTAGACAAACGTAAACGAAACATATACAGCTTACAATAGTCTATATTTAATTTTAATACCAGTCAGTGTTTTCACTTTATCAGAAATCTTTTTTTTTGTTCAACAATAATCAGAGACCGTCACGAAAATATCTTTGATGATGCTAGTAGACGTTAGGAAAACGATAAAAAATTGTTGCCTTTAAAAAAAATGTTCAAATATGTTTCTGATAGAATTTTTTTATTTTAGATAAATAGAATATATATATATATATATTTATGTATGAGAAGTGTATGTTTTAAAGTTATGTTTATATAATAAATTTTTTTCTGAACTACTATTAAATATTGATCGTTATTGAAAATATTTTTAAAGCAAAATTCTAGTTTTTAAGACAAATAATTCTGCAAATTTATTGAAATTGTTGAAGATAAAAGCGTGTTATACAAAAGTGCTTTCTGAAAATAATCGTATATCTTTAGAAAGAATTCATTAATAATAATTTATTTAATTTATTTATATCTGTTTTCATTAATTACATGAAGCTCAATCATATTTATTATCTTTAAATAATTGACATTATTTTAAAAGTTACTGACGAAAAAAATATTATGTAACTGATAGATTTGAATTTTTTACTTGAGAAAAACATAATGTACATTTTATTTGAAATAAACAGAAATATTTTTTTAAGTACTAGGGTGCTCTGCCCTCTACTTGTAAACGCTCGTCGATCCCCGGAGGGGGGTTTGCCTCTTGACCGCTGACGCTCGCTCTCCCTTAACAAATAACAAATTTACAAATTATATGTATAAATAATTTGCATTAAATAAGTCATTTTTTCTTACTGGAAAAGTTTATAAAAATTAACAACAAAATACAGTATAAAAATGTGTAACAATTTTTTTACTCTAATAATTCAGTAAATACAATATTTTGAAAAAATGTCATCAGATTTACAATGAAATCGTATACACCTCTTTCGTTGTATAACGTGAAAGAGAGAAGGAATTGGCGATTCCATCATTTACAAAGTACTAAGATACTTAGAAAAAAATTATATCTAATAATATTTTGTACCATTGGTTAGAAGTGACAGTTATCAAATGCATATGCCAATGTCAAAATCATCAATAATAAATTATTACGCTTTTTGATATTTTTTTTAAATGATTGTGGAAAAAGTCAAAATTCAGTTATCAATCTAAGTTTTTAAAATGTATATATGTATATATCTTATATTATTGCAATTATCCTATTTATAGAAAGAAAATCCGCTTTTAGATTTCTATCAAATTTATTTTATTTAAACGATTGCATATCTTTCTTCCACAAATTTTCAATAAATATCTGATATGCCTTCAAACATGTTATTGTTATGGATAGATTTAGATAGAAAAACATCCATGTATAGACATAGAACTTTCATCGTTAAGACTTCATATTATTATTTTTTAGACATTTTATAAGAGTGGACTTAATCAGAATGTTGTTTGTTTCGCTGTCTTATAAAACCTCACGGTTTATTTCCATTTGCTTGAAAACATTACGTATGAATTAAATTATTTTAAGCTATTTACAGAAAGCATAAACACATACAGTTCGAAGAGTAATATAGTAAGGTTCAGAGCCATATAGACATGCTATATTTCATGTTTAAATACGATACGAATATTTTCAGTTTTTAAATATTGTCTATAATATGTAAATAATGCTAATTAATGATACAAAATTAGTTTAGAGGCGTGGAAGAATGACTTTTTCGTTTTGTTAAAGTTCAGTATATCAAAATTGACAAAAATATAAACTCGTATGTCCCGGTATATCAACTGCTTGTATAATTTTTTGTACTTAATACTTTATATTTTCTATATAATAGATTTCGAATAAATAATTGAGAAGGAACCGTTAAGATACAAGAGGGTGTTCTCGATTGATCGTGCAGTAAATTAACCACGTGCATCAGAACAACCCTGTCTTAAAGTTTCTCCTTGAATCAATATATCTTGATGGTTTGGAACTGTGCGGTCAAAAATTACGCATTTGAAAACCTCTTGTGTGAAACGGTTTTTAGTTCGAAAATAAAATGTTAGTGCAAATTGATTTTAACAATATATTTCGTAGTTGAGAAAATAAGATCTTTTTAAACAATGAAACAGTTTACATTCTCATAAAAATACCTATAAGTAAGTGGTTAAAATTGTGTATTTCAGATTTATATAAAAAAAAACATCAATTATTTTGGAGCGTACTTTTGAACCAGAAGTAATATTGACAGCTTTTAATATATTTTAAACACTAGCTAGTCTAAGTCTTTATATAAAAATATCAATCACGAAAATATGGATTTAAAAATACATAATGAAAAATATTGGAATTAACATATTGATTTTAAAAAATATTGATGTTCAAAGCTCATTCCTAATTTCATGATTTTGTTCTAAGACCTGTTATATTTTTTGGTTTTCAGTCAATAGTCTGTATTATCTATCGACTGTGTTGAATCTTTTTAACAATTCCTGTTTATTTCGATTCCATATTCATTAATTTTGTTATAATTTCTGTTCGCTTTTACCGAAATTATATTTTTTTAGATATCTATTTGCATTTTTAGTATGTACGTTTATAAGTTTCTTTGTATTGTCTCAAGTATTTGAAAGCTCTGAATTGTAAGAACCATCTATGAATTTAGGATCTATGATTTATTTCCATGAGAAAAACACATGTAGAATATATTAATAAAGAAGTTTCTCTATTAAAGTAATTGAAATCCTTGGTTTAAATATGGCAGATTTTTGATAAAACGAACTTCATTTCAATTTTATTTACTTTTATCAACATTTTTCTGATTTCTGTAACCAGTTTATTTTTTAGGGCGATTAAAGCATATAATATTAATTAATTTCCTTAACCAATTACAAAGTTTCATTAATAAATTGTATTAATTAAACATTCTTCATAGGTGCTTAAAATTCAGTTTCTTTTATTTAGATCTCTAATTAAATATATAAAATTTTCATTATTTTGCTTTGTAAGAGATATTTTATAATAAATTCATGCAATTATTTAATATTTCTTTTTAATTTTGTAGAAGATTTGCAAAAACATTTTTTATTTATATATACATACATACATACATAGATATACACATACATAAATACAAATCTACATATATATATATATATATATATATATATATGTATATACACGGATATGTATGTGTTTGTATAGTATAATTTATGAAATTGTGATATAATGGTTATAAAAACTAACTATAAGTCCCAGTTCTAAATTATATTAAAATACGTTTGAATTAATTATGAACGTATGTTACCTATGTTACAAAACCTCTTAACAAATGACACAGTTTGAGCAATAAATACAGTCAGTGACGCAGTTGGTAGCGAAATGAGCTGTCACTCGACGAAAGATTAAGCTACAAATCCTATGTTTGCTACCTGAAAAAGTGTGAAATCCTTTAATTATTAAAGGATAATGTTACAAGACTACCGAAAAGGTCGCGTTACGATATCAGATATAAGACTATTTCTGTTGTAATTAAAAAAAATATATATGCTCCTTATCCCATTTCTGTGTACGGTTTATTTTTAATTTCGTGAATTATCAGTATATATATATATAATATATATATATATATATATGCATAAGTGTGTGTATGTGTTTTGTATAAAAATGTATCAAAAAAGGAATATTTTACAAATATGAGACTTATATTTTACAAAAATGTATACACGTATATACATGCATACATATTTATTAAATTCCTTAATACACTTTTCACTGTGAGATTTTTAGAATATTCTGATTTTAATTTTTTATAAATTTTTGTAACATTTTTATTAAAGTATTTCGTTTTTTTATCCTATAGGTTTTTACCTTTAAAAATCGTATATACACCCACACAATACAGATATTACATATATATATATATATATATATATATATATATATATATATATATATATGTTTGTATGTATACAGGTTGCCAGTTATATTTGAGGACACATTTGGTAATTTAATAAAAAAGCTAAAAAAAACTAACCGAGTAAAAATCAAATATATTTTAATGAAAAATTGTGCACATGTTCTCGATAAGCTTCCATATTAGGTTATTCTATAAATCCGCCTTTGACTTCGATGACTGCTTCAATGTAGGACCAAAATCGTTAACATGCCTGCACTAAATGGGGTTTATTCATTTCGGACATCACTTGAATAATTGTGGCCTTCCTGAATCTATAGTTTGTGATTATGTCGATTAATCTCCCTTTCAACAACGCTACAAACGTAGTAGTCCGTGACATTTAAATCTGGTCAGTTTGGAGATCGGATGTTGGGTGTTACATGATCGTATAGATTGCCTCAAATCCATTCTTGAGTTACCTGGGCTTTTGTGAGAACGTGCTGAGTCTTGATGAAACATGGACAGCCTTCCGTTACGTACTCCATCTATCCAGGGATTAACAACTATCTCTAGAACCTCAATGTATCCAGCAGCAGTAATACTAAGACCCTGTGGAAAGATATGAGATGACATAACATGACCTTGGTTATTCACTATTTCTAAAACTATCACCGTTACTGAAAACTTAGTGTGCATCATTTTGGGGACATCCGAATGATCTGCACATGACCATCAGTTATTTCTCCTGTTAGACTTTTGATCTTTATCGAAATTTTTCTCATCAGAGAAGAATCAAAGCATGTTCGTGAGGATTTTTAATCTTGTTAAGTAACCGCTTGGCACGGATTAATCGGTTTTCCTGTATCTTTACAGACATGTATCTCAGCGTATGCAATTTGTTTCGGATGTCTTCGTGCATCAAAGTTCTGATAATTCGCTCCAATACCTGAAGTTCTCTGATGATTGCTCTCATTGATTTTCCGTGATAATTACCGATAATGTTTTGAACTTGTTGAATGAATTACGGTGTTCTTATAATATCCAAACGTTTAGAATGTTTTTCTTTTTAATAGAGTTGAAACATACCCGCCAGAAGGTTCTAATTTCATCAGAACTTTGTGTACAAAAGATCTTGCAACATTTAGAAAGTTGGTAATTTCTAAATCGTTGCGTACCGCACACGGTATATGGTAACAATTACTGCATGTGTTTTCATTTTTTGTGTCAGCCTTTTATCTGATATGGTGGGTTTCTGGAAAAAAAAAACATTATATTTGGTTTGACGACAATCATAACCTAAAAAATGAATGTCCTGAAATATCACTCGCATCCTCTGTATATATATATATATATATATATATATATATATATAATATATACATGTATTGTAAAAAGTTGTATTATACCCTTGTTTAACCTTTTTAATAAAAAAAACTATTTTATTTATATTCTAAAAGTATGTTCGTCTATGGGTAACCTTTCTTATATATGTTTTACTTTCTATATACTATTTAGTTACTTCATAAATGTTATTTTACACAAAAAAATAATTTCAATCAATTTTTTAAAACTATTAATTTTTTTAAAAGTCAACAATTCTGTACTAATACGATTAATTAATTACAAATTAAATAATTAATGAAATTAATTAATTACAAATGAAATAATTAATGAAATTAATTAATTAATTTTTATAATGGGAAGATCTCATATATTAACAATTAAAATATATTGAAAAGCAATCATCATTGCTTTAGAAATAGAATAATTAGTAATTTGTATGAACTTACAACTTAAAAAGAAGTAAATATATCAAAAAGTAAATAATTTAGAGTATGACAAATTTATAATTAAAAAAATTAAGATGTTATGTACATTAAGTTGATTTTATGGATTTTTTTTAAAAAAATGCTGTTGAAATGTGATGTGAAAAATATAAAAAAAATAAAATAATTATCTACCATATTATATATATATATAGTGTGCTCATTTGCTATAGAAATATAAGTATAAAATGTTTCACTAAATTCAAACAAATTGTGCAATGTAAACTAAATACAAGTATTAACTGAAAAAGATTTTCATCCTACACTAAAACACAATAGAATTTATCATGTCGTGGGATATTTTTCTTCATAATATATATTTCTTGGGATTATAATCGAAAGTATGTACACAAAAATTTTGATATTAAATCTGAACTCTCTTTTGAAATGTGAAATGTCAACAACTTTTTCATACTTTATTCAGCAATAATCTTTAAAGTAAAACCCACATATTTTCGAACTGTCTGTTGTTAATTTCTACTTAAAAGATGTACACACCTATTCACTTAATAATATAATTTGGTCCTAATTGTAGAATCATTATTCGAAAATATTAAGCTTCTCTCTCTCTCTCTCTCTCTCTCTATATATATATATATATACTTGTATGTATGTACGATATTTATTTATTCTATGTAAAAAATTGCAAACGAAATCGTTCTATAAAAGCACGTATCACTGTTGCAGTAAATAAGAGTATCTTCGACGCAGCATCGCAACGAAATCGTAAATTGTAATCAGAAATAAAGTAAACGCCATTATATCATGGCCCTAGTATTCACTTAGTTGTATTGATTCAACGTGCTTCCAACAGGCAGCAGCGGGTAGGTTGGCAAACAGTAGGTGGTGTGTCATGTTTTGCGAGCAGATCGCCAGAGGTGTCTTGCAAACTTATGTACACGTTTTGTTCGCATTTTCTGTGCCGCTGAAAAGAAACAATGCTATTTTTCGTATCTGATACCTATAGCGGTCGCTTCTTTATGACGTGCATTTGTCAAAACATATAAATAAATTAATTTTTATTTCGCTATGATGAAAGGGAAAAAGCTCTCTCTGCTGATTGTAATCAAATTAATTATGTTTTATTTAAATGAGTTAAAATAAGAATGTAATCATTTTGAAAAGTTTATCTCCTAAATAGTACAATAGAATAATGAGGGATTATACATTTTTAAATTACTTTTATACACGCTTCGGTTATTTTCTTTTATTCTTTAATGGATTTCTTTCTTTTTTAATCGATCTTTAGATTAACTTATATAATTGTTTAGTTCAATTAATTACATACACACACACACAACATATATATATATATATATATGTATGTATGTATATATATATATATATATATAATTCTTGTTACACAAATGTCTATTTATTAAATGTTATACTTTATCAAATGATTTATCAAAAAAAAAAGATTTTTATAAAATATCAAACTTTTATGATGTTTTATATGTTTTTTAATCTGTTCTTGTTATTTTAATAAATTAAGAAGAAATAATTGTAAAATTTCAAGGATAAATATGGGTTTGAATATATATATATATATATATATATATATATATATATATATATATATATATAACATATTTTATATTTATGTACATTTATGTATACAAAGATTAAATATAAATACAATTAAGTATCTATTCAATTTACTTAAAAGTTTAAAATGTTTCGAAGATTCATTTTTCATCCAACACTTACAAAAAAATGTTCAATAAATAATTATTGATAATTTTCGATAATTGCTTAGGCGAATTTCGATATGCGATGCCAACATACTCAACGTTCTATTGGATCGACACCAAAATACGCATCAGAAACCATCAAAAAATATCAATAATGATTTATTGTACATTTGTGATCAGAAAAAATGTGTAAATTGGGATGAAATAGTCTTGAATGGAAGTGATTTTTGTTACAATGTTAGACCTGCATTTGTGACATCAAAACATATTTTTTTGTATTAAGAAGTTGTATACAAACTTCTTTGTTCAGTCCAAATGTAGTCTTATAATATTTGTAATAATTCAAATATATATAAGTATTTGTTTTAAATTTATATAAATTTTATATATATTTTTGTTTAAATGATATATTTTTTTTGATACATGACTAGAAAAATGTATATTTAAAAAAGAGAAATATTTTCCGTTTAAGTAAAACCAATTAGTGTTAGAACTACATTTAATTTTTTTATCAGTACAAGTATGATTACAGCTATATTTTGGTATTTTTTAATGCAATCTCTTTATTAAAAAGAGTAAAGAAGAGCATTTAATTTCTGTTCAATCATTATTTATTTTATGTGGAACAATCTGAAAGTCTTTTTACTAAATTTAAAATTTTATTTTATTTTCTTTTCATGTAATTCGTTTTAAAATTATATTACAAAAATGCCATAATTGAAAATTATAAAAAAATAATTGTATTACTTTTATAAGTACATTTACTCTTTTTAGTTTATTCTGCACACGCTGTTCTTATTCTATTCTTATTTAAAATTTAATGATTGGATATATAACGATTTCCTTTAAAATGGATATCAGTTTTGCTCATATTATATGGAATAACAATAGTTCATAATCATCTATTGTGCTATTCTTTATTTTTCTTTGAATATTTGGCTCAACTTACAATTTTTCTGCTTCAGTAATTTTTATATAAAGAATAACTCGTTTATTAGAAAGAGATTTATCACTTTGTTTATTGAATTCATTGAGATGCAAAAATGTAACAACATAATTTTTGTTGTAAAAAAATTGAACGAAAGAAATAAAATAGATTTTTTTAAAAAAAAAATAAAATTTAGAATATTTTCTATTATTTTCGACACGGAAGTTCCGTAAAGTTAATGATTAATCAATGACTATTTAATTACAGTTTATACGACTTAAAAGTTTTATTTTTTACTCTAGAAACCACAAAAAAACCTGCTCAGAAATATTTAATAAAACATTATTGATTGTTCTTTTTGCACATTTAAATGGCGATGGTATCATCTTCAAAGTGATAAGTAAAGTAAGTTTTGAAACACTCATAAAAAACTATCAAAAATGATCAATAATTATTTATTGATTTTTGTATGTTATTTTAAGATTTTTGTGGTTTGTGGACTGAAAAACAATTCATTTGTAGTAAGTGAATTTAACCGAGTATCAGAACTGCGTGTGTTGTAAAGACTTGTATTTTTTACAAACTTCAAACATACACAGTTCCTTAGTTTTAAGAAACTCGTCTGTATTTATTTTTCGAAGAATTTCTTCGTAATACGGTTAAAAAACGTGTATTTGTATATTATACAAAATTTATAAACAAACTTGAGATAACTCTAACAGAATTTTCAACAGTATTACATATAGTATCTTGAAGCTGAAATGAATGCAAAACTCAGACCGTGAACTAACCAATCCATTGAAGTAACATTTAAACATAAATGCATGTGTAGGTACGATGTTGAATTTATTTCAAACATAGATATTCTAGATAATACAAACCGTGTACAAATAGCATGTTATTTGCATAGAAATACGTTCAATACAAACATATAATATCAAATGAAAGCATGAATCGGACATTGTGTAGAATAAAGCAACATAGAAATTTAATGAACTTTTACATCTATTTAATATTTTGATTAAAATATATGAATTTTCGTTCATTAACACATACATACACCTACGAATACATATTTTTGTATATATATATATATATATTTGTCTGTGTGTATAAATATAGATAACTAGAATTAATTTACGAAATTGATGTATAAAAACCACATTCTATTATGAAACGACTTTCAGTTCTGTTCAATAGAAATAATTAGGTTATAATAAAAAATACAATCATCATTTGCTCAAACAATTTGATAAAATTACAGAGATATATTTTAAGAGTAGTACGGTGACCTTCTTATTTATAAATTTATTTTCTTAGTTAATTTGACTCTATATTTGTATGTCATTATATATATATATATATATATATATATATATATATATATATATATATATATATGTGTGTGTGTGTGTGTGTAATTGTGAAGGACTCAGCTTCAAATTTTCTTATTGATTTTGAAAAATTGTTAGAATTTATACTTCGATTATCATGATTACAATTATCTTATAAAAAACGTGGATAAGAACTATTATATGAATAATTTATTGCAAATAATTCATAAAAAAATATTCTACGAGTATACTTTATACAGATTTTTTAATTTTTTGATTTTATTTTTTTTATTTATATTTTATACAGATATTTTAAAATTGAAACGATTGTGACCGAATACATTTAAATATAATATTTGATTATTTTATTGTTTATGAAGTTGGTTAGAAAATATTATGACTTGTAGTATGACTGTTGATTAGCGAAATATTTACAGATTTGAAAATAAAAATATTTATTTATTATTACAAAAATAATTGCATTTTTATAAAAAATCCGTATTCTTTTTATTAGTATCAATAAATATGTTTTTTTTATAAAATAAAAAATAGAAGAAATATTTTATTTCCATTTAATATACAATTGTTTTTAATAAATCAAACTGTATTTATATAAGGAATATAATCAATAATCGTTTGTATGGAAATATTAAAATAATCTAATTTTAAACTATGGTAGTATTTATTTAATGAAAATTCAGTTAATAAACCCTACAATCACTTCTATTATTTCGATCAATGGAAAACATAGTCGCTATTTTCATCAATCTCATCAACTACTATTTTATGTTTATTGACATAATTTGATTAATTATGTTTATTAATTAATAACTGTAAATACTCTACCACTTATGTCGATATAAGGAATTTGACATTGTTCACCACTTCAAAAATTAAAAATTTAAAAATCAAATTACGATAATATTTTAAATTTATATTTTGTTATTATTTAATGGATTTTAATATATAAAATTTCAGTTTTCCTACCTAAGTCGAATATAAACAAATTACTTATCTACTTACTTTAGTATAAGCAACATTTTTTTATACAAATATTAGAATTTTAATTTATGTACTTTTGAATGTTAAAAATAAAGGCGTTTTTTTAAAAAAATGCCATATATTTGAAAAAGACTGGATATCTTTCGATACTCGTAGAAGTGGAGAAAGTGATTTTGAAAAGTTTGCTTTCCAAAAAGAAATGTAAGAGGCAAATTTTCAATGTTGGTTTATATATATATATATTAATTAGCAAAGACGTTTTACTCTCCTTTTTATTTTATTTAAGATATTTTTTATTCCAAAATTTTATGATTATTTATCAAAATGACACTAATTGGTAAATAGATAAGAGAAAATTCATCTTTATAAACTTTTTTGTTTACTGTTTTGGTACTCCAGGTTTGATGAATCATTAGAGTATTAACAGCCACAGTTAGTTTCAACATTTTTTCTAAAACCTTAGATATGTGTGTTTATTGACTGAGTTTTAAAAACAAGCTACATGAGGATAATTTAAGAGCTGAAAATATTCAGATAAATAATGAATAGATTCGCCATGAGTAGTCTTACCAGAACAATACACTAACATGAATACATTGAAGAAACGAAAGATTATAAATGTATTTTACTTTTAGTTAATATTTTATTATCAATTAATAAGACTAACATATTAATTTTTGCAATTCGGTACAGAAGTATTAGTTATATTAACTAACATCCTACTTTATAAAAAATTCATTACTTATTTCATTAATTGAATGTAATTATTTCAAGATTTTTCAGGCAAACTATTATTTCCGTTTAGATTTTTACTAATTATAAAATTAAAACTATTGTATACCCTTATTCAGCAAGCGATTTTTAAAATACAAAATGCTAAACAAATAGTAAACACGACGATTATTCACATAATATGAATGAAGATAAACAATACGTTTGCATATTTTTATCAACATTTATTTTTATTTAGTTTCATAAGACCTTTTTGTTGTAGTGTATTTAATTTTTTATTAAATGTCCTGATAGTCTATTTTTTAACTGTTGTTAATTATTTTTTGAAATATAGTTTGATGTTATTACTATTATGTTAAATACATATTTTTTTATTTATAAGCAAATTTTAGAACCGAAATAATATTATATTACGGTTTGATAGAAATGAAAATTTTGAATGTTTTGAATAAAGTACATTAAGATATTATTATACAAATTAGTCTTTTAATTTTATTTATCTATAAATAATTTATATAATTATAACTTACGAAAAAAAGTTTTTTATCCTGTACGATAAATATAAATTATTAAATATTTATAGATACGTTACATTATTTTATGTCTACAATACTTGAAATTGTTTGAATATTATTTATAACTTAATAATTTGTCTCCAATACTAATATTGTTAAGCTTTGTGATTATTTACAATCCGAATTAATTAACTGTGAGGTTAGGCTTCAATCATCCGATTAGTGAAATGTAATGTTGTTATAATTGACAAACTGCACCACATTGTTATAGGAAATTGTATCGCAGATAATTCAAGATAATTTTATAATTGTCCCATTTGTAAGGAGTACAATTGAACTTTTCGAGATATTTTGTTTTTTTTTTTCAATTTATGTATTAATAAATTCTTTATTTTAGACTACATTATGAATTAAATGTATATACAAATTTTAATCACATTTAAAAATAATTTTTTATTACATATTTGAAAATTTTTAATTTATAATTTTCAAAATTCATGTATATGGAAATGTGTAAAATAAAACCTTTTTCAATTAAAAGACATAATATTATGTACAAAAATTTTTTGAGTAAATTCAATGCCAAAATGTGCAGATATTTATTATTTTATAATCATTAAATTACTCTAACTATACTAAGTATATATTATCAATACTATGTGTGTAAAGAAAATATTTATTTTGTTAATTTATCTTATAAAAATTGGAAAAATGAAGAAAATTAAAATATTCTGCTTTTTTGCTATTCCTTGACTAACTTTTCGTTAAAAAGTTTTAATTTCGGGATGGTAGTATTCCCATTAAGTACATTCGAATTTATTTTGCTAAATAATTGTGCAGATATTAGTACCTGAAGAAATTTTGAGTACCTCAAACCTATTTTTGTAGTAAGGTGTAGAGATAATAAAAAAATAGTTCATTGAAAACTATTGAGAAATGTTATTTTTATAAATAGAATCACAGTTATAGTAATAATAATTTTTAATTGTTTAAAATTGTTTATCAAATATAAAAACATAACATATTCATATAAAATAAGTTATTTGTAAATAATGGAATTGTCATCCATATTTTAAATATTGGTATGCGATGTATATATATATATATTCATTCGAAAGAACTGCAATTCTTAAGTCTTATTTTTTTATAAGTAATTGTTAGAATAATAAATCCCGTTTTATATAATTTTTTCTTTAATTAAATTTTTTGTAATTATTTTCTGGACACATTTTATAAGAACCACTTTTTATTTTGTTTGCTTTCTGAATTTCATTAGATTGTATTTGATATATTCTGCTAGAACCAGTTTGTGTTTTTACGTCATCTTTTGCTGAATTTAAGTCAATTACCTGTTAATATATTGTCATAAATTTTCAAAAGATGATTTAAGGGTTGAAACTGATCATGGACTTTTATACATTATAATAGTGAACTAAAGAAATTTTTACCAAGAAAATAATATAATAACGAAATCAGTAGTTTACTACAATGAGTTCTGATTTATTATTCATTTTCAAGTAAAATTATTTTTAAGTTCAGTGCTTATTTATCTTTGTAATTTAATTGAATAAGAAATAAACTAAAAATCAAATTAAAAAAATGAAATCGATTTTAGAAATTTATAATAAGACTAGTTTTTACTAATAAAACCAAAAGGATATTAATTTTGATAAATACTAATAAAAAATATCAGACATTCTATCTTTTCCCCTTTTTTAAAATTGATATTTAATTGTTTAGTAATTAAAATGTTTGTTATAAAATATAAAACCTTATAGTTTAGGATGATGTTAAACAGTTATAAGTTTTAGAGTTTGCAACAGGAATTCGTGTATAAATCACTGTACGATTCCATTTAAAAATACAATACTGTTGATTCATTTCTCATCAAATCAGTGTACAAGGTACTCCATTAACCGTTTTCGATAGAATCTGATCTACTCATTAATCATGAGTCCATCAGCGGACACGTAATCGAGCGTCCGGCTATTTCGTATTTTCTCAAACGTCTTACCTACCTCAGAGTACAGATTAATAGCTTTTGTTGTTCGTTTATACACTAAATACGAGAAGATCAATGTATCAGAAGTAGTTGTCTTCTTTTATTAAGGCACTTTTACATATATCTCTTTTGCAATTTAATTCTATATCAATGACTGAATACCATTAAAACTTGAAGAATATTCATATTTAATACAAATTCTAAATGTCAGAAAATCAACTTCACTGGTGGAATTTCATACATTGATAAGATAAAAAACAATTATTGCATTTTTATAAATTTTATTTTTTGAAAAAAATATCTGGAAAAAACTAAATATTTTACAAGATAAATTATCTCTTGTTTTTATATAAAATTCAGCTGGATAATACTTAGTTTTTTTTAAAACAAACGATAAAAAAGAAAATTAGTTATTATTTGAAGCAAGGTTTTGTTAATAAGATTAATGTGTTATATTCCAAATTACTTTAGCTAAAATTTTAATGATTAAAAATTAGTATCAATGCATTTTAAATGGTTGTTTTTAATATGTTTATAAAAATAAAAGTGTATTACTTTTAAAATTTTAATTACTACTTTATGTAGACTAAAGAAAACCTCATAAAGATTTCATCTTAAGGACACACATAAATTAATTTATTAATATAGATTTTTACAAGAGAATAATAATTACAAAATTGTATTTTTAATAATATTATGAGCACAATGTCTTAAAAAGTTATAATACTTGCTAATTTAATAAAAAAATGAAGGTCATCTCCAACTGTTTAATACTTTTTCAAGAGCGTTTGCTTATTTTATAAGGACGTTTTATTATAAATCATTTCGTTTATTAAAAAATTATAATTGATACTAAAAATGTCTTTGTACATGTTTTAATTTAAATAAACGTCGTAGTTTTCCAAATAAATGTTAGATTTAAACCTACACTTAAACTATTTGATTTAATCTATCTCTATGTTAATGTAAACTTATGTTCAATGATCGAAAGTAATAACCAGTGAACCGTATTATTTCACGTTCAAGAGTCAATCACTGGCGTGTAACCGATTGCTGTTCTGTTTTTTCTATTACATCTTAAAGCTTCAAATTAAGCGCACACACAGTAAGAGATTATTTAAGCCGAGAAAAATAAAATAGATGACCAGTTTGAAATTAAGCTTGGAAATTGAAACTATAAAATGTTTATACATTTTGAATTTAATATACAGATGTTATTAAGTCAATAAGTAGAAAGAGTAGTTATATTTTCTATATTTATTTTCAAAAAATATATTTTTACTAACAATATAAAACTAGTTTATAAATTAAAGCAGTTATGAATATAAATAAACCAATTTAAAAACCTTATATTTAGTTTCATTAAACGATTTTATCAACGTCATGGAGAAATATTTTTCTAATACAGTTTTATTAATAAAATTTACTTTCTATTAACTGATATACGAATAAATCGACCCGAACTGAATAAAATCAATGAAACATTTCAAATATTGAATTAATCTCTCATCTTCTACATTCATATTGAAGTGTATAATACAATAATCAAATGAATGATATAATTGAATAACTGTCTTTTGGGAGACGCGTATTTAAGTTATGCGCTTACATCCTGATTATCGTGTTTTAAGGTTTCCTTTTAATCTCTCAGACGGAATACAGAAGCGTTTTACATTTCCATGAAATGACTGATTAATACGAATATCACAAAAATATAATCTACTTGTAACGAAATACTAATTTAAAGTTTATATCGAATTGTTTATGTTTCTGTTTAAAATAAATATAATTCAAATGAAATTTATCTTTATTATTTCATTAGTTGAGTAATTCAAAAGGTATATTTCTGTGACTAATATTCAGTTCATTATATCTACATTACACACACACATCAAACAGATATACACACAAATATATATATATATATATATATATATATATATATATATATATATAAAGCATGTATATAAATTATAAAACCACTCTGCGCATCCACTTAGAAACGTCAAGTAATGTTGTGATTTGGCTTCATCAACATGCAATTAAGGTCAGAGAAGAAGGTATACGGACTTAAATTCTTTCTCCAAGTATCCAATTTTGAAAATAAAATAAAAACAGTTAAAAAAAACTTCATTTAACGCTTTATTATTTTCTTATATATATATACATACACACATCACATTCCTTCTAATTTGATTTTTTAAAATATTTGTTATATAAATTTTATATCAAACTATTAATAAATAGATCTTTATATTGATTCATATTTCGATATATAAATACTCGAATCATTCATAACGGTTTTAAAGTATTAAAACGACATAAGGATGCATTTTAATTTCATAAAACAAATATCAGTAATTCATTTTTTATCATCTCTCTCTGTGTTTTCCGAATAAAAATTGAAGTTGATGTGATGCTTTTCAGTTCAATAAGCATAAAATTAATAATGTAGAAATTAAATTTTATGAGTATAACTTTTTCTATATTCATTTTGCATCTTAATTAATTTTATAATAGTATTTAAGTAAATTGACTATTTTGCAATATTATATAAATATATTTATATTTCGCAATACAATATTGAACTGACTATATAAATCGATTCACTTTGATCAATACTTTTCGATTAACTCTACAAACTTTAAAACTTTACATAATTTATATAAAAAAAATATATAGATTGCAAAGCAACTGAGATTTTGATTTTGTATCATGGTGTAAATTTATTGTATAGTTTGAAGAATTGGAGTAATTCGAGTTTGAGAAATTGATAAGAAGTTTTGATAACATTAATATAATATTTGATTTACTCATATTATTATATATATATATATATATATATATATATATATATATATTCTACGTATTTTATACTATAAATTATTTATAGATATATTTCATTTCTGCAATTAATCTGAAATCCGATTTACTTCATGTTTAAATGCCACCGTAATAGTTGTAATTAATTTATACAAATTACAAGTAAATACACACAGATGAAATGTATTATTTCACTGAGAATTAACAATAAATTAATAACAAGGTGTAGCTTAAAATATTGCATGCGGATGATTGTACATCATGCATTTTCAATTATTGACATATGAGCGAGATTATTACTTGAATCAATTACTTTTGTTTTCTCACATTTTAACAAAATATGCCTTAATCAACTTAAGACTTAATATATAGTTAAATTTTTTTTTCAATATTTATTTTAAATACTTTGAAAAGTCAGATATATAAAATTAAATTAGCGTTTCATTAAAATGAACAATTTTAAATATGTTGTTTTTTAAATTATATTTTTAAATAAAAAAACAAATTATTCCGATGAAATAGTTGAATTAATATGATTTCTATTTTCAAATTAGTTTGGGAAATCTGTTTAATAGTTATTGTTAATAGAATTGTTAATAGAATCAATAAAATATGTAGTTGTATAAAAAAAATCTTTTGATCATATTTGGTCTATAAGTATGATAATTTTATCTATCAATCAATATTTATTTAATTTCAACTTCCATAATTACTAAAAATATGAATTATTATAAAATATTGAAATAATTTATTACACCTATTATATACATTTACGCATGTAATTTTTATTACATGTCCAAACTAATAAATGTCCTATAAAAACATTTGTTTGTATTAATAAAGAAGTTCCTACAATTTTCTTTTCATGGAATATGAATACACATACAGATTAAAACATATATATATATATATATATACATAAATATAAATACTCATATGAGCATTAAACAGTAACATGTTCTCATATTTTTGGTTTGAAATATGATTTATATTATTTTATTTCCTGTATTTACTGTTCATATTCAGTTTTTCTCTCAGTGATTTTTGACATATTTTTGTTTGTTGAACTAGATAGAGTTGTATTTTTTTTGTTTATATGTATATATACATATATATATATATATATATACATTATTTTTACAACAAAAAAAATCGCTGTGTAAGTATATTTCAGCTACAATTGAAAATAAATAATTGAAACTATGATCAAAAAAATATCGTCGTATAATAAATGATATTTATTTTGTATAAAATTTACTTCCAAAAATCAATATGTGAATGAAAATTTATCCGTCCACTTTTATCAACAACGTCCTCTTTATTTCTTATTCCAATAAAATATCAAATTTCATCTTCACAACTTGATGTGCTTCTGGGTAGTTTTAAATTTCCTAAATACAAATAATGTATTGTTAGTGTCCAGTAGTAGTAGATGTGTCCAGTAGATATAAGTGGAGAAAATAATTTTCTTTGTTATGCTAGAGATCATATTTATTTATTTTAAATTTTATTTAAATGTATATATATATATATATATATATATATATATATATATATATATATATATATAATTTCAACCAATGAAATCTATTGCTTCACTAACGGATCTTATTTTTTTAGTTAGAACAATCCGATAGTTCTTTCTTACATCTTCATCGTTCTTTCTAATATAACTATGCTATTAACCTTTAAGGGTTAATATATTAACCCTTTCAAAACGACTTTTCTTGTTTTGATTCATTTTGATAAATGGCAATTAACTGCATTAAGAAGTAATTGAAATTGGCCAAAATTATTGTCCAAGAATTTTCAGTAAAAAAGTATTTTCCCGACATAAATTTTTGAAAATCGGTGCGACATATGTATTCCGTTAGTAACGAAAGGGTTAAATAATGTCCAAGCAATTCATTTTTCTTGAATAGAATTTATTTGTATTTTTTCTTTCTTTTTAATATTTCATTTACTGTTCTAGACATGAAATTAAAAATATTTCAAACAAATTTGTTATTTATTAGTTGTCTAGCCTTCGCACAATATGTTAATGTATAAAATTCTGGCTTGTTTTAAATTTTGTCTAAACCTTTCTAATTATTTATCCCAATATATATATATATATATATATATATATATATATATATATATATATATTCATTTAATAATAGGAAAATAAAAATCAATTTTTAAGTAATAGATGAAAAGAAAAACTAATTATTATACTTTTGTTTAAGAAAGTCGTGGTTTTAAAAATATATCTTTAATTTTTCATAATTAATTAAACACCGCCAACAAATCTTTAATAAAAAGTTTAGTAATTCAAGTTACGGGTATATGTTTTAATACATCGCCGATGTATTATTTTCTTCGAATTGAAAAAAAACTGATTTTTTGGGCCTGTGTTAAGAGGATTCATTATCATAAAAATGAGCATAGAGGCTTGAAAGTAGACATATTTATAATGAACATATTTCATATTTAGGGTATTATTTTATTTATATATATATATATATATATATATACCAAACTATAATTGTCTTTAATTTTTTATACTATTTTATATTTTATATTATACTTTGAAAATTTCTCATTTAATTTCTCATAAAATTGAATCCTATATTAATTTTATCATTTGAAGCCTATATCAGTTTTATTTATAATAAATAAGGTTAATGTACATTTTTACTAGAAAAATTATACCAGTGAATGTATTTTGAAATCGAAAGAAAAATAAATTCTATAATTGTAAATTGAAAGTGAAACTGATGTTTAAGTTGTAAGGAAACTAATAATACTTCAAGTTTTAACAATCGCGTGATCGTTCGAGTGTTTAATTTCTGGAATAAATTACATTATATCAACACATGAGTGAATATTCTTACATAAAGCCGAACTTGCATATATAAAGTCTAAAGGGGAACTAGCTGATATATTAGAAATTGAATTCCAGTTACAATAATCAGTCAATAAATATCAATTGTTTGAGATATTTTATTTATATATCAATAAATATTGGAATCAAATATTTTCACTTTTTTCATATATTTTTTGGTTTTTAAAAACTGTAAATTAAATACTTTATAGAAATTTGTTTATTATCATTTTCGGTGTTAATTTTTTCTTAATTGTTAGCTGCTTCAAATATATTCAATTCCGGAGCAACAATCCAGATATGTTTATAAATATTCAATTTAATGAAAAACAAATAGAATTAGAATAATTTTAAATTGATTATTTTGTTTAAACTTTATGTGAATTGTCAATAGTAATTTTCTATTTTATTTATATATATATATATATATATATATATATATATATATATATTAGGAAATTATATAATTTTATTCATATTAATTAAATAAAATTAATATAATTACTTATCTTAGAAAATTTATGTTATTTGTAATTCTCATGTTAATATTTTATAAAAAATGATAAAAAAATATATACTTGGCTATAAATATCATAAAACTACGCAGACGATATTTAGGAAAAACATCAAATGAAATGTTGAGTTTTCTTTTACTTACATACATTTTATCTATGTCTTACATTTCTTTTGCGTTTTTATTAAGAAAAAAACACAACATATATTTGCTTCTTTCATTTTCGAATATGTTTTGTCACTCGTAGAAAAAGGAATCCTTATTTGTAAACGTACATGCCGTTTTCTTCTCTGCAGATTGTCATTGAAAATAGACGAACTTTAGTCTCTAAGTAATATTGCCAGAAATACTTTGTA
>CM068322.1:22058244-22080744 GCA_034766995.1 Acanthacorydalis orientalis | reverse complement strand
GCATTAATGTAAATTATTTATATAGACTTCATTATGAAGTCAGATTAACACTTCGTTGGAAAGTGGGTCGAACAAGTATTTATAATAGCATATTGCTTGTTTTATATCACACGATGATAAGGTACACGCAATGGATTCGTTTTTGAGTATAATCCGTCTACTTTTAATTGATAGAGATTATTACGGTAGTTGAATTCAGGATGTCTTTTCTCTATTCCGGATGAATAATGAATTCTTTTTCTAGACACGAGTGTCTAATGTGCGAATATCAATTAGATTTATCTACGATTTCGTTTCAAATTCATTATTATAAACGATTGTTTTCTTACAACACCTTTACTCTTTAGATTATCATTTTGATTTATACACACTCATTTTTTTAAAAGTTCTGTAAAGCGTTGACCTGCGATATTCAAATTATATCACATGAATAATTACATTTTCATTAATGACATTGTTAAAGAACAAAACCAGTTTTTTCAGAAAGTTTATTAAATCAACTTTGTTTGAAAACAGTACGCTTCATCGGAAAGGAAATAAAGAAATAAAAATTCATTGAAAAGCTATATTTAACTTTATATAAATGCTTCTAATTTTTAAAGCTACATTTATTTATAAATATTATTCATGTTTACAACATCATTCATAAACTAATTGATTAATATGCTTTTCTTGGCTTAAATAATAATCTTTTTAATAAAAATATTGTGCTCTTGTGTGCAAAAAATGTGCTCTTGAACTAAAGTTTTCATAAAGTTAATTAACTACATCGTTTATTTTTCACATTAAGAAAACATCTTATTCTCTTTAAATTAAAATATTGTTAATGTTATTGTTAATGTGTTTATTCTTTTTTTAGAAAGAAAATAAATAGTTTTATTTTTTTAATTTGTTTTAAATACTTATTCAGCAGTAAGAATAATTATTTAAGATTTTTTTAATATTTCAAGTATATTGAATTATTTAAAATATTACATATATGTACTGTATATTTTTATATTAATCGAATTTTAATCAAATAGATATTTCAAGGGTATTCTAATACTTTCTTCTTAGATATTAATATTATATTTACATATAAAATATAAACATCGGTTTGATAGTATTATTAAAATGAAACAACTTTTTAGAAGGTCAATTTCATTTCTACAGACTTTTAATAATCTGACTTTTATCACAGTTTTTATTTATCAGAAAAACATTTTGTATTAACTAAAATTATTTTTAAATACCAGGAGGTTCTGCCTTCTTCTAGCTATATTCGCCAACCTCCTCCTCAGGGAGGGGACTTCGCCTTCCGCTCGCTAAAACTCGCTCTCCCTTAACAAATAACAGAAATTAATAAATTATACGCACAAATCATCTGCATAAAATGTAAGTTGGGAAATTTTTATTGGATAATTTTATAAAAATTAACAACAGAGTACAATGTTAAAATGTGTAACAATTTTGTTATTCTAAAGCTTCACTTACGATATTTTAAATAAATTTTTTATCAGTTTTAAATTGAAGTCGTATACCCTCTTTCATTTTACGCCGTGAGAGAGATACATAAATTTGATTGATGTCAACCAATCAGAACAGAGACCACGTGATATCCATCAACCAATCATTGATGATTGGAAATGGTTAACGTGCTACTTGTTGAGTGTAGCGGGGAGCTAAGTTGTGAGGTGGTGGTCTACCCAAAAAAAAATTATTCTATGAAAATTTTACAATGGAATTATTTTTTATATATAGAAAGATATTAAATAAGATGAAAAAGAACTGACAAAATAAATTAAAAATTACATAAAACACTGTTTTCACTCTATTTGTAGTTGATTAAATAAAAGTTTAAAAATATAGATTATCACAATTTTTATTTAACATATACTTAAATTTTTTATAAAATAAATATATTTTTAATTTTTTCAAATCTTTTTCGCAAGGAAAAGTGGCAGCTTTGTTTTTCACATCAAGTACATCTCTATTTATTTTGCTCAAATTAGACTGTTTTAAAATCATCTAAAAATAAATTTTATTAAATCTTCAAAACATTTTGTATAAGGTAAATAAATTAAGTAATAAATATTAAATCTTACCATTTTGTACCATGAGTGTTTTTTGTCTTCTTGTGTGTGACTGTTCTTGATAATTATCGTTATAATCTTTACGATTACCAATATTGAGTCATTTTTTTCATGATTTATTTAGATAAATTTATGTTATGTAGATCTTAATTAGTAGATACTTTGGGTGCTAATACCTTAGCTGTCGAAGTAATCTAAAACCCCAAATAACAACGGTAGAAATTTAATTAATTTTCATTTTTGAATTAATTTTATTTGATTATTTAACCTGTTGATAGTTTAATTTCTAATAAATTACTTTTAAATAACATATGGAAATTTGATTGTAGAACACAACAAGTAAAGAACAACGTTTAAAATTATTCTATTGAAGTGACTTGAGATACAGTAATCAGCAAAATAATATACTATTTATTTAATAATAGACTTTACAAAAGATACTTTTTAATTTTTGAAATATTTTTTAATACAATTATGAAATCCGAATACATTCTGATAAATCAAATTAGAATATTCATAATTTAAAATATTATTTTTTGTTGCCGTTATGGTTTTTATAATTTCAAAAAAAAATACTAATCAAATATTCATTAAAGTTTGTGCACGTTTTTGATCAAGAGTCTATAAATTCTATTACAAAAAGAACAGAATTGTTTAATATAAGCTTTTATAGTTTCGAAATTTTGAAAAAAAAATTATTATTAAATATTTTAATTCAATAAATTTATTCAGATAATACAGGAATGGCTAATTTTCACTTAATAGTATTTAAATAAGTGCTTTATAATATTATTAACTTTTTAAATAGTGGAAGTAAGATTAAAATAATGATAAAATTTATGACCAAAGTTAAAGTTGCCAGTTGAATAGTTAGTAGAATGTGTTATGGACTAGTGTATCATGAATTCGAATATGACACGTATCATTTTTCATTAGAAAAGAAACTGTCCTAGTTCTCAAAGGAAATGGCTATTAATAACATTAAATAAAAAAGAAAACTGAGAAAAACTTAGCTGTAGTTAAGATTGTAACTATAATAAATAAATGCTTAAAATTATTTTCTGTTACAGAATCAAAATACAGTTTCCTTGTTTGACAAATAAATTCGATTTTAGAAATTAAAATATGATTGAGTTGAAGTACAATAATTTAATTTCATTGTTATTTTAGAAAATGAATTCCATTTGAATTTGTATTTTTAATTTCTTAAAAAGTAGGAGTTTGTAAATTATAATACTAATGTTTATGTAACCTACTCTTTAAGATATATTGTTTGAAATAAGTTCTTATAATTCATCTGGAAATGCTTTACTGAAACTTTTTCTTGTCAAAAATGATTGACAATTGATTATTAATCTTTTTAAATTGTTATTTATTGGCATTTCAATGGGTATCATATTTAATGCGATAAAGTACAGAAAAATTAGAGACCAGATTTTTCTATACCGAAACATTATAAGTTAATCGCTATAAAAATTGGTACAAATAAAAATAAAAAATGATTAATAATGGATTATTATCAAAATTAATAATGGGTTGTGATGGTAGTGAAAAATTCATCCGTGACAGAACATTTACTCACAGAGGCAGATACTTCATGTTATTTTTTCGGTAAAGAAATTTTAAATTTACATATTTAAATAGGAATTTACTTATTATTACAATGTTTAATAAAATTTAATTAATATTATCGGATTTAAATTTTATATTTATTTAAAAAGCATCAGTTCTTTAAAACTGAAATCAATTCATCACTTTCGTGGCGGTTTCAATTCAATGGAAACTAAAGAAGTTTCTTGCAAAGAAAAGCAATTATCTTAAAAAATCCGTTTTATTTATTTCCTTTCCAATCAAAATTAAATGATCATAAATCAACAGTAATACCTTTAGTAAATAAAGAGGAAACGAATTAAGAAATATATAAAAAACAAGGGATTTATATCGTTCAGTTTTAACGAGAAAAAACAAAAGATATAAAAATGCTATTCTAAAGTCAATCAATTAAAGTGCGTTATATATATATATATATATATATATATATATATATATATATATATCTTGTACATAAATGAAGGAATAATATTGAGGATATGTTCAGATGGAAAACGAATATATAGATACATATTTGTTTATGTATTGGTAGAAAGAAGTCTTAGATAAAATGAAAGGATCAGTAAGAGGGTGCTTGAATTCCTATGTTCTGTCCTGAAAACGATTGGAAAACGAAGAATCACAGTCTGAATCTAGTGCTATTAAGAAAAGCGCTGACCTTTTTTACAGTGGAAAGGACATGAACGATGACCCTCAACGTTTATGAAAAACACTGATTAAACAGAATTATTTTGTTTGATACTTAAATAAGACGTATCAATATAAAAATACAATATTTGTTTTTTTCTTGAAAAATAATAATATGTTTTTGAAAGACCAATTAAAAAAAAACTATTTTGAAAAAATATTCAATTAAATACCGAATTTAACGGTGAGTTAATTTTTTTTAATAAATGGTAAATATATACACATTTAAAACTGACTTTAATTCTTTGGTATTGAAAAAAGCTTAATTGATGTATAAAACTGTAATGGTGTTTTCAAACACTTTAATTAATCAGATAAAACGATCGAAACACTGTAATTATTTATAATGGGTGTTTTTTAAAAGCAACATGGATTCTCAGTGTTGCAAGTTAACAACTAAAGAACAAGATATATGTTTTTCAATTTTAAAATTGTATGTACTTCTATAAATCAATGTTATATTCTTAGTGGCACTACGTTGGTGTTGAAGCACTCGTTTTATTCACCAGCATATACTGCTACCGCTTAAATTATTCATACATCTTTTATATCCACTTTTACCTCTATAACAGCACCACTTTTTCAATACTGACATCGTAAAAATGACACTAGTTACACAAAAAAATATAGTATTTCTATATAAAATCTGTTGTTTATATTAAACATATATAAATAATGAGGATCACAAGTTTTTATTATTAATAATTTATAAGTTTGTTAATTGTAATATTTTTTAATAAATGCACAGAACATGCTATTAAATTCATAAAAAATCAATACTGTGTTATTGTTTTTTATATGTATTTTTATATTTCACAATGTTTTTAATAAGATTTTTATTTTTGTTTTTGTACTCACTTCAGGAAAACTTTTATCTTCCTACATAAAAGTTAGTTTTAATAAAATAACTAGTAGAAATTTCAATATCTGATTATAAATAAACTGAGGTAAAAGATAAATTTTTATTAAAGGATTTAAATATTTTATTTATTAACTATCAATTAAATACTTTAAATAATTTTAAATTACTTTAAAGTTACTATCGTTAGTAGTCTTTCACATTTTTTCAATTAATTTTTTTAGGAGTAAAACAATATATATTTATATTTATTGCATATATGACTTAATTTATATGATTGTTTCGTTTTTATGTATCAATCCAGATAGTTCTTTTTTAAATAAATAGTCAATAAAGTTATTTTAGTGAAAAAATTGAAATATTTTATTAAATTTATATAAAAAAATATACAAAACATTCCATTATTACAATTATATCGCATTTATTTGAAAGAATCTAGAATTAAAAAAAATATTTTCGATTCATTCAAAAGAAGATATTTTGTTTGTAAGAAATTTATTTGAATTAAAATATACTTTTCTTAGTGTTTTATTAACGTCAATCAGAATTTTGACAAATGAATTTTTCACTTACTTTACAATCCATATTATTTTCTGACCAAAAATTGATTATTGATTATTTTATTTTTTCCTAGACGTATTTCGATGATCACTAATATAAAGAATGTTCAAAATAAATTATTGAAAATTTTTAATAAAAAAAATTATATTGTGTGGAATGAGTGAAAAGTTCATTTGTGAAAGTGAATTTAGCAGCAGCATCGAAACTATATTATGCATGAACTGAATTATTAAATATGAAAAATAATTTATATATTTTGTGAATTTTGAAGTTAAGATTTGTGGTAATTATTTATGCAGAAATTATATATACATACATACATATATATATATATATATATATATATATATATATATATATATATATATATATGTAAGTATGTGCGTGTCTGCTGTGTGTATGTATATTATAAGCAGTAATTATAAAAGTCATATTTTTTAATAATAATATTAGAAAATGTACCTGCATATTGGGGGTTTCTGAAAAGGGTTTAAGTACTTTGACGCTTTTAAGGTTTATCTAGAAAAAGCTTTTAGTATTTTTAAATATTAACATTTTTTGATTCAATTCAACGTTAAATCCTTCTATTGAACAGAATAAATAAAGTATGGTATTATAAATTATTTGAGGTTTTAAACTTTAATTAACAGTTATTAGAGTACTAGCCTGAAGTTTATATTTTCAGTATTACTTTTTAAATACAAGTTTTTATCATAAAAGTATTTTTTTTTAACTTTTTTAAATTGGATGACTTTAATAATATTTTAATAAATGAGGTGAATTCTTTTGTTCGCTCTTTATTATTTACTTTAAATTTTTTTGTTACTGTAAAGTTAAATGTTTGGTATATTTTCTATGTCCAGATCATATAATTATAACTTAATGAAAACTATGTGATATTAATAATGGCTATTTGAATAACGAAGTAATAGTACAAAAGATATAATATCTTGAAATTTATTTTTTCTCTAACAATTAAAATTTTTGATTTATTAAATGTGTTATATAGGTTATAATTACTTTCAAAATGTCATCCACTCTATTAGAGAATCTAGAACGTCACATTTTTCGTATACAAAAAAAAATTAATAGGGCTGTATGAAAGCTGTAACCGGAAGAGACGTAAAATAATTGAACATCTGAAGATGAACATCGTGGAAACTGCACAAAAGATTTCATAACTCATATAATTAAGAAAAGTGTCATCCAGTCAAGTTCAGTGAGTTTGTACGTTTTTGAATTCAATAGAGATCATTTCCTACCTTTTTACTTTAATATATTTTATGATTTTCATTTTCCTACAAGTATATGCCATTTTTTAATAAATGTTCAATGTCATATATTTTACTATTACATTCGAAAACATTTGTCAATTAAAAATTACATAAATGTTCAAATCGTCATTAAATCAAGGTTTATGAAATTGTTTACTATAAATAAAAATATGAATTCTTTTATAAATAAAACAGGAAGAGTAATTATTATACTAATTTGCCTTGATATCTATATATACATCAATCAGAACCATTTTTATAATACAGTGAGATAAGAATTCAAGTCAAAGAATAAGAATTGAAAATGTGCCTCATATTTTTGCACCACTTGAAAAGCATTATAACTACGTTTATCGCTGTCTTGTGTCTTTTTCTGGTTATAAATTGACACTGTAACTAAATTCAGTTTCGTAAATTAAATGACCTACATTAAATTTGCTTTCATAAATCTCACTCCAAATGTTTTATTAAAATTTGTAATTGATTATTGTTTTATTCTAACGTATCATAATTAACAATAAATAATTATTTACTATTTTTTAAGGCCTTAGTTATCACCTCTTGTTTAGTTGAATTAACTTATAAAAAAAATATCTAAATACTTCAAAAGTGAAAATAAATATTTTATTTAAGGTATAATTTTTAATAGTTTTCAAATTTAAAGCAAATACCGTTATTTTATCTCTGAAAAACATTTATTATAAAAATTAAAAAAGGATGATAAATACTGTAATATGCAGTGAAAACAAAAATGAACCTATGATGAATAATCGGTAATATGAATTTATTAACAAATTATTAATCTATGTTAATGATTTATTGACCATAATAATTAATTTATATATTGTAGATATGTAAAAGTAAAGTTTTAGAATATTTATAAAAAAATGGACGCTAGTGAAACTAATTAAGTTTGTTATTTATTAGAAATTTTCAATGAATGCTTAATAGTAAAATAAAACCAATCAGGATAACATTAGAAAGCAAAACCCATTTTAAAGTTATTGTTAAGTATTTAATTTTTTTCTGATTACTACGTACTAGTCTGGTTTATTTTGAATAAATGTTTAAGTTGCTATTTCTCTTCTTTTGTTGACAAATCTCTGGTATACTAGATAATTATAAAAGAGGAAAATTATTAAGAAAAAAATGATTTTAAAGTAATTATTTTTAATTGAAATGATAAAATATTTTAAGATATTGCAAAGAGAATTAGAGAGTAAAGTTTTTTATTTTGAATTTTGAATAAAAACAAGTTACATTTTTGTATATGTGTGTGGAATGGAATTGGCTCATGTTTGTGTTATTTTTCGACCTAATCGTCACACTGAAATGTAAAATGCACCAAAAAAACTTTGTATATATCCTAAAAGACAGTCGCCATTATTTCTGTGCTTGTAGTTGTATTGTTTTTTTTAAAAAAGTTGATTATTTGATGAGACTATTAACATTTATGAATTCATAAAGACGTTCAAGAGCAGGTTAAGTGATGGTTTAATCTTCAGGGTAATTTTTTTTGTACTACTAGGTTTTTGATTTTTTAATCTGTCGCCATCATAAATGTCTAAATAGACAAGAAAAATACGTAACAAATGTACTGAATATGTGTTTTTATTAAAGTTACTTCTAACTATTTGAACCTTGTTTATAATGACAATTAAAACAGTCAGGGAGTTCGACAGGGGATCATTTTTGACTTCATTCATATTTTATTAAATCTTTAAGATAACATCGATTTATATAATTATAATTAGAAATCTAAAAAAAAGTTAGTCCAGATTCCAGAAAAAAATGGTTTGTTACTTTCAATCCAACTTTTCTTTCAATGTACAATTTTCTAAAAAACAAATTAAGATTTATATTTTTTTATTTCTTTATAAATTAATATTTGATTCATAACAAAAAAGCATTTATAACAAAATTAAAAATTATAAAAATGTAATTTAAACACTTCTTAAATACTTTCATATATATACATGAAAGTATGTATGAATATACCTACACATGTAGTAAATGAAGATAAATATTCTACAGTACCACTTACACATAAAAAATTCTGTACGTTATCCAGTTCTATCCATTTCGGTTCCTTAATATCCTTATGCGTCTCCGGAGATAATTTTATCTTGAAGGTAAACAACGCGAACAACACTGAGAAATGAATGTGGGAGAGATATGAATACTATCTCAAATAAGAAAAAGTTTTATTCAAAGAAAAGATGTTATCTCATTTTCTCTTCGACAATGTCGGCAACAAAGGTTCATCGGTGGGTGCATGAACGAGCGTAAAGTGTATATACATATACAAGTATATACATACATACAGATATACATATATATATATATATATATATATATATATATATATATACATGAGAACGTATAAACTATAGAACAGCAATGGACCTTGTTTTTGAATCTACAGGTGTGGGAGGATGAGTGGGATGGTAACCGTGCATTTTGGAGATAATTTTAAATCAAAAACATACATATCGTATTCTCTTACATACTTCCTTAGGGTATGAACACACGACACACATGAACACAGATTCACAAATATACTGCTAGAAATTTCGTTTAACTTTGTTAAAACTTAATTTATTACTTATATATATATATATATATTCTTCAGAGATTCGATTAACTAAAAAGTTCTTTAAATGTAAAAGACCATGAAAATACACAGAGATAGTGATAATTCTTGAATAGTAAAAAGAAAAGTATTGTAAGAGATAGAAGTTTTAAGATAAAAAAAAGTGGAATCGATTACTAACATTTTCAAATGCCTTTAGGAATATCAAAGTTAAGACTTTAAATAAATCTAAATAGATTACAGAATTCCCTAAAAAACAATATTTTAATTAAGAAATAATGTTTATATTATAAATTATAATAGTAATAATTATTGGATTGTTTATATTTAAACTGATTTACATTTCTAACAAAAAATATATTTTTAATTATGCATTTTATGAAACATTTGGCAGATTTTAGTTTAGTTAATTAAAAAAAATTATTTAAAATGTTATAGTCTTAATAAGAAATAAATAACACATTAAAAAACTACATAATAATTTTATAACAATTATATATTATTTTTTAATTACTCATTGTTGATTTTTTAATTTTTTGGATTGTTTTTTTTTGTTATTAAAAATAAATACACTTGAGTAGAATAAATATTTCGTTAGGAAGAGATTCTAAGTAATTTATTGATTTTTTTACATGTATTTTCGAAGTGTCGATCCAAACAGAAAACAGAATTTCCTGTAAATATAAAAAAAATACTCTTAAAAAATTATTATATAAAATAATCTTATTCAAATCGAAATCTTTGAATATTATGTGGGATAGATTTAATTTATTGGTCAGAGATAAGACTTAATTATCCTACATTAATGGCTTAATATGTATTTTTGTATTAATATATATTAAATATACATTAAATTCGAATCAGTTTTCATAAATTGAACATTCAGATAAAATAATTGATTTCAGATTGATTTCAAAAAATCATTTGAATTACATATATATATTAAAATATTTTAGTTTATGAAAAATATTTTCGAATCACCTAAATATTTCAACATATATATATATATATATATATATATATATATATATATATATAAATGTATTGAGTAATATGTTTGAATTTTAAATCAGTAAAATTATTTTATTAAAAAATGTAATTTATTTTAAAAATCAATTATTAACATCTCTTTTCTACTAGAGAATATTAAATAATTACTGTTTTTTACTATATCAACAAATTAATATTTTGTTAAGTAATTTAATTAAATTTGTATGAAGACTGTGATGTTTTTGTTTACATGAAACTAGATTGAGATTCACAAGACAATAAATTATTTGATAAACAAACAAGAAATGAGCTTCGATGTTCTTATATTTCTATAAATGAATTGTCTGATATTGAACTGAAAACTCAAATTATAGAAATGAAAATCAAAAACGGTTTACTATTGAACCAATTCATAACTAAAAAGTTTAATGCAAAGAGCGGAAATAACAATTTACTTAATCGGATTCATTAATACTTTAGAAAACGTTTTCAAATTTATATTCGATTTAACAGTTCTTTAGTCGATGAAACTGCAACCGATAGCTACATTTAAACGAAATCTGTCGAATACTGTAGATGTTTGAACAAGTTAATTGAAGAAACAGATGAAGAACTTAGCCTTTCAACCGGATAATTTTGGAAATTTATTCAATTTATATTGGCTAATTTATTTTTATGATAACTGGAACCAATAATGATAGGAATTTAAAATGGTTGATTCGTAAATTTATTAATTAATGATATATATATATATATATATATATATATATATATATCGTTTAAATCGTCAAACAAAATAAAATATCAGTTGAATAATGTTATACTTTTTAATTTGTTATATTTATTTTTAAGGCTAGAAAATATCGTAAATTTTCTTGTGTGTGTATTACTTTTACGAATAAATACTTTATTCATATTTTTTGTCTAGAGTTAAGATAATATTTTAAGGTGATATTCAAATAACATTTATGCTCATCATGGTGCTATCATTATCGAAAGTCAACTTCTAATGATTTAATTATATATTTTGTTTTAATTTATTAAATAATGTTAATAAATTAAATACACTTGTATTTATTATTATTTGCCATACATTTATTAATCATACTATTAAAGAAATATAATTTCCAGAGACTAGTTCAGTAACATTTCTTTCAAATTAAAAAAAAGTACCAAACAAGTATTATTTTTGGGTAAAATAATATTGATATATGTGGTATATATATATATTGATTTTTCGTTCAAATTGTAAAGAAAAAGTTCTTTCTATTGTACAACCTTCATTTGATATTTTTACCTTGTCAGCAAATTTAAACGAGGGAAAAAAGTTCATATAATCGTCATGAAGTTGACCTAACAGTCGACATGAAAGTGAATAATATAAATGTATGTTCTTTGTATATTTTTTCATATATATATATATATATATATATATATATATATATTGAAATATTTAGGTGATTCGAAAATATTTATATATATATATATATATAATTGAAATGATTTTTTTAAATGAAATCAATCGAAGTATTATTTTATTTGAATGTCAAATTTATAAAAACTGTTTTGAATTTAATATATATTTAACATAGTTTCCTGTTTTTTTTTATATGAATTTGAAGGTCATAAACCGCAATTATTTTTCTAGAAAATTAATATTTTTGAACAAAATTATGAAAAATTTCTAAGTTTTTTTAATTACAATATTTCTTTTTATGAAAATATTCAATAATATAAAGGAGAACTAAAATATCTTAGCACGAAAAGAAGTAAAACAAAAATAATAATATTTTGATATATTGAACTTCATAAGATTATCATTAAAATAAAACTATCAGCTACAGTTCTAAAATATTTATAATAATTTTTTTCAAAGAGTTAACGACTAGAAGATAATAGTAAAATAAATGAGTATTAAAAACTCAAGTCTAATAAATGCCTTCCTTTACACGCATTATGTATGAGAGAGTCAAATGTTGTATTATTATTGAAATATTATTTATAAGCACACAAGACAATTAAAATGTTTACATTAATAAGACGCCCGACATACAATATATATTGAGATATATCTAGGTCCGTTTAAATAGAGATAGAACTGAGCAGACCTTAAAGTTTCTGATACAAGGATATGAATGTGTAAATCAGCTCATTTTCCAAAATGCAAACTGTAATCGGAGAATCAATGTTCCAGCAAAGTTGCACAGAGCGCAAAGGTATCTATTTACACGCTTGGCCTTTGTGTATTATTAGCAAGGGTTAGATCAGATTACGAACATGACTGAAAATTACTCTAGATAATTACATTATTACAATTTATTTGCCTGTAAACTTAGTAAAAATACTTTTTAATTGCAGGTTTGGAATTAACGGTACGAGTTTGTTATTATATAGTGTGCACGATTTAGTAACATATAATTTTATAGTTCATTTGGAAATATGATACTGATAATAATTGTATTGATTTTTTAATGATCTTATAAATTAGAAACATGTAATCTTTTAAGATAAAAAACCTTGTTGTGTGTTAAAAAGTAGGAGTAATAAAATACATAAGCTATATTTTTAGAATAGTAATTTAAACGAAACACTTCACAGAAAATATGAAAAAACACGAGTGTAATGTTGCAATACATAGATTTTACCTATAATTCTATTTTTATAATTAGTTTTATATATATATATATGTTCACAACGAACGATGTTCACTTTTCAATTCTTGTCTCTGATTGGTTGTTGTGTGTACTCAGAATACTTAACATTACAATTAACATGGTGTACGAATAAAGTGTGAAATATTTATTAGATATTTAATTTAAAAAATGAAAGTTTAGAAGATTCAGGAGTATTGTGCAATAGTTTAAACTTTTTAATACCTTTTTAAATATTTAAAATTAATATTCGTAATCACAATACATAATCGATTTTAGATGGAGTTGAGATTGACGAACTTATCAATTCTTTTGTCAACACAATACAAAGAAATCTAATATTTATTTTTATAATAGTAACTGAATATTTGTTATTAAATATATATTTTATGTATTGTACAATTATACAACGTTCTTTACTGCGAAACCATGTAAATTATTGTATTCACAAAACAAATACTCACAGACAAGAATTGAAGTTCAAAACTATGCAGTTGTATAAAAATAAGTTTTATAAAAAACCTTATAGTACTGACTAAAAGTATGAATTATTAAATTATATACCTATATATATATATATATATATATATATGTGTGTGTGTGTGTGTATATGTGTGTATCGTTCATGAACAAATTTAATGATATTGTGGGTATATTTTTAAAAAAGTTCATTTAATTTCGGTATTTCTGTGCAAATAGTTATGCCATCGGATTGAAAATCGACAACTTAAACATAGTCCTATCACCACATCTGATTTTAGTTACAAATATTTTCAATGTTTGGCAAAAATGTGCAAATATTACCTTTTCAGGTAAATATTATTTTATAAAAAAATGAGTATGATAATCTATAAAAATAAACATTAACTTTATTTATTGAATCGACTCATTTGTATATGTTTTTGAATTTAAAAGTGAATTTATTTTAAAATAAGATAAATTAATTAGGAATATTTATTGTGAGAAGATAAAACTTTACTATTTTATACGGTAGATTTTATACACATTATTGTATTGAAGATCAATTTTAAAGGTAAATCACTTTTCAATGAGTGAAATATATGATTTTTGATTCTCTTCAAATGTAGTTATTTTATTTCAGTATTCAATATATATATATATATATATATATATATATATATATATATATGTGTGTGTGTGTGTTTGTATGTGTGTAGTTTTTGTCGAAATGTCATAAATGTTACCTTTTAAACATTACCGTTCCATAAATTATGACTGAACTGGTGAGTGCAAGAAAAACTCAATTAAATAATGATAATTTAATGCGTTAACGAGTAAATTAAACACGAAATGAAATTTTCAAATGTGGTAATTCAACAAAGTCATTCATATTTAACATTCATTTAGACCTTTATTAAAAATTCAATAATTTAGTACGGTGTGTTCATTTTAATACTGTAACGCTTATGACCTACATTGTATAATTTTGTTGCTAGAATTTGTTACTTTTATGACTGAATTTATGCTTGACCATATATTACTCACGCGTTGACAGGCGTTTATTAACAATTATTTAGTTCAACGATGCTACATTCAATGGAAACGTATACAGAGTGCTAGTACGTATTTCGATATTTTATGTTACATTTACTTCATTAGTTTATTACTTGTAATAACTATTAGGAAATTTGTTGAGATATTCACGATTATTTGTAATAAAATTCATATTATATTTCACATCTTCATGGTTTTTGGAAAATGCAGTAGAAGTTTATAGACATATATTTATTATTAGTACTACAGTTCAACTTTATATGTTTTTAATAGATATGTTTTATTTATTTACTTTATCCAATATCATTTATTTAGTTGTAAATATGCAATACGAAATTATACATATACAAGTTAAAAAAAGATAAAAATATTAAATAAAAAGTATCCAAAATTGGCACGAGATTTACTTTTAGAAAAATATCTGTTCATATTTATTTATTTTTGTATTTTTATTTATTTATTAGTATTAGCTAGTTTTAACACTGTAATAAAAATTCCATATAGATAAAGAAGTAATGACGAAATGGGTTTATTTTACGTTTGTCTACAAAATATTAAAATTTAAACATTTGTGTTGAAATAATATGATTTGTACCTTATATATCTTAACAGATAATTGGAAAAAAGTATTCATTTATTTATTTTTGGAGTAATGCTGACATTTGTATCTATATAAAGTAGTACTCAAGCTTTATAAAGAATTATTTTTATAGTAAACGATTATTTTCTAAACAGATTGTTTTAACTGAATTATTGAGATCATGTCTGTTCATCGTTTCTACGACTGGTTTTCTATTTTCACAAACGTCAGGTAGATTTTGAACATCAATTTCATAATTTTAGCGAAGACGATGAAAACTGATACAAGAGACACACGAGGTGAATTCAAACGTGGTGTTAAGGTTCAAACAGAACAATTATGAACAATGGATTCACAGAAATATAATATAAAAATAAATAATACATTAGATTATTTTTATAAACGAAACACATACATAAACGATACATAAAATAAAACGTTACTATCAAAATGCTCAACGATTGTTTGTTCTTTATATCGACTGGCTTAGGCAAATTTCAATAAAGACGTCAGATCATCCTCAGATCGTAGGTATAGAGAAATTGATTTTAATTGAATCATTATTTACATATCTATGTTTTTATTTTGATATAGTAGAAATATATTATAATTTTTATAATATAATTGTTTGTTATGTTATTGTCCATCATTTATTACTACTCATAAATTTTACAAATTATTTATATCTCAAATAATAAGAATTTTTTCTACATCGAAATATAAATGCTTATTGACTACTGTGGTTTATGTTTAAATCTATGAATCTGAGACACATTTTCGATCGTCTTTATAGATAAAAAGTCATAGCTTAAAAATTTTTCAATCTTTGAAAAAAGAATCGAAAAGTAAATATTTTTATAAAATAACATACAAAATTTCTTCAACACATATGAAAATATTTAAATATCAACCGATATCAATGGTAAAGTTCGACAGTCAAACAGACATTACTTGTCAAGTATAGTTACAGAAAAGCATATTTTTATTTTTTTTTTAAAGAAACGACACTTCAAAAATATGAAGAATTTATTTTATATCGAAAGATAAATACTTTCATTGAGTATTATTCTCTTTTTTGTATATTGTCATTGAGATGAGAACATTGCCATATAAATAAAAAATATACCACATTAAAATAGTATTTTATATTAAAATATGTATTTTATTTATCTTTCACGCCATTTGTATGGTAATTCTCTCTTTTATTACACCGTCGAGACACTTTATTTTTTTCTCACTACGACTGGTTTCGACATGTGCTTCTTCGACGAGTTGTTCATTTCTCCCATTTATGTTTTTAGTAAATAACAGTATAAGCATTTTTGAAATATCATATTTTTTGTTAATCATATTTTTTAATTATTTCCGTTTTTGTTAACGATTACTTTTCGTTTTTCTTAATTTAGAATTTAAGCTCATACTGTTTATATATATATATATTTAAGAAATTTTTTAATATTTTACAAAAATGAATTGTACGACTCATTAATTGTCATTAAGGAAATAAAATATGAAGGTATAAAAATCATTAGTATTATGAAACTATTCATTGAGTTTATGAAGTTAAATCAGGGAGTACGAATATTCGTTTTTATTTATTTTGTATTTTACGTTTTAAATGGCATCATTACGGGTTAGATATGAGTAAAGGGTTCACATGTACATACCATTTTAGAACAGCTAATGAAAACAGTAAGCCGACAAAATATTATGCTGAGAAGGATTACTTTGTCTCGTCTGTACTAATGCGTTAATGTTTGCTTGTCTAGACAATGTTATTACAAGTAGAGTTTAAATTATTATTAGTCAGAAAATTGGTTTACACGTTAAAAATACACTTGTACAAACGATCAATTAGTATCAAGCAAACTATTCCTTGTTTATATTCATTTGATTTCATTTGAATTTAAGTATCATCTAAAATTTTAATTAGATCAATATAACAATTTAAATTAAAATGGTTGGTTACTTAGGTTTTAAAGATGTGCAAACAACTAACGTCATTAGTGTCTATTTTAATTTAGATTTTTTATATTTAACTTATATACAGAAAAGTCCTTTTATAGAGCATGAAATAATTAAAAAATATTTTTTTAAATTATATTTTTTTAGTTGTGACGATATTCTTTCGATACACACTTCATGATTGTTTAAATATTTTTAATCATTTCAGTTTGAAATAAATATTTTTACTGAATTCAGTATTAACATTTGAAAAAATAAAATGTAACTAGAATAAGATACAATCGACAATTATGTAAATATATGTTGACTAATAGTTTATTGGAAGCAGGCAAACTGACTTGTTTTTGCCGAAAATTGTCAATTTATTTAATAGTGATAAAGATGCATTTATAAAATTTATCATATTTTCAAACATTATCTATTTTCAATAGTAAATTAATTATTTATAAACGAGGATATGATTTTCCATTGTGTTAAACTAATGTTGAAAATAGTAGACTTTTTTACAACTAACTGTTTTTATTGTTAAACTATGTTTCAAGATAATTTGGAGTCCTTATATAAATAAAAAAATCTCACAATGACTTTATACCTTAATTATTTATTGGATAGACAAACTTTTCAAAGTAAGTTTGAAATTATTACTTGATGAAGATTACTTGAAAAAGAAATCATGTTAGAAAACATGTGATGAACTAAACTATCTATCTATTAATTAAGATTTTAATATTTAATTAGATAATGAAGCGCTACAATTAGGTTAATTCTCTCGTAGTAACTTTCAAACAAGAACAAGCGTTGTTTAATAAACTGTTTTGATTACATTAATATTTAAATCACTGTGTCTATTCACATTTAATTTGATATCACAAGATTTTTATTTACAGAGATATTTTAAAGGTACGAACAAAAATATCTGTTACAATGTAGTTTAGGAAATCTGGTTTATTTTACTTTCAGATATTATTTATCACTGATTCTAAAAACCACAAAAATTTACTGATCAAAAATGTTCAATAAATAATTACTGATCATTAATGATTGTTGTCTAAGCACATTCCTGTTACAATACTATCATTTTAAGGCATGAAGATACAAAAAACGATTGTAAAAAATAAGATACAGATTCTTTGCACTTTAATGATCTTAAGGTTCCTTAAGGAAAAATTATCAGTTATCATTTACTGAAAATTTTTATTAGAAATATTTTTATATTTTGTAGGGTGAGTAAAAAAGTAATTTGTCAAACCAAATAATCATTCAAACATAGAAGACTACAAATCATATATTACTAATTTCACTCATGAAATTATTCCTGTAATTGTGTAAAAATATTTATATAATAATTAAGGAAAGTAGAGATATGTTCAAAAGCAGGCAGAAAATATTTTTCAATGTCTTCTGTAATGAAATATCCGTTCGTACTGCTGCACAACATTTATGTTTTCATTTACTTCTATATAAAAATGTTGCAACTAATTTATTAAAACAAATTTGAAACTTAAATGTTACCGATTGATTTTATATAAATGAATTAAAAATTAATTTTGAGATAATTATATTCAATAACATTATGTTAAAAAACGACCGAAATTGGAATTGTTGAATTGTTTTTTTAATGAACGAAATAAAACAAGTTCGTCGAAATTTAAATTGCTCTTTTTATTGGGTTTTACATCCAATTTGAAGCTATTCAAATACGAAGTAATATATTAAAAAAAAAACCTCAAACAGAAATTACTACCATCATTAAATAAACTTTAGAGTGAAGATAAATACTATTCATTTTCCTTAATTCGAATATAACGATTTAATAATTATGTAAGATCAATCGTATTATATTCTAGAATGTTCTCTAAAAATATTTAATAAATAATTATTAAATGTACTTGAGAACAACGGTTTCAAATTAAAACGCTGTTCAGATTTGTTTTTGAATTTATTTACTTGCGCGATATTACATTAGTTTATAAATAATATATTAAATTTCTCTGAAAAATATATATTTATATGTAAATATTTATTTTTTAAAATATTTAATTTTGAAATAATTAAATTTTTAAATAATTTGTTATTTAGTGAGATACATTTTTTCAATTTATTTATTAGAAAGAATGACATCGGCTAAATTTCTGCATGTATTAGGTGTATTATTTAATTCGGTGCTTTTTTGTAGTAAATAAATTTTTATGAGAAAAATGGAATAAATTTCAGTCTTCAAAATATTACATTGAATAACTTTACTTTATCTGTTGGGTAACTAACGAATTCCTTTACAAAAAAGTTGACTACTTTGAATCGAAAGTTGTAATGCATTTTCGAATCTCTTCTACTATTTTAGCATTTTCTGCATGTTTAATTCATCATAACACCTTCTCCCAAAGCTGTAAAAATCATTTCCGTGATTTCGACACCATTTTTTTCAACTGGAATGCGAAAAGTATGCAATGCCTTTCGGACGCCATCGTGTTCATTACTATTTTGTCAAGTTATGCCAACTTCTTGGCAAAAATATTTAGTGTTTTTAAATGTTAAGGTTGGTACTGCAACGTTCTAAAACGACGAAGAAATTTTTTAATGTGAAACAGAGTTATGGCTGATTCAATTTAAAGATAGATAATTAATTTCTGCATTTACTGTACATGTATGAAGTGTTAGGAACTTAAAATATTATTTATATGTAAAAAAGTTTGCGTTCGTATAAAATATCTAATGTACGCACCACATATAGATATTTAAACAGAACAGTATAATTTTAACCGGAATTGTTCCTTTTGTATTTCACTCCACTATATTTACTTTTTCTTACAAAAGTCGACAGATGTTTACACACGGTCCGATTAACCACACCATTATTTATGTTCTCATGATATTTTGATGTTATTAGGTTTACATGATACTCAAAAACTTTCAACACGTATCACATGCAAGAAACTTGTTCGACAATCTATCAGTTAACACGTCTCGTGCGTATCTTCGTTACTTTAAATATGCCAAAAAAGTTTTTAGGTCAAGTGAAAACTTTGTAATGAAAACCGTACAAAAAATATGGTGTTTCCTTCGTCGGTGTTGTTTTGTATTTAAGTAGCTGTAGAGTATACATTTATCATCTTTTCAGAAATTTTAACGCTCCAGTTAAACAAAATAGAAGTAATTTCTTGAAATTAATTTGTGTGCACATACTTATGTAGAAAAATCAATTGTTTAATTTTAATGAGATTTTTGTAGCATCTATCCGTATATCTATAATAAATGAGACAAAAATTTATTATTGAAAGATTGATAATGATATTAAAATATAATTTAAGTAAATTAAAATCCTTATATATATATATATATATATATATATATATATATATATATATATAAACACACACTCACTTTATAAACTTAATAAGTATTAATAATGTGAAAGGCTATAAAAGAGTATTATTTGGATAATATTTGTTTTATAATATCATGTAAAAATATTCATTTTTCTTAGTCATTTCACAGTAATTTTCTTTTAGACCGATTGTGCGTTATTAGATTTTTAAATAAATTGGAAAACTTTTTGCAAAATGATCTTATTTATATATTTTACAGTTCATTACGTGCAACAATTAAGTGAAATTATTATTATTTAAATAGAAAATAATTATACAATATGTGTAAGTACATATTAATGACTTGTTCAATAATTTTTAATTTTTATGAACATAAACTTTTCTATGATAATTAGTATATAACCTGTCAGAATTGACTGGAAAATAGAAAGAAACATAGAAAGAGAAAGATTGTTTATTGGTTTATACAACATAATATATTTCAACATAAAAAATACCTCAGAACGAAATTTAATGTATTAAACTTGAAACCTGTAAACTGACAAAGAAAACATTTCTAGTCACCATAGATAATCAATCTTGTCACCATGAAATTTGTTCTGTGGACAAAGTGACGAGAAATGTGGGTTTTTATTATAGAGATTGATAATTATTTATTCTTAGATTTAGTTTTTTTTGTTTGTAGATGCTCATATCTCTTCTTAAATAAGTAGTTTATATATTTTTAAATAACTATGTATTCAAAATGGTAATTTTTTAAAAATATTTTATATATTGGCTAGATTTTGTTTATTTTAATGATCGCTTTTGAGTTCATAGTAAAATTTTTACAAATACTTTTTTTTAAAAAAGAAAAAATATTTCTGTTACTATAGAAATGTGCGATGAATGAAGTTTTAATCTATAATAGTTGTGTCTAACCTATCAATTAATATGACTGATATCTGGTTTGATTTTTTGATATGTTATTCTTTTATTAAGAAAATATTTGTATTACAAAACACTCATATTTTAGTCTTTCCTTATATCATTCTTTTATAATTCTCATATGTTGGGTAGGCCAATAAGCAACTTCGGATATTTTTTGAAGTAAAAGACAACTCATAACCTATGAAACGTATGTACAGTCTAAAATCTGAGGTTATAACGTTAATTTAAAAAAATCGTTACATTTATTTGAATTTTTCGGTGTTCCTTTTGACTTGAAGATGGACAACAAGAAGATGTATTTTTGTGCAATTGTGCGTTTTATTTCCGCAAAGGGAAAAATGATGTACAAAAGATATATGATGTGCATGATGATGGTGCTGTGAATGAAAGATTGGTACAAAAATAGTTCAAAAAGTTTCGTGACGGAGATTTTAGTCTTACCGATAATAAACGTTCTGGCAAACCTGTCATTATGCTATTAATCATTATCATTTGATCGCTATTAAAAACGATAAAATCTCTTGTATAGTTGAAAATAATCCACGATACACCACACAAGAGATTGCTGAAATGTTAGGAATGTCGAAATTGAGTGTTGAGAATCATTTGCATGAATTTGGTACGGTTGACAGATATGATGTTTGTGTTCTACAAAATTTAAGTGAAAGAAATTTAGTCGATCTAATTTCGGTTTTCGATTTATTCCTGAAACGCAGTAAGAACAAACCATTTTTGAAGCGTATTTTTATTGGGGATGAAAAAGGGATTGTCTATAATAATGTAACACAAAAAATACATTGGAGTAAACCAGAATCAATCTCGTTAACTTCTCTCAAAGCCGGTTTGCATCCTAAATAAGTAATGTTATGTGTATGGTGGGATTGGA
>CM068322.1:22045744-22053244 GCA_034766995.1 Acanthacorydalis orientalis | reverse complement strand
TTTTTGATCAAAACTGAAAACAAGTAAATTAAAATTAGAAGATATGTCCAAAAAAAGTTTCTATATTATATTAAATATTATTTCACTGCTGTTTTATTTAAAAACAGTATATTAATTTTTTGAAATCTGTATTACAAAGATGATGGAATTGACATCGAAATTAACATTGCTGTATCAAAATAGGTACTAATCGATTATTAAATTTTTCATAAAAGAAATCTTTATCGTATGTTGTCATTTATGAAAAAGGATGTGTTCTTAAAAAGAAGTAAGTGGTGCGATGAAAATTAACTCTTGTAATTAATTGGAAAATTATTTTTAAGATTAAATTAAAAAAAATGTTAATAACAATCTCAACATTAATAATATTGCAGACTTAATTATTTTCTGTCGAATTAATTAAAGTGTTAATAGTTAGTTAATATTTAGTACCTGACTTTAATAAAAGCATTGTTGTCTGACTATATTAACATTGTATTATGTACGTATCTAAGCTTTTATTCTATAATGAAGTGTATACTGTTAGTGTTTTTGTTTAAAATCTTAGATGAAATTCAATTTCAAACATGTCAGAAGATACGAATAATGTTTTTTTGTTAGTATGTACCTGTTTTAAACTATTACATATGAAATTAAATATTGATGAATAAATATGTTATCGAATCTGAATATGAATGAATATATATATATATATATATATATATATATATATATAGTTACAATAACAATTAATGCTTTAAAATTATTTTTATTAAAAATATTTCATACAAATATCATGAATTAATAATTAATTTTTTTTTAATTTTAATACAAAATTTATTTACTCATTTTTCTATAATGTTTTTTATTCAATGATAACTAAAAAGTTTTAATAAAATTGTATACAGATATTTATTATTAATTGGAAATACAAACAAGTAATATATTGCATCGAAATAGCCAGTATTAAACTCATAACTGTATATTTGTCTATGAATATTTTGATATTACTGTATAAATAAATATAAAATACTAATATTGGATATATGAAGATGGTTAATAAATTTATTAAAGTTATATGAATTTATACTTGCGTTCTACGAAAGTAAATATTTTATAATGCGTTTTTAAAAAATTAAATATTTGTTTTACTGATGCATATTATTTATTTACATATACCACAGCGAAAAAAATATTTATGTGTACAGCTATACTAAGATGAATAAGTCTCATTTGATGTTTGTATTTCATAAAGTTTGAATATTTCATAAACAATTTTTCCGTGGGAAATACATTTAAAGAACACAACTTTCAACTATCTCTTTGACGTACATTTTGAGCAATTACTCTAATTTAAATGTTTCCAAGAATGTCAATGCAACATTTAAACATAACCGAAGGAGAGCACGAAGTTCACAAACTCGTCCGCAACAAATTGTAAATGGGTCAATGCATTTAATTCTGTCTTTGAAGATATTTATTCGAAGCGCCCAGTTTTCGGTCCGACTCAAAACTTCGTACTTTAACTTATTTCATGTATTTGAAATATTTGTAAAGATTGTTTTGTCGTTATGTTAGTTTGGCAGTAATTGTAAATATAAATTCAACGGATAATTGTTTATTTGTCATTGTATTAAGTCTATATCTATTTATACAAATATTTATCTAACTATTTATGTATGTATTTTCATAATGTAAGTTATCCTATAATACATCCAAATTAAATGAAATGTATAAAGATTCCGAAGGCCACATCTCCTCTTTGACCGATTGGGGATAATTGTCCCTAAGTAATAAGAGATTGCATTGAAAGCCGCTGTTCACAAGTAGATGGCTCTAGGTGCATATGATGTAGGTAGTGACAGAGGTCTCATATCATTTTGAAGTGTGAACATTTCTCAATAAAATTCAATCATCAGACGCCATTCTTTTGTTAAATAAGTGCTTTTCTATAATCGAATTAAAATGGAACGCGATAAGTTGTTTTTCTGATATGTACTTCTACACTACTTTGATTTGAAAAAAATGCAGCTAAAGCTCATCGATTCCATTAGGAAAAAACCCTGCTCAAACACTCAAAGAATTGGATCAACAGCTCGAAGTCGATAAATCAACAATTTCACGATGGTTACAAGCCATGGGAAAGATCCAGAAAGAAGGGAGATGGCTGCATCAAATCACGGAAAAGTGATTCTTGTTTATGACAACGATCGGCCCTATGTTGTTATACCCGTGAAACAAACACTGATGGAGCTCAAATAGGAGGTTTTCCCGGATCCAGCGTATTTTCTGGACTTGGCTCCAAGTGATTACCATCTGTTCTGATCGATGCAACACGCTTTGGAAGATACACATTTCCATAACTATGAAGAAGTCGAAAATTGTGTTGCTGAATGGATTGGCTCAAAAGACAGACCATTCTTTCGTCGCGGAATTCAACTTCTGCCAGAAAAGTGGGGAAAAGTTATAGCTTCTGAGGGCAAATACTTTGTTTAATGTATTCAAACATTTTTTTTATTGAAATAAATGCTCAAAAAATCCAGAAAGAACAACGGATTTCAATGCAATCTCATAGTATTTGATTCGATACTGATCATCTTCTGCATCTTGTATGGATAAGTCGGACGCTAACGACCTTAGAAGTCAACGCATCCTTTAACCCCAAATAATTAATCAATCATGTAAGACTATGCAAAATAAGTATTCACAATGTATTAATGTTTGATCTACAGATCGATTGAATAGTACACATACACACACAAACATATATATATATATATATATACATACATATACATACATATGTATACATATACACAAGGAATGTAAAAAGACCAACAAAGAGACTAATGAACAGGTGGGGTAAGGAAATTAAAATTTTAATTGGAAATCGGGGAAAAAGAGGCATTTAATTATACAAAATGGGAAATCATGGAAGAGGCCTTTATCCAGCAGTTGATTTACATAGGTTGTTGTTGTTGATAATGATATATATATATATATATATATATATATATATATATCATATAAAATCTTTTGATACAGTAAATTATTTTTTGACTTTCTTTTAAAATTTACATTCTCTTAGTATTATATATTCAGATCTTTATCTTTAAAGTGAACATATGACAAGTGGATTTGATTTGGCTTTATTTTTGATTGAGAATTGATACAATATTTTGATGTATACTGTTGACCAAAACAAGTAATTTAGAAATATTTTAATAAATGCAGAGATTTATGTCAATTCCAACTAATCAAAATTATTTTATAATTTATAAATGAAAGAATGGCATTAAATAATATTTAGTTTATTTGTATGTATTAAATGTTGAAAAAAATATGTTAGAATCAATTTAACAAGATCTAATTAAAAATGATGTTTCACAAATGAATATTTCATTCAACTCGCAAACCATAAATTTTTTTCTGATCAAAAATATTTAATAAATAATTATTGATCATATGGTTGATATTGTTGTATTTCGATGGAGATTCGAGCGAAATGAGCATAATTAGTAATCAAAAATTGTTAATAATCATTTATTAATCAGAAAAATAATGTGGGTTGTGAGGTGAAGGAAATATTCATTTACGAAAGTGAATTTAGCCACAGCTTTAGAACTATATTGTGAAAATGGCTGTTATTACATTACACTGATGTCAATAATTTGATTCGATATTGAACATTTTAAAGAATAAATTTAATTCCTTTTGTCCAATATCAAAGTGGGACAGTTTATTTGTATAAATATTTATTTAGAAAAAGTATATCTATCTAAAAGAAAAAGTAACTGAGATGTTATATGTTAAGAAAAATTTATTGCTTTAAATACAATCAATTTTTATTCATATTTAACATTTATGCTTTTTCTAAAAACAAAATACAGTTATTAAAAAAAAATAAATATATCTCTTTTAGAAGAAAAAAATATTAAGATGTTCAATACGAGACCAAAATGATTGTGTTTATTTTAATATATGCAATAAATTATATTTTGAACGTTTATAAGCCACCAGTAAAATTGATTCACGAACAGAAACTTGTGGCTCATTATAACTGTTCACAATATTTTTTTCAAAATGATTTCTCTTAATAAACATATCTTAAGCTTTTATAAAATCAATCATGATATTTTTTTATTTATTCTCTCTGATTTTAATAAAAGTACTTTTAAATGCTGTTACTTTTTTATTTTATATTTTTTTTGGAATAACAATACAGCGTATGACGTGCATAATTGTAGAAATGTAAAGAAGTATTCATTCGTTTTCAAATATGCTCAAAATAATTTAATTTTGTTAAGTTATATAGAATATTATAAATTATTCTAATCCAATGTGCAGTGCCGTAATAAAAAAATCAAGTGGATGTATTATGATAATTGCACATTTCAGAATATTGATATAATAGGATTTTTTTTCATCAAGTTATTATTGGTTTATGGTATATAAGTTTGGACTCTCTATACAAAAGCATATATATTATGCTTTTGTATGTATAGCTGATATGTATGTGTGTACATAGGTATTTTTATTTTAAGGCAGCTATTAAGTGATTAATATTAATGAAATATTTAGGACAATGAAATCCTTCAAAATAAACAAACGAAATCTGCTATTCATGCGCTGTAAAGGGATTAAACATGTGAGTAAAATATTGATTAACTTTTTGACTAGTACCGAGGCAAACATGAAACTCTAATATGTTATATGTGTATAGTCTTGGAAACGATAACAATATCACGTATCGAATCTTTGTTATCTATGTATCGTATATAAGAAGCATCTAGACGATATCGGCAAAGCAGATATTATATCTGGGGCACGAGCCTAATCCCCCTCGTGGTACGAATTCCTGAAATTTATCTGTAGAGTGCGCGGGTTCTATGGCAAAAAGCTTCGTTGCGATGTCCCCCAGGGTGTGTTCGAAAACGTGACGTGTCACGTGATCTCACTGTTGCTTTCGGATACGTTTCTTCTTAAGCTGCGCTCAACAACGCTGTTCATACAAGGATCGTTCGACATCCGTTGGGATTGATAATGCTTGTTGTTTGGAATTTTAAGGCGTTTTATCCCGAATATTGAATGATGTGGCTATTTAATTAGTACGACGTATAATACCATAGATATTTATTGATACAAATGATGTGGAGGTTTCTTGTGAGTTTTGCTCAACTCCATATAATAAATACACACACAGCATAAACACACACACACACATATATATATATATATATATATATATATATATATGTGGGTGTATAATATAAATGAATGTCATATTGAATACAAAATACTAATATACTTTTTATGATGAAATGGTATTTGTTAAATTTTTTGTTTAAGTTAATTTAGAATTCTGCTCAGATCAGTTCATCAAGTTTATCAATTGTCATTGTTGACAAAACACCATTTCTTCTTGAAAGAAAAAATAACATTTTAATTACATATATATATATATATACATATATATATATATATATATATATATGTGTTTAAATAACATTTAAGTAGCTATTGAGTATATTTTTGATCGATATATCAAGAGTTAATCTGTTGAAGTCTAACTTTGTTTTTTCTGATTTTTATTAAAATTTTTTTGATAAACGAAAAATAAACAGATAATTATTGTCAAAGAATTAATAATTTATAATGTTGATTTTTTATCATTTGTATTGGTGAAATGAAAATATAAATAAAAATGGACGATTTAACAAGCTTTATAATTCGTTGGATAATTTGATTTGTAATCATTGAAATTGAATATAATTGACATTGTTAATAATTGTTATTAAAAAATATTGTTTAAATAAAATTACCACTTTATAATGTTAAACGAGCCGAATTGATGGTACAAATGGACTGTTAGTGTAGCGAATGTTCATACAGTTCGGGTTATTATCTTTTTATTTCATTTATAATGCGATACTCGTAGGGTGCTTTTTAATTAGGGTTTTTTGTAGGGTAATTTTTTTATTGTCGATATGGATGAAAATTCCCTCAAGTTAAAATTAAATTGAATGAAAAAATTAAAATCAATAAAGTTATGAATTTATGTTAGTCGTATAATTGTTAGATCTGTAATTTTATTATTAATGAGTATGTATATAAAATAAATACTTAAATATTATATATTTCAGATCGTTATTTTTAAAAGATTATTTTAAAAAAACTATATATATATATATATATATAAACAAGGAAAAATCTCCAGAGGAAAGATAAATACAGAACTTTGCCTTTGTAAAAATGTTTATAGGTTTAAATAAAAAAGCTCCCTATTAACTGTTTGTAAAAATAAACCCATTACAAAGCAAACAATTCTTTTTTAAATATTTGCTTTACTGTTGAGTAAATAAGAAAATAAAAATACAAACATTGCGTAGATAGAATAGAAGTAAACACATACTTATGATATCATAAGGCTTCTTTTAAATTAATAATTTTACATTCTGCAGTGAAACTTTTCATGCTTGAACAAAATCAGATTCATTTGGTAATATTTGTTTTCGTTCGGCATTCATACAGTAAATGAAACGATTTATTTTAATTAAAAGATGTTATCATTTACGTATTAGTTATTTACAAGTTTAAATTTAAAACATTATATGAATTCATTAAATTGAATATAGTATTTTCAATTTGATTTCTGTTTATATTCAAATACATTTTTAAGTCATTAGTTGCTTATTTAAGTAATTAAACAACATTTTTCATAAATGTATTGTTTAATATTTGTCACTTTTGAAAAAGTTATATTGAATTTTCAATCTAAAAGTAATCTAATATACAATAATAAATTAAATATTTTACTAGGTTCATTAGAAAACAAAACTTTTTTCTATGTAACTACAATAAAAGAAAAGATTTAAAATATTCACTAATAAATAATGTGCTCGTGTTATGAAAACATTAAAAAAATATAGACTCGCCATTAAATGTTTATAATATGTATTATTTTTCATACAAGACAAAATAGTTAAGATCTCTACTTGTTAATAAATTCGTTTCGGCCATGTTTTTTTAATTAAATATCAAGTAAAGTATTAAAGAAATATTTGTCACAATATACTTTTTGACCGTATGTTTAAATTCACTTTCAATAAATTTTCTTTCCGCCACAAATTAAACAAAAACGGATGTGTGTGCTCATGTACACACGACAGAAACTTCATGAACTTCAGCGCAGTATCTCTGGGCGCAATTTCTCTTCTCTCTCTCTCTCGCATTCATGCAGTCATATTCGCTCCATCTCCCTCATTCGAGGATATTTTCATGGTAACGTTTTTCGTGACACACCGTATGATTTTATCCCTTGCTAACGCGCTCATCGAAGTTTCACTTCAAAAATGGGTGAGTTTACTCACGTACACATAACAGAAATGAAACTTCAGCGCAGTATCTCTGAGTGCAGTCTTTCCTCTCTCTCGCACTCATGCAGCCATTTCACTCCATTTCTTTCGTTCGAGGCTATTTTCATGGTAACGTTTTTCATATGATTTTACCCCTCACTAACGC